>CM053536.1:457342-507596 GCA_028646465.1 Rhinoceros unicornis
AGTTTTGTTTTTTGTTTTTTCCCGCTGCGATCCGCGGGTCCGGTCATTTGATCAGGTCTGCCGCGGAGCCCTGGGTCTGGTCTGGTTGGTTGAGCTGCAGGGTCCGGTTTGCGGGGAGGGGGGAGCTCTCTCTTTTGCCCTGTGGGTCCGTGACGTGGGAGGCTTCTCGTTTGCCCCTCTTTATCCGCTCTCTGCGGTGCTCAGCTGTTGATGGTAGCCCTGTGGCTCTTCTGAGTCCTCTGTGTGGGAGTTTCCCACTGGCTGAGAGAGCCCAAAGAGCTACGGTTTCCCGGCAGAGGGCTGCCCCTCCCCCCTCTCTGGGAGCCGTGGGGACCGGGATCGCTGATCTGATGGGGAGGGAGAGGAGTTCTCCTTCCCTCTCCCCACTTCCTCTGGGGGCCCAGCATGTTCCGCTCTCAGATGTGCGGCAGTGTGGATCTTTCCGTTCTAGCTTTTCACTGTCTGGGATTCCGTTGTTGGTCTGTGACTGTTCCTTTTGTTGTATCTTGTCGGGGGAAGAGTTCATGGGAAAGCTCACTCCGTCATGATGCTGACGTCACTCTCATCCCCCTTTTTAATCAATGAATGAATCAAAGGAAACTGAGCTCAAAGGCTGGAATATTGTGATCTAACTGATAAAGAATTCAAAATAGCCTTGTGGAGAAAGTCACCTAGTTACAAGAAAACTCAGAAAGACTATTCAATGAAATCAGGAATAAAATACATGAACAGATGAGTCTTTACCAGAGAGACTGAAATTACACAAAGAACCAAACTGACATTCTGGAGCTGAAAAATGCAATGAATGAGATGAAGAATGCAACAGAGAGCATCTCTAGCAGAGTAGACCAGATTGGAGAAAGATTGAATGACTAGGAGGACAGGAATTCTGAAATGACACGGTTAGGAGAAAAGGAGGAGCAAAGATTTAAAGACAGCAAAGAGAGCCCACATGAGCTATGGGACTCCATCAAAAAGACAAATATCAGAACAGTCAGAATTCCAGAGTGGAAGAAGGGGGCAGAGGGTTTATTTAAAGAATAATAGCTGAGAACTTCCCAGACCTGAGGAAAGACTTGGATGTACAAGTCCACCAAGTTAATTGCTCCCCCTATTAGCTCAATGAAAGAGACCTTCTCCAAGACACACTAAAATGAAACGTCAAGACTGAATGACAGAGAAAGAATCTTAAAGGCATCTGGGGAAGAAATAGAGCAACCTACACAGAAACTTCCATGAGGCTGTCAGCAGGTTTCTCAGCAGAAATTCTATGGGCCAGAAAAGAGTGGAATGACAAATTCAACGTGTTGAAAGATGATACTGGCAGCCAAGGATACTTTATCCTGCCAAGTTGTCCTTCAGATATGAAGGAGAAATCAAGGCTTTTCCAGAACATCCAAAGCTGAGGGAGTTCACCACTGCTAGACCAGCCTTGTAGGAAATGCTGAAAGGAGCTCTTCAAGCTTAAATGATAAAACATTATTCAGGGACATAAAAACATAAGAAAGTACACAACACTCTGGTAAAGGTGAAAAATAGTCAGAATTAGAAAAATGTAACTTCATATCAGGAGAGTGTGTTAGCCACTCAACACGGTATAAAGGTAAAGGAAAAGAGTAGTAAAAATAAGCACAGCTACGACAACTTGTTCACAAACACACACCATAAAGAGAGGTAAGTTATGACATCAACAATAGAAAAGAGTGGGGACTGTATACGCAATCAAAGACAAGTTGCTATCCGCCTAGAATGGACGGTTTTATCTGTAAGATGTTTTATGTAAGCCCCATGGCACCACAAAGCCAAAACCCGGAGCAAAGACACAAAAGATAGAAAAGCGGAAGCAGAGCAGACAGCTGGGAAAATCACCAATGTACAAGGTAAGGGTAGGCGGACACAGAGGGAAAAAGCAGTAAGGTACAAGATGGCCAAAAGCAGTAACAAGCTGGCAGTAGGAAGTCCTTACGTATCAATAACCATCTAAATGTAAGTGGCTTGAATCCTCCACACTTAAGGCACAGAGCAACTGGATGGATTATAAAACAAGACCCAGCTGTATGCTGTCTACAAGAGACCCACTTCAGATTTAAGGACACACACGTAGACTCAGAGTGAAGGGATGGAAAAAGATATTCCACACAAGCAGAATCCGAAAGAAAGCAGGAGTAGCTACACTTATATCAGACAAAATAGACTTGAATACAAAAATGGTAATAAGAGACAAGAAGGTCATTATATGATGATTAAATGATTAATTCATCAAGAAGATATAACTATTGTAAATCTATACACACCCAACATCAGAGCACCTAAATACAATAAGCAAGTACTAACAGATCTGAGGATAGAAATACACAACAATGCAATAGTAGTAGGGGACTTCATTATCAAACTTTCAGCAATGTGTAGATCATTTAGCAGAAAATCAACAAGGACATATTGGACTTGAACCATACATTAGAGCAAATGGACCTAACAAACATTTATAGAACATTCCATCCAACAGTAGCAGAATACACATTCTTCTCAAGTGCACATGGAACATTCTCCAGAATAGATCATATGTGAGGTAACAAACCTTGTCAATAAATTTAAGAAGATTAAAATTATACCAAATGTCTTCGAACCACAGGGTTATGAAACTGGAAATCAACATCTGAGGAAAGCTGGAAAATCCACAAATACGTGGAAACTAAACAACCTACCCCTGAACAACCAATGGTTCAAAGAAGAAATCAAAATGGAAATTGAAGAATATCTTGAAATAAATGAAAATGGAAACGCAAGATATCAAAAACCTGTGGGACACTGCAAAAGCAGTTCTGAGAGGGAAGTTGACAGTGATAAATGCATATATTAAGAAATTGGAAAGATTGCAGACAAACAACCTAACTTGACACCTCAAAAAACTAGAAAAAGAAGAACAAATTAAGCCCAAAGTTAGCAGAAGCAAGGAAATAAAAATTAGAGTAGAAATAAATAAAATAGACTAGATAAAAACATAGGAAAGATCAACAAAACTAATATCTGGTTTTTCAAAAAAAAAACAAAACTGAACACCTTTAGTAAGAATAACTAAGAAAAAGAAAAAGACTCAAATAAATAAAATCAGAAATGAAAGAGTAGAAATGACAAGTGACACTACAGAAATACATAGGATCATAAGAAACGCTATGAACAATTATGCACCAAGAAATCAGATAATCTAGAAGAAACGGATCAATTTCTAGAGACATACAACCTGCCAAGACTGAACCAGCAAAAAATAGAAGGTCTGAACAAACCAAAAAAGAGTAAGGAGACTTAATGAGTAACCAAAATCTCCCAACACAGAAAACTCAGGATCAGATGGCTTCAGTGGCTAATTCTACCAACCATTTAAAAAAGAATTCATGTCAGGACCAGCCTGGTGGCATAGTGGTTAAGTTCCCACACTCCGCTTCAGGATCCCGGTGTTCCCGGGTTCAGAGCCCGGGCGCGGATGTACACATGGTTATCAAGCCATGCTGTGGTGGCATCCCACATACAAAATAGAGGAAGATTGGCACAGATGTTAGCTCAGGGCCAATCTTCCTCATCCAAGGGAAAAAAAAAAAAGAATTAATGTCAATCCTTCTCAAAATGTTACAAAATGTCGAAGAGGAGGGAATGAAGCCAGCATTACCCTGATACCAAAGCAAGATAGGCACACTACAAGAAAAGAAAACTATAGGTCAATATCCCTGATGAACATTGATGCAGAAATCCTCAACAAAAGATTAGCAAATTGAATTCAAGAACTTGTTAAAGTGTTATGCAACATGACAAGTGTGATTTATCCTTGGATGCAAGAATGGTTCAACATACACAAATCAATAAATGTGACACAGCACATTAATGGAATGAAAGATAAAAATCATATGAGTATCTCAATAGATGCAGAGAAAGCATTTGACAAAATATAACATTCTTTCATGATAAAAACTCTCAATAGATTGGGTCTAGAAGAAACATACCTCAATATAATAAAGGCCAGGTATGACCAACCCACGAGTAACATTATACTCAACAGTTAACAATTAAGAGATTTTCCTCTAAAATCAGGAACAAGATAAGGATGCCCAGTCTCGCCACTCCTATTCAACATAGTGTTGGAGGTCCTACCAAGAACAATTAGGCAAGAGAAAGAAATAAAATGTATCCAAATCGGAATGGAATAAGAAAAACAGTCTCTATTTGCAGATGGTATGATCTTATATATTGAAAATCCCAGAGACTCAACCATAAAACTGTTGGATTTAATCTATGAATTTAGTAAAGTTGCAGAAAGTATAATCAATACACAGAAATCAGTTGCATTTCTATAGACTAACAATGAAACATCTCAACAAGAAATAAAGAAAGCTATCCCATTCACAATGGCATCAAAAATAATAAAATATCTAGGAATAAATTTAACCAAGGAAGTGAAAGATCGGTACACTGAAAACTTCAAGACTTTGTTGAAAGAAATCAAAGAAGACACAAACAAATGGAGGGATATTCCCATGTTCATGGATTAGAAGAGTTAATATTATCAAAGTTTCTGTGCTACTCAAAGCCAAATATAGCTTCAAGGCAATGCCTATCAAAATTCCAATAGCATTATTCATAGAAATAAAAGAACAATCTGAAATTTTCTGGAACCATGAAAGACACTGAATAACCAAAGAAATTACGAGAAAGAAGAACAAAACCAGAGGAATCACACCTTCTGATTTCAAACTATACTACAAATTTATAGTAATCAAAACAGTTTGGTACTGGCATACAAATTGACACATAGACCAATGGAACAGAATAGAGAGCTCAGAATTAAACCCACATATAAACAATCAACTAATATTTCATAAGGGAGCCAAGAACCTTCAATGAAGATAGAATAGACTTCATAAACGGTGTTGGGATAACTGGATAAACACATGCAAAGCAATGAAATTGGACCTCTATCTTATACAATTCACAAAAATTAACTAGAGATGGATCAAAGACTTACACATAAGACCTGATACCATAAAATTCATAGAAGACAACATAGAGAAAAAGCTCCTTTACATTGACCATGGCAATGATTTTTTGGATATGACACCAAAAGCACAAACAAAAGAAAAAATTAACAAGTGGGACTACATCAAACTTAAAAGCTTCTGCACTGCAGCAGAAATAATCAATAATATGAAATGTCAACCTAGGGAATGGGAGAAAATATTGGCAAACCATGTATTGGATAAAGGGTTAATATCCAAATTGTATAAAGAACTCATACAACTCAATGACAACAACAAAAATCCGATTAAAAAGTGGACAGAGAAATTGAATAGATATTTTTCTGAAGAAGACATACAAATGGCCAACAGATACATGAGAAGATGCTTACCATCACTAACCATGAGGGAAATGCAAATCAAAACCAAAATGAGATATCACCCCACACTTGTAAGAATGGCTACCATCAAGAAGAATAGAGATAACTAGTGTTGGGCAAGATGTGGAGAGAAGGGAACCCTTGTGCACTGTGTGTAGGATTTTATTCTGATCAGGCCACTATGGAAAACACTATGGAGGTTCCTCAAAAAATTAAGAATAGAAATACCGTATGATCCAGCAACCTCCCTTCTGAGTATATATCCGAAGGAAATGAAAACAGATTTTTTAAGATACATATGCACCCCTATGTTCATTGCAGCATTATTCACAATAGCTAAGATATGAAAACAACCTAAATGCGTGTCAACAGATGAATGGATATAGAGGATGTGCTGTGTATATACATAGAATACCACTCAGCCATGAGAAAGAGGGAAATCCTGCCATTTACGACAACATGGATGGCCCATGAGGGCATTATGCTAAGCGAGATGAGTCAGAAATAGCAAAACAAATACTGTAAGATATCACTCATATGTGTAATCTTAAAAAACAGAACTTGAAAAACAGAGAGTGGAATGGTAGTTTCCAGGGGTTGGTGGGTGAGAGAATGGGAGAGATGTTGTTTAAGGGTAAATATTTGCAGCTAGTAGATGAATAAGTCCTGGAGATCTAACACACAGCACACTGATTATAGACAACAAAACTGTATATAAATCATAATCTTGCTAAGAGACTAGATCTTAATTGTTTCCATCACTAGAAGAAATGGTAGTTCTGTGACGCCATAGAAGCGTTAGCTGACACTACAATGACAATCATATTGAAATATCAATGTATCAATTAAAAAGTTATGTCAAATTGATATGTAGCCATTCTACATCTTAAAAATGACAAAAAGAATATGTAGCTATCTTTATCTGGAAAAATAACTATTTTAATATTATGTGAATTTCACCTCAATAAAAACCAGTTAGTACAGTTCAACACATTAACAGGATAAAGAAGCAAAAACATATTACCAGTTCAGCAGATTCAGGGGAAAAAAAAACTTGATCAAGTTGAGTGCCACTTTTATGATACCTCTCAGCTAAATAAATTTGGAAATAAAATTCCTGTATCTGATAAAGATATGTGAAAATATTACATCTATCATCATATTAACATTGGAATATTGAAAGCTTCCCTCTAGGCTTAACTGTGTACTGAGGGAACTCGTCTGCCCGGTAGGCAAGAAATCGAGAGGGCAGAAAGCACGGAAAGTAAAAAGTAAAACTCTCATTAATCACGAATAACATGATTATGCTTGTAGAAAATCCGGAAGAAATCTATTCTAAAACACTGCTAGAACTAATAAATAAACTTAGGAAAGCTTCTAATTGAAAGTCAATATACAAATATCTATTGTCTCTCTACCTACTAGCAACAAAAATTAGAAAATAAAATGTTTAAAAAACAATTCCATTTACAATAGGATTAAAAACATGAAATACCAAGAATATCTAACAAAGGTTGAGAAAGACTTCTATACCGAAAACTCTAAAATGTTGTTTAGAGAGATTTGTGAAGACCTGAATAAATGGAGAAATATGTCTTGGACGTGGGTTGGAAGACTCTATATTTTTAAGGTGACAATTTTCTTCAAATTGTTCTAGAGTCAATGCAATCAAAATCACAATCCCTACAGAATTTTTACTTTATGGAAATTCAAAAGTGAATTCTAAAACTTATAAGAAAATGTATATACTTAAAAATATACCAGCCAATCCGCCACTGCAGCGTTAGAATACTAATAGAGACAGATTCCAGAACTTACTGTAGACATATAGTATGTAAGAGAGTGTGGTCTTGGAAAAGCGGTAGACATCGAGATCATGGAACAGAAATTGACTGGCTGGAAATGGAACCACGCCGATACATCGTGGGCAGTAAGTTTCCTGACAGGGGTGCGATGAATTTAAATGACATGATATGTAAGATCTTATCAAGATGACTGACAGCTGACATAACAACAGATTGCACTGAGGGAGTTTTGAAAACACTGCAAAAGGGCTCCAGAAGATGATGCAACCAGTGGGGCAGGTGCCTTCTGCAGCAAACACCTGCAGTCCCGTGAGGTCTCCCCAGGGTTGTTTGTTCAAACATGCTTCACATGGATTTTTAATGAAGCAATAAATACTGAGATTTCAGCCAAGGACACATCTCTCGACAGTCTTTGGAATCTCTCTGCTACTGAATCATCCACTTAAATTAGGTGATCATCAGCAAAATTGGAGGAAAACTGCCAATAATCTCAATTTCAGAAACCTCAGACTCTAAACAGAAACTGATGCTGAGAAACATGTCTTCTGGTCATTTTTTCCCCAAGACAGTTTTTTTCCAAGATGGACATTTTCCCAGGATGCGTAAATATGTGTGTTCCAAGGGTGTAATGAAGGTTTAGGAATGATAAACAAGTATTTTAAATGCTTTACGATGTCTGTCATATAAAAGCTGCCACGTGTCTATTAGCTGAGAGTTGCCACCCGGAGTCATGCTGCCCCTTTTGGAATGCGAGGACATGCTGGTTCCTTTCAGACCGCGCAGTGACAGCAAAGGGTCCCTCATGTGCAGAAGGTCTGGATTCCCACACAGGTGGGGAACAGCAAGTGGATTTCACGGGACGCACTGTTCTTCACTGGAAAGTCATTCCATAGAGAAGATCCCATCATTTTTATCCCAGTAGAAATGCACAGTTTATCTCACAGGTCGGGATTGCCCACTGACAAAGAGTGAATGATGCTGTCCGACCTCCTCTCCCCTTTGGGGTTTGTATGTCTTTATGTCAATAAGCCTAAATTCATAACACTGTACAACTAAACGGAATGTAACATCTCTCTGAAGCTTATTTTCCAATAATATTTTAAATTTGTGGTTTTAATCATGTGAATGAACTGTCATGACATTTATGAATTTTTATTTTCAAAGAGTCCGAGGCCTTTACATTGAAGTCGGTGGTTCCTTAGAGCCTGTGCTGTCAGCCATGAGGACCAGGTTGGTCAGGGGTGGATTCGGCCAAGGTCAGGAGAGTCAAAGCAATTTGAGTCGGGTCTGAGAGGATCATAGCTCATCTATCTGGGTGTATAAATGAAAGAGGCTGGCTTAAGGAGACGATTGCCAGACGCCCGTCTCACTGTCGTGCCCTGTCTGGGCTCATGGCATACACGAGAGCCCACCATGGGGGGGTCTATTCATTCTGCTCGGTGAAGTGAGTGATGGATGCTATCAGATTGTGTATAGTTGAAATGGTTTCATTTTTTATTATTAAAATTTACAAACTTCCTACAATAATCTAATCAATTCTATGAATAGAAATAAATGTATTTGTTCCAAATATATTTCCCTCGCGCAGATCATTTTGAGCCACTGCCTCCAGTACCATCCTTCCTCTCTCCGTCACATCACTGTCATTAGCATCCAGGCTGATTTTGCAATTCCCTGGTCAGACAAGCGCACACCAGGTTCGTTCCACACAGTGCCCCTCCAGTCCCACCTGGACCATCTTCTAGAATTCATCCCCAGGGGCTGAGCACATTTCCGCCCTTCTCATTCGATTGCCCGCCATCTCTGCCACCACGACAACACTGAACCAGGACACCCAGCTCCAGCTGGCCTCATCCAGGAAAGACCCTCTGGGGACACACCGCTGGCCAGGCCTTCCTTCTCCCTCACTCGCTTCCCCTCACCTCCGAGCATCTCTCTTCCGCGGGTGTCCTCCAGGTCACATTCCTCTGTCCCTGGTCTGGCTCTTCCTCCTTGTGTGCAGAGGGGAAGCTGCCCCGAGGTCACCACTAGAGGCAGCTGGAGGTCGTGAGAGCAAGAAGGAGCATGAGGACAGACAGAAAACACGTGTCTGAAAAGGGTTTCCTGCACAAACACGGGGAAGAAATTAATGAACCATTAGTAATCGGTGTCCCCACTTCTAGGCCAGGATCTGTGGCATCTTAGAACGAGGAGAAATAGTAATAAAGTACACTAGCTGACGTGAAACCACAGAAAAATGGGATGCAGATCCCTTAGATGGGAGTTGGGGAGTGAAAGAGTTGCAAAGTAAACGAAACATCAGTGGCATTATTAAAATGTCCCTGGGAAGTAGGAAAGATGCCGTGGACAGTCAATCAGAAGTTAGTGATAATAGGGATGGTACAGTGCGGCTTTCCCCAATTTTGATGCTGAGTCCTTGGGTGAGTATGCATTTAGGATGATTACGTCTTCCTCGTCGATGGATCCTTCTCTCATGGAGTCATGTCCCTCTTTGTCCCTAGTGATTTTCACTGCTCTGAAGTCTGCTTTATCAGACATTAATGAGCCTCTCGTGACCTTTAGTTAATGTTTGCGTGGTCTGTCCCCCCACCTTCCATCCTCCATGTCCCTGTCACCGAATCGGAAGTGAGTTTCTCACGAGCCAGATATAGTCGGGCTGCCTTTATCCGCTCTGCCAGTCTCTGCCTTAGTTGCTGTGTCTTGCCGTCATTTAAGGGGATTGTCGATATGTTAGCCCTTCAGCCTGGTGATGTGCGTGTTTGGTTTGTTTCCTCCAGTTCGCAGTCCTCCTTTTCTCTCTTCGTGCCCTCCTGGAGGTGCGTGAACCTATTTTGGGACTGCATCTCGATTTACTTGTCTTAGAGTATTCACAGCGTCTCTGAGTGTATCTTTGGTAGAGTTTTCCCAGTGGCTGCCATCGGGAGGCCAATAGTCTGCCGACTCAGCCACGTAACTGCACGGAAGCCTCACCTCCACGAGGTCCCTCCATCTTCCTCACTTTTAATAAGGTCTTAAGTATCGGATGGTGCTGTAATTTTTTTTTCAACATCAAATATGACTTATAAAACCCTTGAGGAAAAGAAGAGTCTATTGTGTGCACTTCTGCTCTTTCTACTGTTCCTTCCTCCTTCCCAGTGTCCCAAGATCCCTTCCTCTATAATGTCCCCACTGTTTGAAAAACGTCCTTCAGCCGGTCTTTACCAGTATCTCTGCTAGCAATCAAGTCTTTCCATTTTTGTTCACCTGAGACCATGTTCCTTTCCCTTTCACTCCTGCAGGATAGTCTCTCACTGGATACAGAATCCACAATTGAGCGTCTTTCTTTTCAACCCTTGAAAAATACTGGGTAGCATCCTTCTGGCTTCCCTGGGCTTGTGGAGCCACACGGACATTGAATTGATGTCCCTCTCTAGGTAATGCTTCCTTTCTCTCTTGCTCCTTTCGAGATTTTTTTCTCTGTCTTTGCATTTCAAAGGTTTGATTGTGATGTCTTGTTGTGGATTTCCTTGAGTTTACGCTTCTTTCCATTCACTCACCTTCTTGGATTTGGAAGTTTGTGTCTTTCACCAAATTTGTTGGGTTTTCGGTCACTATTTCTCCAAATATCCCTCCCGCCGTCTCTTCTCTCCTTCTGGACTCCAGTGATTCCGACGCTGGGTCTTCTATCATTGTCTCACAGCTCCTGGGCTGCTGATTTTTTAAGTCTATTTTCTCTCTGTTGCTGAGAAACACCGGCGCCTCTTCGGCTCAACAACAAGAACACTAATGACAATGTGATGGCACGTGGGGTGCACTGTGTGACAGATTCCCAATGTTCACTCAGAAAGAGAAGGCATTTTCTTTGCAATTATCTGTATCACATTTTGAAAAACTGGTCAGATTTTGTGTTACAAAGATATCTCAACAAGTCTTGCAAACCGTTTGCCTGCTCTCTCTCTGAGTATTCTGAATAAGTTCCCATTCTTTTTCCTTTATGCTCCATCCATGTGAACATTGCACAGACAGATTTCCCAAAAGCAGACCACTCTGGAATTCCTGTGCATAAGGACTTGGAAAAATGTTGACGGCTCCTCAAGACATTTTTGTGGATCTATCTTGCCTGAGGGTCTGTGTGCCAGGCCATTGCTGTCCCTCACTCATTTCTGATTTAACAGCCATGCAAGAGAACAGCTTTAAACAAAACAAACACCACATCCAGTTTAGCCAGATGGCTGGGCAGTGGGATGTGAGGGCACCTTGAAAGTGTGAGTCCTGGGGTCTGCGCTGGTGTCATCCTTACGGCTAAGGTGATGAGATGAGCAGCTTAGAACACCCACACATTCCCTGCTCCTCCAGGCTGATGATAGAGAGACCACTGGGAGCCACTGCCAGAGAATCACCCCCTGAGCCTCCGTCCTAAAGGCTGAGCACACTGGGGCTCGATGGCCTTCATCTCAGTGTCAGGGATGCACCGTGGGGACTGTCCTTTCGGCACATCCATAAAGATAGGTTTCCTCCCATTTTTTTAACTATTTTTATTTTTTTTTTGCTGGGAAAGATTGACCCTGGGCTAACATCTGTTGCCATCTTCCCTTTTTTTTCTTCCCCCCGCCCCTGAAAGTCCCAGTACATAGTCGTATATAGTTGTAAGTCCTTCTGATACCAGCCCTGATATCAGTTCCCCTACATTAAACCCAGAATATATGGGGTTAAATCCAAAAGAACTCATCCTCTTTCCTTGCTTCTCCAAATTACATTCACATGTAAACATCAGTTTTTTGAATCTTCTGTCACTGAATTTCACAAGGCAAATAGACGTTACGAATTAGTGAAGCCCAGGTGGCCTTAAGCTGGGCTCACACGGAAGTTTGAGCTAAGCACGAGTACTTGAGGTTTGTTACAGGGAAACTGGTGTCCAGAAAATATCAAGAAGCTAAAACTTCTCAGACCTCAACTCCTTGGCTTCCTGGCACCAGAATCCACCCTCCAGCATGGTGACAGTTGAAGGACACCCATCTGTGATTCCCTTATCTTGCCGTCCTCCTCCCTGTCAGCAGCCTCTCAAGGCCAAACTCAGGCTGGTGGGAAAGCATCGACCAGCAAGACCACAGCCTCCCCTACCTGCAAGCAGCTACATTCCTGGCAATCTTTAAAACCTCTTGCCTCCCATCTTTTGGGGAGATGAGAAAAATTTGAGACCTCTCGTCTCCCAGCTGATCTCACCCAAAATAAAAACTCTATCCTCGCCATAAGCCGGGCATTCCAGTTTTATTTGGCCACTCTTATGTGGCGGGTAAGGAACCCAAGTATGTATCCAGTAACACTTCTAGTTCTGCTATGTGAGCCACCACCACAGCATGGCTACTGACAGAAGGACAGTGTGGTTTTACTATCCAGAACCCAACCGAGGCCGCCAAAGCAGAACTTTAACCACTAGGCTATCAGGGCTGGCTAGGTTTTCTCCCATTTTTAGTAGCTGGAATTGAAGAGCATTGGGTGATTGGGTCTTGCCTGCTGGGCTCAGGGAAGTGACACGGGGGGCCGTGAATGACCCCCCTGGGCACAGTGGGGCTATGCTTGGTCAGAGCCTCCCAGCGAGGATGCCCTGGGAGCCCCGGCCTCCCAGAAGCAAGAGGGTGTACAGAAGTGTTTTGAGAGGTTTGGTGGATTCCATCGGAGGCATCAAAAGAAACTTTCCAACCCAGATGAATGGGCTGAATGTACATTTTATTATATAGGGAAGGGTAAAGGCGAAAGCCTGCAAACAGATCCAAATAGGTCAAATAAAAGGAGGAAACGACAGTAGGTCATACCATGGGTCACAGACAGCAGGACAAAGGGTTTCCTCTGTCCACTATGGCGCCGTCCAGACCCAGGACTCCTGGACCAGGGCAGACCCGAAGTTCCATCGTAAACACTCTGAACCTGAACAGGCCGTGAACCCCTGCTCGGGACTGCACAAGCCTCTGCCCACTGTCCACACCGAGTCAGCAAGACACAAGCCCTGCTCCATCGCCTCCCAGAGTGTGCCCTAACCATCCACCTACCGTGCCACCTATATATAACAACCTGCCTACAGGGAGACCTGACTCTGCCGCCAGCACTGGGTGATCTCATGCTGATTCCTCCACTGCCTGTGCCCCAGGCTCTCTGTGTGCACAGTGGAATAATAAAAATAACAATGACGATGATGATGATGAGGGCCGCCCGTGGATCATCAGTGAGGACCAGATGAAATGATACACCTCAGAGTGTGGTTTCCAGCCCACACCGAGCACTCAGTCCACACCAGCTGTTCTTGTGCAATTATCGCCACCACATTCCTCCACCCTGAACACCCCTCATCTGCTGCACTTAAATTGTCTGCCCCCACCCACAGCTCCAGGTGGAGGATGTGCGCCTGCCCCCCAAAGGCGCGGAGCCTTGTGGAGACAAAGCACAGCCAAGAAATTCACACCAGCACCCCCGTCCCTCTAGGCGCCAGGAGCAGAATGCAGCACGACACCTTCAAGCTAGAGGTGACATCCCCTCTGGTCCCATTCTTGCAGCACCCCAGAAGGCAGTGTTCCCAGGCAAAGGACCCACGGCGGTCCGCTGGCAGCACACCCGTCCACCTCTCTTTGCAGCTCTCCTGTGGTGACTCCGCTTCCTTCCTGGGGCTCTTCGTCCATCCGGCCACGGCTCCCGTGTGGCGGCCCTGATGCCGAGTGCCCTGGACACGCTGACTCATTTGTTCACAGCAGGGCTCGTGCTGTGAGGACAGAGCAGGTGCAGGATGTGATTGTTAGCACAAAACAGTGACAACATGTGTGATGTCACCCTGGAACTTTTCTTTCTAGCAAGAAAGCAACAAAACTGACTCAAGAACAAGTAGAAAACACAACTGGAAGGATCCTCAACAAAGCGTTAAGATTATCGAGTAATTTACCTGCTCAGACAACTCGGGCCGAGGAGCCTCAAGGGTGAGTTTTCAGACTCTCAGAACACTGATCATTGCCATGTGAGCTGCTCCAGGACTCGAAGGAACATTAAATGAATTGTGCTCCAAAGCCTCCAAAAGAGACCCATGGGCTAATTTACATATCAGCAAAGAGCCAAAGTCATAAATGAAATCTAGGAGGCCAAATTCTGTGCAAGTCATGGAATGAAGACTTAAACAAGGAATGAGGGACTATTTATAGCTCATCCTGCAGCCAGCAAATGATGGCCTCTGGTTATCTTGATGGAAAGGACAAGACTCCCTCCATTAACCAAAGTCCCAATCCAATCAGACCACCCTGAGCCTCTATGCATGCCACAGACTCTCAATTCACACCCGAGGTGACCCAGCAAAGTCCAGAGAATAGCTCTCTGCCCGGCAGGCCACCCCCGTCTGTGCAGAGAAGTCATCATCTCATACTTGAGAGACAGCGGGCAGAACCCTCACCCATGCCCGGGTCTGTGTCTGCAGGGGCGTTCTTCACCACAGTAGTAGGGACCTCCCCACCCAGAGCTCGCAGCAGCGGGGGTGATGGATGCAGCATGTCTTCAATGTCCCAGTACCACCTTCAAGCCCCAGGAGAAAGCTGGAGACACTATGCCCACAAAGGAGATCCTTACTAAAGGGTCAGGCTGCTGGGTTAGGCTACTGGTCAGTTGTCTGCCTAGCGGTCCCCAAGGTGCAGTGTAGAGACACAGGAGCCCACATGCACGCTGGGCCCGCGTCCTCCTCACACCCAGGGCCTGGCTCCCACGTGGACAGCGAGCAGGAAGCCGGGATTTCTCAGGTTCCGATGTGATGACCCCACTCCCGTGCCCCTCACAGCACAACTAATAAACTCACAGAGCTCCGTCCTTCCGGTGTACCCGTGTGGAGTGGAGGACCATGGCTCACTGACACCCCCTTCTGTCAGTGGTTCCCATGGGACCACAGGCCTGTGGCCACCTGAGGCCTGATGAGTGATGGCACCACTTGTCTCCATCCTCGCTGAATCCTTCGCTCACCAGCACATCACCCATGAGCGGCCACCTTGCCTTACAGCCTGGGAACCACCTGCTTGTCCCACAGAAAGACAGAGGCAGGAATTTCTGAAAGAAGATCATGGGAACATGTCCAGCTCAAAGCCAGGATACCCAGCGCCCTCATTCTCTGCAGCAGCTCCGCTCAGCGAAATGGGCACAGACACAAGCCCCACGTGGTCGCAGAGCCTCAGGACGGGCTGGGCGTGGTTGCCGCCACCTGCCTGGAGGGGTCTCCCAGTGCTCCCAGCAGGACACTCGCAGGCTGAGTCTGCCCCACAGCCTCCCTGGGGCTCTGCCTCCGTCCAGAGGTCAGCCTCTCCATCCCAGGTCTCCACCCACCTGCCCCTTGGAAGGGTTTGGTGTGGGTCTGTGTCACTGTGGTAGTACTCTTCCACATGTGACTATGACTACAGCATCACAGAACCTGTCAAACACCCCGTCCCTGCAGCTACAGCCCTGCCCTCACCAGGCAGTGATGCCGTCCCAGCAATTCTGAATGGGGCCACATCCCAGGGATGTGGTGACTCCCACAGCAGTGCAGCCGGAACCAAACCCTCTGGGGACACAGGACAGGGATGGCCCACAACCCCCTACAATTCCCCAACACGACAGCGGTCTCCACCGCCAGGCTCCTGTCCAAGTCCAGTTGAGAGTGAAAACAACAAGCCCTAACCTCCCAAATCTCAGCCCAACACCCCTCTGAAGGGGACCCCTGTTGGACCACTCAGACCAGGAGTGTCCCAGGCCACCGTACACTGCCATCTATCCAGCAGCTCGGGAAGCTCCCTCCCTCGAGATTGGTGCAGGCCGCAGCTGGAAGGCACAGAGACCCCACTCTGCCAGGGCTCTTTGAGCCTCCCTGGCTGGCCAGGGGCAGCACGAAGGTGGGGCTGGCCTCAATAGCTGGCACTACACCTGCCCTGTGGCCATTGGGCCACCTGGACACACCAATCATTCCCCACGTCACTGTGCGCCCCAAACCACCCACACCACATGAACCCAACACACTCACACCACCCCGTGCCTGAACACACCCTACAACCCACACCACCCTGTACCCTACATCCCACACCACCTCGTACCCCACAACACCCACAATTCTCAACCGCTGACAGCCCACATCCTCCACACTCACAGCACATCGTACCCCATGCAACCCCACATCTAAAGGCCCAGTACCCTACAGCACCCCACAACCCATACATCCTGTGCCCCATGCAGTGCCTCAAGCGAATTGTGGCTCTGCGCTCTGGGTACCAGGAAGGTGGGATGGGCTCCACTTCAGGTGCTGCTGATTGAATTTCATTGTGGAAACATTCCTTCCAGGAGAAGAGGTGGACCTATGTGCCCACGTCCCTGGGACTCACCTGGCTTAACTGTCCACTCGAGAGCCCAGCAGCCCTGTCAGCCTTGGCTGAACCCGACCTCCCCAGGGGGTTGTCTGAGGACCCTCACTACACACTTGGACATGAGGAGCTTCCAGGGATGGACACCCTCCCCCAGGCCAGTCCTTGTCGGAACAGGACACAGACCCCGAGCCTGTGTGAGACCACCATCACGAGATGGGGCCGCCCTCTGGGGCAGCTCCCTCTGCCCAGTTCTGCCTGGACCGTAAAAGGACTTGGGGTGCCCCACAAGCCCTGGGGCCCCTCCCATGGAGGCTTGCTTCTACTTAACCCTTCAGTGGGAGGGTCACCTACACTCTTCTGGGGGAGACAGGGACTGAGGGTGACAGCCTGACCACTCCACTTCCTCACGATTGTGGAGGAGACAGATGCACTGGGCACCCTGTGTGGACGGGCCCCTCTGGACACATGGGCTAGAAGGCTCTGGCAGGGTGGGGCTCCTCCTGCCATACACAGGGCTTTTGATCAAGGTCCTTCCTACTGTGTTACTATAGTAGCTACCCTGGTTACTACCACAGTGACAGACACAGCAGCAAAAGCCTGCTGGGGTCCGTGAGGCCTCAAGGTCAGGAGTGGCTGCTCCCCAGGCTCAGAACCCAGAGCCTCAGCCTCCAGGGCCACTGCCAACCACTCAGCCCATGGGCTCATGTCCAGGCAAAGCCTTCCCCCCTCTTGGGGCTGCAAAGAACTCTGCAGTGACCACACTGACCCACAGCCACATGCACAGAGCCCGGCAAGCTGGCAGAAAGCACCATGGCTCTCAACACCACTGGACAAAGGAATCAGGAAGGACAGAGCCTGTGCCAGGAAAACCCTCAGAGGTTAAGCTCCCAACAGTACCTACAGAGGCCCTCAGGGAGGCTGACAGTAACAGACACTGGAGCTGGGCCTGTGCTCAGCTGCAGAGAAGCTCGCCTGGTGTATGGCGGCGGGCAGGGTTCCCAGGGGGCGGGAGCACCTCAACTCTGCTACTGATCCTGAGGCAGGCGGGTCCCATTCCTGGCCTGGCCCAAGAGGGCTCCAGGGGCCTCTCCCCCAGGAGTCGGTCAAGGGGTATCTCACTGAGGTCATGGCCAGGACACACACCATGCTAGATATCTGCCACAGTGAGTCTCTCCAGGGAGAGCCCCTCAGAGTAGCCGGCCCACCCTCCTCCTTCCCAACTCCTCACTGAGGACGCAGCCTCTAACCAGGCGCCTGTCCCGGAGAACGTAGTGGAGGCTGCACCAGCCTCAGAGACCCCAGCGCTGGGACGTGTCCCTCACACTACAACTACACGGCACACCCACACTTGAGCTGTCATCTGTCCTGGTGACAACTTTTCCCCAAAGTGCTTGAGGGTCAGCCCGGCCTGCCTTCAGCCTTGGGAACCCTCAGCAAACCCCTCTGAGGTCCCGCCCACAACACCATCCTCCTGCAATGCCCCCTCCCAGAGTCCTGGAACTCTGAAGGCTAGAACCAGTGGCCTCTCATGACAGCCATGCTCTGCCCATGAGTGCGCACTGAGATCCCAGAGCACAGGCCAGGGGAGTCCATCCAGACCCCTGCACCAAGAGACAACCGTATCCCAAGCCTGCATCCCCAGGAAGACCCCTGACCCCTTTAAACCTGGACTGAGAAAGCCCAGCGCTGCCAGGAGAATCTGCCAGTGTTTCAGCTGACACCTGACACAGCCTGGTCTGGTCCTCAGAGCCTTTCTTGGGATCTCGCCTCTCCACTTTGAGGTGCGTGTGTCCCCACCACCCAGAAGCGTCTCCATCCAGGACTGAGACCCACTCCTCGGAGATGGAATCACCAGGAAACATGAGCCTTGGCCCCCAGTTTCTGTGAGGACAAGAGCCAACTCTTCATTCCAGCCAGTGGACACTCAGGCCTCATATGGTCAACATGGACTAACCTTCCTGATCACTCACAGATGCCCCGCTACCCTCTCCTGGCCCCTCACTCTCCCTCTGACGTGCCCTGTCCTCTGTGCAAACCCGGGTGCAGCTCACCCTGTCCCTGCCATCAGTAGTGACTAAAAGAACCTGTTTCCACCATTTAACTCATGTTGAAGTCCCCTGATGGTCGCTGAGTGAATGCCTGACCTGGACAGCAAGGTCCCAGTGAACTCAGAGCTCAGGCTGTTAGGATCCCAGGTGGCAGAGGCCATCTCCAAGCCCCTCATGGGTCATCCCTCCCTCAGGCCAAGACCAGACCCCACAGCTGGCTCAAAGCCTGCAGTCCGGGCCCTAGACTCTCTCGAACATCCACCTCCCTGGGCCTCTGGAGGGGGGACGCGGCCCTCTCGCTCACACTCCGATGGCATCTGGCCGTTCAGGGGCCCTGGAATCCTGCCCAAAGGGACAGATGCAGATGTCTGGCCAGCAGACCTCAATGCAGCCACTCAGGTAATTCCCTTGTCCTCAGGAGGTCAGCACCGGGGGCAGCAGGCAGCCAAGGTTCCAGTTCCCAGGCGGAAGGCTTAGGCCATCTGAGCACACCAGGTGCCCGCGGCACGAGGTGCCCTGGGAGTGTGGGGGGACCATGAGAGTCTCTGGGGAGGAAGTCCATGCTCATCTGGAACTGTGGAATGAAAGTGTCCAAGACGGTGGATCTCAGAGTCACCCAGACCAAGGAAACTCCTGTGCCATGCGGGTGGGGGCCCCCCTGAGGCTGGTGCAGAGGGAAGAGGTGGGGAGTCTCCTCATGCACACTGCTGGGAGCCGGCCTCTAATGATGCAGTCAGCCTTTCCCTGGCCTAGTCCACTGGAAACCTCACA
Organism: Rhinoceros unicornis; assembly: GCA_028646465.1. Classification (NCBI taxonomy): domain Eukaryota; kingdom Metazoa; phylum Chordata; class Mammalia; order Perissodactyla; family Rhinocerotidae; genus Rhinoceros; species Rhinoceros unicornis. The sequence continues at coordinate 476,679 of CM053536.1, forward strand.
AGTTACAACACCAGACCCACTGGCAAATTCCAGCAGAGATGAGATCAGGGGCGGGTAGGCAGGCCCTCACTGGCCACGCCAAGGACAGTTTCTGAGAGGGGCCCAGAGAGCAGAACAGAAACAGCTAGAACCCCCTAACCAGTCAAAGTGGACACCACACAGGCCACAGGAGACCCAGGGCTGCCTGCGCTAGAGAGCCGGGTGTTCCTCATTCACCACAAAGCCCCCTCTACACCAAGGCCATGCCCCCGGGATTCACCAGCCAGGAAACACAGGAGGCCCTGTGCAGAGCTGCCCCTGCACCTGTGGAGGCTTGGGGGTGTTCGTCCCCCTTTTACCCCAAGTTTCAGGGCAGAAAACCTGGAAACAGGCTGTCCCAGCAGAGCCCACCCAGAGCCTGTCTCCTGGGTGGGTGGCTCCTGCTGGCACCAAGGTGACCCATTCACAGTCTGGGGACAATTTATCAATCCAGAGGTCATCAGAGTGGCGTTGGGATCCAAAATGGACACAGATGCCAGCCCGACGTGCCTGTGGAGCCTCAGGACAGGGCTGGGCATGGTTGCCATCCCCTTGCCAGGAGGTGTCTCCCAGTGCTCCCAGCAGGACACCTGCATGCTAAGCCAACCCAAAGCTTCCCTGGGGCTCTGCTTCCAGCCACAGGTCAGCCTCTACATCCCAGGTTCCCACACACCCCGCCCCTCGGAGGGGTTTGGAGGTGGGTCTGTGTCACTGTGGTATGACTATGATGGGTGTACGTGTTGCAACCACAGCCTCACAGCGCCCATCAAAAACTCCAACATCTCCCTCATGAGGCACTGACGCAATCCCCAGGATTCTGAACGGGGCCACATCCCAGGGGTGTGGTGACTCCCACAGCAGTGCAACTGGAACCCAAACCCTCTGGGGCCACAGCACAGGGACGGCCCACAACCCTCCACGCTTTCCGGACACGGCGGCCGTCACCACCGCCCGGCCACTGTCCCAGTCCATCGGATCGTGAAACTAATGAGCCAAAGCCACTCAATTATCAGCCAGACCACCCTTGGAGGGGCACCACTCTGGCCCTTCCAGACCAGGAGGGGCACAAAGCCACTGTCTGCTGGCATCCAGCCAGCAGCTCAGGAAGCTTCCTCCCTGAGGACACACGGGGAGCAGGGTTGGAAGGCACAGAGATCCCACTCTCCAAGGACTCTGTGAACCCCCTGGCTGGGCAGGGACAACACAAAGGTGGGTTTGGCCCCTGTGTGGTGGTAACACCTCCACCCTGCCAACTTTGGGCCACGTGGCTACACCACCCTTACGCCTCTCCACTGTGCGCCCCGGCCATCCACACCTCACAGCACCCCACACTCCACATCTCCCTGCACACTACATCCCCCACTGAATGTAACACCTCCTACAACCCATTCCCCGTGTGCGGCCCCAAGTGGGTGTGGCCCTGCCCTGTGGGTACCAGGAAGGTTGGCGGGGCTCCCCTTCTGGGGCAGCTGATTGAATTTGACTTTGGGAATGTTTCTTCCAGGTGGAGGGGTGGACCCATGTGCCCACATCCCTGGGACTCACCTAGCTGGACCATCCACATCAGAGCCCAGCGGGCCAGTCAGCCTGGTCCTAGCCCAACCTTCACGGGGGGCCCACCAAGGACCCTCACTGCACACACAGACACAAGGAGCTTCAAGGAATGGACACCCTCTCCTAGGCCAGTCCTTGGCTGGATCCGGGCACAGACCCCGAGACAAGTAAGACCACCCACAGGAGACAGGGCAGCCCTCTGGGGCAGCCCCTCAGCCCAGGTCTGCCTGGACCCTAAAAGGACTTGGTGTGCCCCCCATGGCCCCAGTGCCCGCTCCCACAGAGGCTTGCAGCTGACCACTCCTTCAATGGGGGGTCAAACGTGCCATTCCTGGGGAGACAGGTGCTGTGGGTGGCAGCTAGGCCACCCCACCTGCTCACTATCATGGAAGAGACAGAGGCACTGGGCACCTGTGTTGACAGACCCCGCTGTTCGCCTGGACCAGCGGTTTCTGGCAGGGTGGTGTCCCTCCTGCCAGGAGCAGGGCTTTTTGCCAATGACTTACCTACTGTGTGACTATGGTTATTTTGATTACTACCACAGGAACAGACCCAGCAGCAACAACCTGCTGGGATCCTCGGGGCCTCAAGGCCAGGAGGGGCTGCTACCAACCACTAAGCCCACGGGCTCATGTCCAGGCACAGACCTCACCCATGGCTAGGGGCTTCAAGTGCTCTGAGGTGACCACACTGACCCCAGCCACAAGGCCAGAGCCTGGCAAGCTGGCAGGAGCTGCCCTGGCTCTCAACACCACCAGCCAAAGGAATGAGGAAGGACAGAGCCCACACCAGGCAAACAGTCAGAGGTCAAGCTCCCAACAGGACACCTAGAGGTGTCCAGGGAGGCTGTCAGGAGTGGACACTAGAGTGGGCCTGTGCTCGGCTGCATAGGAGCTCACTGGATAACACAGGCAGCGCAGGGTCACAGGGGGTGGGAGCACCTCACAGTCTGCTGCCTATCGCAAGGCAGGTGGGTCCCATTCACAGTCTGGCCTTAGAGGGCTCCAGGCGCCTCTCCCCAAGGAGCGGGCTTGTACAGGCTCCCAGTAAAGGAGTGTCTCACTGAGGTCACTGCTGACAGTCATACTGTGCTAGATATCCGCCCACAGTGAGTCTCTCTCGAGGGAAAGCCCCTCAGAGGATCCGGCCCACCCACACCTCCTGCACAACCCTGCACTGAGGACCAGGCCTCTAACCAGGTGCCTGCCCCAGAAAATGCAGTGGCAGCTGCACCAGCCTCAGAGACCCCAGGGCTGGGACATGTCCCTCATGCTACAAATACAAGGCACACCCACACTTGAGCGTCATACATCCTGGTGACAACTTTTCCCCAAAGGACTTGAGGGTCAGCCCTGCCTGCCCTCGGCCCTGGGAGCCCCTCAGCAAACTCTTCCGTGGTCCCGGCCAGAACTCAGTCATCCTGCAATGCCCCCTCCCAGGGTCCCAGAACCCTGAAAGCTGGAACCCGAGGCCTCTCATGACAGCTGTGCTGTGCCTGTGCGTGCGCACCCAGATCCCAGAGCTCAGGCCAGGGGAGTCCGTCCAGACCCCTCTACCAAGAGAGGACCGCACTCCAGCACGGCTTCTGCAGCCTAGCCTGCAACCTCAGGAAGGGCCCACCCACCAAAAAGCCCGGCCTGAGAAAGCCCAGCGCTGCCCTGAGCATCTGCTGTTGTTCCAGCCAACACCTGACACCGCGGCCCCGTCCTCGGAGCATTTCCTGTGATCCCACCTCTGTCATTTTAGGTGTGTGTGTCCCCAAAACCCAGGAGTGTCTCCATCCTGGACTGAGACCTGCTCCTAGGAGTCAGAATCACAGGGAAGGTTGGTCCTTGGCCCCCAGTTTCTGTGAGGACAGGAGCTGACTCTTCATTCCAGACAGCAGACATGGCGGCCTGGTGGTTCTACGTGGACCACCCTTCCTGATCCCTCCCTGCTCCTCTCCCCACTCCCTGCCCCTCACTCTCCCTCTGACACACCTGTGTCCTCTGTGCAAACTCAGATGCAGCTCACCCTGTCCCTGCTATCAGTAGTGACTGGGAGAACCTGTTTCTACCATTTAACTCACATGGAATGCCCCTGAAGGTCACTGAGTGAACACCTGACCTGGACGGCGAGGTCCCAGGGAACTCGGATCCCAAGCTATTAGGATCCCAGGTGGCAGAGGCCATCCCCGAGCCCCTCACAAGCGACCCCCTTCAGGCCAAGCACAGTCCCCACAGCCGGCTAGAAGACTGCAGGCAGACAACCACGCTCACCTGGGCATCCACATCTGTGGGCCTGGGGAGGGCGGCCCCCACCCACCCGCTCATCCCCTGAAGACACAGGACAAATGGGGAGCTCTGGAAATCTGTCCAAAGCAGCAGACACAGCTGTCTGGCCAGCAGACCTCACTGAGGCCGCTCTGGGAACCCCCTTTCCTCTTTGGAGGAAAGTGCTTGGGATAGGGCTCCACCTCCCAGGACAAAGGCTGAGGCCATCTGAGCACAGGAGGTGCCCTGGGCTTGCAGAGGCCGCAAGAGTCTCTGGAGAGGAAGTCCACGCTCATCCAGAGCCGGGCAATGAAAGTGTCCAGAATGGTTGCTCTCAGAGAGAGCCAGACCAGGGAGACACCTGGGCCATGCACTGGGGGCCCCCCTGAGGCAGGCGCGGAGGGAAGAGGTGGGGAGTCTCCTCGTGCCCACCACTGGGAGCCGGCCTCTCAGGATGAAGTCCTCTGGAAACCTCACCAGTTAGAACACCAGCCCACTGGCAAATTCCAGCAGAGATGAAATCGGGGGCGGGGCAGTAGGATCCTCACTTGCCACACCAGGGACAGTTTCTGAGAAGGGCCCAGAGGGCGGAACTGAAACAGAGAGACCCCTGAGCCAGGGAAACCGGCCACCGGGTAGGCAGTGGTGGACACCAGGGCCGCCTGCGCTGGAGAGCCGGGAATTCCTCGTCCACCACCAACCCCCTCCAATACCAGGGCCGTGATTCCCTGGGCTCGCCATCCAGTGAACGCTGGGGGCCCTGTGCAGAGCTGCCTCTGGACCCACAGAAGCTCTACCGGGTCATCCCCCACTCACCCAGGGTTTCAGAGCAGAAACCACTGGAAATGCAGGCTGTCGGCCCAGAGGCAGCCCTGAGCCAGCAGGAGTGGAGAGGGCACAGGGCCAGGCAGGAGGATTTTGTGGGGGCGTGGGTCACTGTGACAGTACTGTAGATGTGGTTACTGCTACGCCCACAGTGACACAGCCCCCGTCCAAAAGCAACACCCAGCAAAGGCCCCAGGCCACTGTGTCCAGCCCCGAGCAAAAGACTCCCGGCTCCTGACCAGAAATCTCTCCCCCGGGGTCAGAGGGCAGCTCACTGATTATAACAGAAAAGCAGACTCCAGAGAAGCAAAGGGGGATCTCTCGCCGCCCGATAGAGGAGGTGGGACAGCTGGCAGGGGTTAAAGGGACTTTGCACAGGGAATCCAGGAGGGACACCTAAGAGCACAAGAGGACCTGAGATCTCTGGGGAGGGCCAGGGGGCATGAGGAGAGCCAAGGGAAAGAGTGTGGCCTCCCCTGTGCTTTCTCTCTGCAAATTGTCACCAACTGCAGACACACGTTTGTAAACATATTTTTAAAAATCTGATGTAAATGGATCTTTAAATCTTATGCCTGGCGGTTCTGGGAAGGGCATTAAGTCACAGTCTTGCGGCTTCTGCCTTAGCGGCACTGGGCCCAGGCTCCATACTGCTACCCGCCACCTTCCACCCGCCACCCAGGGAACGAGGCCCAGAGTCCCAGGGGCAGGGCCATCTGCTGGGACTGTAGAGCAAAGACACAGCCTGGCCCTGGGCAGGGACACAAGCTACAGAGGAGGCAGAATTCTGGGGAAGACTCATTCTCCAGTCCTGAAGACCCTCAGGGACATGGGCCGGCAGGGCAGGGGTCCCTGCAAAGGGCAAGCCCTCGAGCTCCAGGATCTCCTAGGGAACTTGAGAAAAAGAAATGCCAACACTGACCCAGGAGAATGGATGCCGCCATTCTCCGGAAGCTCCAGCTGGTTCTGAGGGGGCCTAGATATGGACCAGCGTTCCTGCTCCAGAGGGAAGAGGCCCCTGAACAAACCCGAGCTGGGGGGCCTGATGATGGTCAGTCACCCACATTCACCAGGGAGTCGAGGCCCGGAGGCCACTCAGGGGCCTAAAGACGTTCAGACTCGGCCGTGCTCCAGGCCTCGAGCTGCAAGGGCTCAGGAGGGCCGTGTGTGCTCGGGAGGCAGAGCCCTGTTCCCCCCCAGCAAACGTCCCCCTCACAGGGCTCTGGGTGCTCCAGCAGGGACCCCCAGGCGGGCGGAGCAGAGGGGATGTGGTTTCAGGCAGGAAAGACACCTGGGCCTCCCTACACCTGGGCCTTCCCTGCACCTGCACCACCTCCCCTGCACCTGCTTCAGGCCCCGCTGGACCAGACAGGACTGAAGCTGCATCCAGGGAAGAGCAGTCCTCCTGGAGAATCACTGAGGTCTCCCATCTCCATGGCCATGGATTCTACACAGAATTCGGACGACACACAGCTCACTAGGTGACGCGAGGAGAGATGGCCACTGTGGTTGTGCTCGGCCCAGTGCACATCCAGAGGTGTCTGTCCAAAGGCTGGTGGGGTTCCTACTCACCCTACCCCTCGGAGGGGTTAGGGGGTGGGTATGTGTCACTGTGGTATGATTGTAGTGGGTTTGGATGTGCTTATTACGACCACAGTGTCACAGTGCCCATCAAAAACCCCGAGCCTGCAGAAGGAGCCACAGCCCTGCCCTTATGAGGCAGTGACACCGTCCCCAGGATTCTGACTGGGTGCACACCGCAGGGGTGTGGTGACTGCCACAGCAGTGCAGCCGGAGCCCAAACCCGCTGGGGCCACAGGATGGGGTGGCCCACAACCCCCCACACTTCCTCAGCTCGGTGGCAGTTGCAACCAAGCTCCTATCCAAGTCCATCAGACCGTGAAACCAGCGAGCCGGAACTGCCCAAATCTCAACCAGACCGCCCTCTGAGGGCACCCAAGGCCTTTTAGGGTCCAGGCAGAGCTGGGCAGAGGAAGCTGCCCCAGAGTGCGGCCCCATCTCCTTCTGCTGGCCTCAGTCAGGCTCAAGTTCCATGTCTGGATCTGGCCAAGGATTGGCCTGGGGGAGGGTGTCCATTCCTAGAAGCTCCTCCTGTCTGAGCCTGGAGTGAGGGTCCTACGGGAGGTCGGGTTTGGGCCAGGCAGAGAGGACCGCTGGGCTCTCGGGTGCCCTCATGTCCGGAGGCAGGGCCCTGTGATGTCCCAGCAAATGTCCCCCTCACAGGCCTCTGGGTGCCCCAGCAGGGACCACCCCTCAAGGCAAGCGGAGCAGAGGGGATGTGGGGTTGGGCGGGAGAGACACCGGGGCCTCCTCAAACCTGGGCATCTGCATACCTGTGCCTCCCCACACCTGCACCTCCTCCCCTGCACCTGCTTCAGGCCCTGCTGGAGCAGACAGGCCTGAAGCTGCATCCAGCGAAGAGCAGGGCTCCTGGAGAATCACTGAGGTCTCCCGTCACCACAGCTGTGAATTCCCCAAAGGCTTTAGACAAAACAGAGGCACAGATGGACAGTAAAGGAGATGTCCAGGGAGGAGGACACAGAGGCCCATGTCCGCGTAGACCTAAGGCTGCTGCCGTTCCCTCAGTGGCCCTCACAGGACCTGGAGCAGAGTTTGGAGCCGGAGTCCCAGGGTCAGGGACAGCAAGAATAATGGCACCTTCCTGCTGCCGCCTCTGGCCTCCTGGGCTCTGCCTCTGTCCACAGGTCAGCCCCTCCACCCCTGATTCCCACCCACCCAGCCCCTCAGAGGGGTTTGGGAGTGGGTCTGTGTCGCTGTGGTATGACTATTCTACATATGATTATGACCACAGCATCAGAGCACCCATCAAATACCCCTGAGCTTACGCCCGTCATTCCGAGGTGGTGATTCCGTCCTAGGATTCTGAACAGGGCCACATCTCGTGGTTGTGGTGACTCCTACAGTGGTGCAGCCAGAACCCAAACCCGCTGGGGCCACAGGACAGGGACGGCCCACAACCCCCCACAATTCCCCCACCTGCCTGGCTGCTGTCCAAAACTGTTGGACCATTAAACCAACGAGCTGGAACCGCACAGATATCAGCCAGACCGCCCTCCAAGGGGCACTCCTGCTGGACCTCCTAGGCCAGGATCGTCACAAGGTCACTGTCCACTGGCATCTGGCCAGCAGTTCGGAAAGTTCCCTCCCTTGGGACAGGTGGGGGTCAGGGCTGGAAGGCAGATTGACCCCATTCTTCCAGGACCCTGCAACCATCCTGGCTGGGCAGTGATAACACAAATATGGGGCAGGTACTACTCTCACCCGGTGGCCATTGCCCACACCACCTGTTCCCCGCACCACTGCTTACCCCACACCACACAGCCCACACACCACCACATGCCCCACTTCCCCCATACAGTACAGCACCCGATACTTCACAAACCCCACATGCCATTAACCACATACATCATATGACCGGACACCCCACACCCCACATCCACCACATCGAACAGCACCCTGGACCATGTACCACCCCACGCCCTACGAATCCCACACGCTACATCCCAGAGCACTCCAAATCCACGCCACCTAGTACCCCACACCACCGGTCCCTATGCCCTGCTACCAGTGTGTTGGGGCCCTGCTCCCTGCGGATCAGAAAGGTGGGCGGGGAACCCCTTCACAGCAGTGGATTGAATTTGATTTTGGAAACGTTCCTTCCAGGAAGAGGAGTAGACCAATGTGCCACGTCCTTGACACTCACCTGGCTGGACAGTCAACCCCAGAGCCCAGCAGCCCTGTAGGACTGGCCTGAATCCAACCTCCCCAGGGAGCCTAGTGAGAACCCTTGCTGAACACTCAGACATGAGGTGCATCCGTGGATGGACACCCTCCCCCAGGCCAGTCCTCGGCCAGATCCAGATACAGACCCTGAGCCTCTGTGAGACCACCAGCACGAGATGGGGCGGCCCTCTGGGGCACTGCCTCTGCCCAGCTCTGCTTCGACCATAAAAGGACTTGGGGTGCCCCCCAAGCCCTGGGGCTGCTCCCAATGAGGATTGCTTCTGCCCACCCCTTCACTGGGGGGTCACCTACACACTTCTTTAGGAGACAGGGGCTGAGGGTGGCAGCCAGACCACCCAACTTGCTCACAATCATGGAGGAGACAGATGTACTGGGCACCTGTGAGGATGGGCCCCTCTGGTCACGTGGGCCAGGAGGCTCCGGCAGGGTGGGGCCCCTCCTGCTACATGCAGGACTTTTTGTCGAGGACCTTCCTACTCTGCTAGTATAGAGGCTACAGCTACGGCTACTACCACAGTGGCAGACCCAGCAGCAAAATCCTGTTGGGATCCGTCGGTCCCCAAGTCTAGGATGGGCTGTTCCCAGGCTCAGATCCCAGACCCTCAGCCTCCAGGGCTGCTGCCAAACTCTCAGCCCATGGGCACATGTCCAGGCACAGCCTTCACCCCCAAGGGGATTTCAAAGAACTCTGCAGCGACACACTGACCACACAGCCACACGCACAGAGCCTGGCAAACTCGCAGAAACCGGCCTGCAATCCACACAACCAGCCAAAGGAATCAGGAAGGACAGCCCTGTGCCAGGCAAACCCTCAGAGATCAAGCTTTCAACAGGACCCACAGAGGCTCTTGGGGAGGCTGACAGGAGTGGACGCTGGAGCTGGGCCTGTGCTCAACTGCATAGGGCTCGCCCAAAGCTTGGGGGACAGGGTTCCCGGGGTGTGGGAGCAACTCCCCGGTTGTTGCAGATCCTGGGGAAGCTGGGTCGCATTCCTGGACTGGCCTGAGAGGGCTCCAGGGCCCTCTTTTCCAGGAGTGGGGTTGTGCAGCCTCTCGGTTGAGGTGTGTCTCACCGAGGGCATTGCCAGGTGGTGCACGATGGAAGATATCCACCACAGTGAGTCTCTCCAGGGAAAGCCCCTCAGAGGAGCTGACACACCCACACCTCCTGCCTAATCATGCACTGAGGACCTGGCCTCTAACAAGGTGCCCGCCCCCGAGAATGCAGTGGGGCTGTACCAGCCTCAGAGACCCCAGTGTTGGGACATGTCCCTCACGATACAACTACACAGCACACCCACACTTGAGTGTCATCTGTCCTGGTGACAACTTTTCCCCAAAGGGCTTGAAGCTCAGCCCAGCCTTGCCTTGGCCCTGGGAGCCCCTCAGCAAACCCCTCCAAGCTCCCTCCCACAGCTAGGTCCTCTTGTAACACCCCCTCCAAGAGCCCTGGATCCCTTAAGGCTGGAACCCGAGGCCTCTCATGACAGCAATACTGTGCCCGTGTGTGTGCATGGACATCCCAGAGCCCAGGCACGGGGGACTCCATCCAGACCCCTGCACCAAGAGACGACTGTGCCCGAGCACGGCTACTAGCAGCCCAAGATTGCATCCCCTGGAAGACCCCAGCCCCAGTGAATCTTGGCCTGAGAAAGCCCAGCGCTGCCAGGAGAATCTGCCATTGTTCCAGCCAACACCTGACACAGTCCAGCCCCATCCTTAGAGCATTTCCTGTGAATCTGCCTCTGCCCTTTGTGATGCATGTGTTCCCACAATGCAGGAGTGTCTCCATCCATGAATGAGATCTGCTCCTCAGAGACGGAATCATCAGCAAGGATGGTCCCTGGCCCCCAGTCTCTGTGAGGAAAGGAGCCGACTGTTCATTCAGGCCAGCGGACACAGCAGCCTCGTGGGTTCTACACAGACCACACTTCCTGATCCCCCACGGGAGCCCAGCTCCCCCCTCCGTGCCCATTATTCTCCCTCTGACACGCCTGTGTCCTCTTTGCAAAACCAGAAGCAGGTCACTCTGTCCCTGTCATCAATCGTGACTGAAAGATAATATTTCCACCACTTAACTCACGTGGAAGGCCCCTGACGGTCACTGAGTGAATGCCTGACCTGGATGGCAAGGGCCCAGGGAACCAAGAGCCCATGCTATGAGGATCCCAGGTAACAGAGGCCATCCTCACGCCCTTGACAGGTCACCCCTCCCTCAGGCCAAGACCTGACCCCACATCCTGCTCGAGAGCTACAGGCCGGGCCCTGGACTCACTGGAGTATCCACGTCCCTGGCTGGGGAGGGGGTCCCATCCTTCCCACTCACCCTCCAATGGCGTCTGGCTGGTCAATGGCCCTGGAATCCTGCCCGAAGAGGCAGATGCAACTGTCTGGCCAGCAGACCTCACTGCAGCCGCTCAGGTAACCTTCTTGCCCCTCAGGAGGTCAGCACCGGGGACAGCAGGCAGCCAAGGTTCCAGCTCCCAGGCAGAAGGCTGAGGCCATCTGAGCACACCAGGTGCCCGCAGCAGGAGGTGCCCTGGGGTGCAGGGGACCAGGATAGCCACTGGGGAGGAAGTCCCCTCCCTGAAATGCTCACCCTGAAATGGGGAATGAAAGTGTCCTGGAGGTTGGCCTCAGAGATACCCAGACCAAGGAAACACCTGTGCCGTGTGGGTGGGGGCCCCTCGGAAAAAGTCGCAGAGGGAAGAGGTGGGGAGTCTCCACATGCACACTGCTGGGAGCCGGCCTCTAATGATGCAGTCAGCCTTTCCCAGGCCCAGTCCGCTGGAAACCTCACAAGTTACAACACCAGAGTCACGGGCAAATTCCAGCAGAGATGAGATCAGGGGCGGGTAGGCAGGCCCTCACTGGCCACGCCAAGGACAGTTTCTGAGAGGGGCCCAGAGAGCAGAACAGAAACAGCTAGAACTCCCTAACCAGGCAAACTGGATACCACACGGGCCACAGGAGACCCAGGGCTGCCTGCGCTGGAGACCTGGGTGTTCCTCATTCACCACCAAGCCCCCTCTACACAGAGCCATGCCCCCGGGATTCACCAGCCAGGAAACACAGGAGGCCCTGTGCAGAGCTGCCCCTGGACCCGTGGAGGCTCGGGGGCGTTCGTCCCCCACTCACCCCGAGTTTCAGAGCAGAAACCCCGGAAATAGGCTGTCCCAGCAGAGCCCACCGCGAGCCTGCAAGGGTGGAGATGGCACAGAGCTGGGCAAGAGGATTTTGTGGGGGCCTGTGTCACTGTGACAGTGCTGCAGTTTGGGTCCCTGCTACACCCACAGTGACACAGCCCCCGTACAATATTCCCGCCAGACACACCCACCCAGAGCCACCGTGTCCGTCCCCGAGTAAAACACACCCGGCTCCTGACCAGGACATCTCTCCCCCTGGGTCAGAGGGCAGCTCACCAATTATAAAAGAAAAGGAGACTCCAGAGAAGCAAAGGGGGACCGTCCGCTGGCCCCACAGAGGAGGTGGACAGCAGGCAGGGGTTAAAGGGAATTTGCACAGGGAATCCCGCAGGGACACCTAAGAGCACAAGGGGCCTGAGATGTCTGGGGAGTTTTGGGGGGTGCGGGGGGTGTGAGGAGAGCGGAGGGAAGGAGAGCAGCCTCCCCTGTGCTTTGTCTCCTCTAATTGTCACCAAGTGCAGACACTACATTGGTAATGACATTTGTTTTATATCTGATCTAAATGTATCTTTAAAATTTTGCCCCTGGTGGTACTGGAAAGGGCTCCGGGTCCTGGAACGGTGGCTTCAGCCCATGCAGGGCTGGTGCCCAGGGTCCACACCACCATCACTCAGGGGACATGGGCCAGGGTCCCAGGAGAAGCACCCGCTGAGACTGTAGAGCAAAGACACAGCCTGGCCCTGGGCAGGGACACGAGGTGCTGAGGAGGGGGAATTCCAGGGAAGACTCGCTCCCCAGGCCTGAAGACCCTATGGGACGTAGGCCGGCAGGGCCTTGTCCAAGCAAAGGGCCATCCCTCCAGCTCCAGGATCTCCTGGGGGACTTAAGAATACAAACATCAAGCCCAGCCCCAGGCATCCCTGACAGCTTCCAGCACTCTCTGGAGGATCCAGGTGGCTCTGATGGGGGACTAGATAGGGCCAGTGTCCCTGCTCCAGAGGGAAAATGTGCCTGAACAAACCAGAGCTGGCGGGCCTGACGATGGTCAGTCACCCACATTCACCATGGAGTCGAGACCCAGAGGCCACTCAGGGGCCTAAAGAGCCTCAGCCTCGGCCGTGCTCCAGGCCTGGAGCTGTGAGGGCTCAGGAGGGCCGTGTGTGCTCTGGAGGCAGGGTCCTGTGCTGCCTCAGCAAATGTCCCCCTCACAGGCCTCTGGGTGCTCCAGTAGGGACCCCCAGGCAGGTGGAGCAGAGGAGATGTGGGGTCGGGCAAGAGAGACACTGCGGCCTCCCTACACCTGGGCCTTCCCTGCACCTGCACCTCCTCCCCTCCACCTGCACCTCCTCCCCTGCACCTGCTTCAGGCCCTGCTGGAGCTGGATAGGCCTGAAGCTGCATCCAGGGATGAGCAGGCCTCCAAGATAATCACTGAGGTCTCCTGTCACCATGGCACTGAATTCCAGGGAGGATTTAGACAGGACAGAGCCACAGGGGGACGGCAAGGGGAGGTGGCCAGTGAGCCTGTGCTTAGCAGGAGGCAGAGCCACAGGCCCGTGTCCAGGTGGGGCAAAGCCTGGTGCCTTTCCCTCAGTGGCCCTCACAGGATGTGCAATACAATTTGGAAGCAGAGCCCCAGGTCAGCAGTAGCAAGATTAATGGCTCCTGCCTGCTGCCTCCTCTGGCTTCCTGGGTCGGAGGCACCTGCTGGCCCCACGGTGACCCATCCAGGGTCTGGAGACAATTTATGAACCCAGAGGACATCACAGTGGTGTTGACTCCAAAATGGGCACTGAGTCCCACCCAACGTGGCCATGAGCCTCAGGACAGGGATGGGCCTGGTTGCCCCCACCTGCCAGGAGGGGTCTCCGCGTGCTCCCAGCAGGAAACCTGCATGCTGACTCCACCCCACAGCCTCCCTGGGGCTCCGCCTCCATCCACAGGTACCCTCTACATCCAGGTTCTCCTCACCCCGCCCCTCGCAGGGCTTAAAGGGTGAGTCTGTGTCACTGTGGTATTAGTGTGATAGTTACAGATATTATTATGCCCACGGCCACACAGCACCCATCAAAAACCCCACCCCACCCCAGCCAGAGCCTCGGCCCTACCCTCTCGAGGTAATGACACAGTCCCCAGGATTCTGAAGGTGGCCACATCCCAGGGGAGTGGTGACTCCCACAGCAGTGCAGCCAGAACCAAACCCACTTGGGCGACAGGACAGGGACAGCCCAAACCCCACCCCCGTTTTGCCCGACACGGCAGCAGTTGCCCCAACTGGCCCCTGTCCAAGTCCATCAGACCGTGAAACCAATGAGCGAAAGCCACCCAAGTCTCAGTCAGTCCTCCTTTCCAGGTGCACCCTGGCTGGACCTCCAAGACCAGGAGGGTCCCAAGGCCATTGTCCACTAGCATCAGGCCATCAACTCAGGAAGTTCCCTCCCTCAGGACATGTGGAGACCGGAGCTGGAAGGCACAGCGACCCCACTGTGCCAGGACTCTGTGAGCCTCCCTGGCTGGGCAGGGGCAGCACGAAGGTGGGGCTGGCCCCATGAGCTGGCACTACACCTGCCATGCGGCCATTGGGCCACCTGGACACACCACACGTTCCCCACGCCACTGTGTGCCCCAAGCCGCTCACATACCCTATACCCACCACATCCCACACCACTGTGTGCCCCACACAACCCACCACACGAACTCAACACACACCACCCCGTACCTGACCACACCCTACATCCACATCCCCCACACCCCACACCACCTCGTACCCCACACCAAAGACTGCTGAAGTCTATAAATAGCCAGATCTGCTGGAAGCGTTTACCTGACTCCATGAGTCAGCGAGACCACACTCAAAGGGAGCATTTCTAGGGCTTCTAGATATCTTAAGTGTAAGGAGCTGGAAGACCGAGACGGTTTTATGAATTCAATGAGAGCAGCATCTTGGGAGACACACTGATCCCAGGAACAACATCTTCAGACATCAGAGCCCAGAACAGGTTCAGGTGGTCTCTGGGCCATTCAAAGTTGGGTTCACAATGAGGATCATGTCGTGTGTGGGGTTACTCCTCAGTGGGAGGAGCTCTGTCTGCACAGAGTTCGGGGACATGGCAGGGGACACATATCCTCACACAAGGATTAGGACTTGGGCTCCCAGCATCCCATTGAGCATGGTCCCTGTGTCACGGATCTTCTTCTCTCAGGTTAAGACAAGCCTTGACTATGAAATATTTAGCTTCAGGATCATGCAAATAAGTGGACGAGTACTAGGTTAAATATGGACGTGTCTGTGCCCTGAGAACATCACTCTGCTCTCACCCCCACCCCTACAGAGGCCACGAGAGCACAGCCCCTCACTGAGGACCAGACATGGGGAATCCTCCTCTTTGTGGCTATGGCTATAGGTGAGGGGCTCCCCCAGTCCCTGGGGTGAGGAGGAGACCAGGAACAGCGAAGGGAGATCCCATCCACTCCTGTCTCCTCTCCTCAGGTGTCCACTCCCAGGTGCAGCTGATTGAGTCTGGGGCTGAGGTGAGGAAGCCTGGGGCATCAGTCAAGGTCTCTTGCAAGGCTTCTGGATACACCTTCTCCCAGTACTTCATGCACTGGGTGCAACAGGCCCCTGGACAAGGGCTTGACTGGATGGGACGGATCAACCCAAACAGTGGTGGCACAGAATATGCACACAAGCTCCAGGACAGAGTCACCATGACTGTGGACACGTCCATGAGCACAGCCTACATGGAGCTGAGCAGTCTGAGATCTGAGGACACAGCTGTGCATTCCTGCATGAGACACAGTGCGATAACCCACATCCTGAGTGTGTCAGAAACCCTGAGGGAGAGGGCAGCTGTGCTGGGTTGAGGAGACGACAGGGACAGTTAGGTTCAAGGCTTTCTTAGGAAACAAGGGTAAGAAATTGAGGAAGTGATCAACAGAATCATGTGTACATGTACTCTATGGGGGATGCTCCACACAATAATCACCCTGTGAACAAAATGTAGTGGGTGAGGAGAATCTCCGTGAATATGGCAGATGGCAGCTTTCCCATGACGGGTTTTGCGTGAACCTAAGTATTTAAATGACTGGGGTGACTACCGTAGATCAAGACCACTCCATCAGGTGAGAAGTCTAGGTGTACTGTAGTAGTACAGAGAAGTGTTAAAATCCCCTCCAGGTGGTTCTGCCATGTGGTACCCCCTCCCCTGGGTGAGAGTTCCTGCTGCTCCACATCCTCTCCAGCATTTGGTGCTGTCAGTGTTTTAGATTCCCGCCATCCTAATAGGTGGGTAGTGGTATCTCATTGTTTTAATTTGCAATTCCCTAGTAACTTATGATGTTGAACATCTTTTCATCGGCTTATTTTCCATCTGTGTAACTTCTTTGATGAGGTTCAGGCATTTGCTCCACTTTTAATTGAGTGGTCTGTTTTCTTCTGATCAGTTGTAAGTATCCTCGTGTATTCACGGTACAAGTCTGCACCAAATATGCTATTTGAGAATGTATCTTTCTGTCTGTGGCTTGCCTTTAGATTCCTATAATTCTGCCTTCCGCAGAACAAGCATTTCTGATTTGGATGCATTCTATTTATCAATTTTTTTCAGAGAACATATTTTGGGTCTCATTTGTAAAAACTTGTCCACATTTGCGAGGACATCCAGAAGCTCTCCCAAGTCCCTGTGTGAGGACACCGTCAAGGGCTGCGGCTTCAGCTCCATCCTGATGGGGGAATTGCATCAGCTACTTTGAATTCTTCTCTGTGGGAGATTGGTCCCCTGATCCATGTGTTTCTTTTCTTCATTTTTCAGTGTCAGCATGGATACTTTTGTACCCTTTGGGGACATTTTGGGGTTGGCTCCTGGATCCTTTTGAAATTCCCCTGTGATTTGTTTTCTGAACAATTCCTTATTCCCCCAATGACATGATGCTCCAGCCTCATGTTGCATATTCCTTTCCAAGCCCTAGAACTAGCCATTTCTCTAGGTAATTCTGTTTTCTTGTGTTGTGGAATGGTATTAGAAACCAAGAGTTTGGCGCTGGTGTGCTCTTTGCTACTGGGGTGTCATTGCTTCTGTGACCACTTGGCTGGCAGACCAAGGCAAAGTGTGTGTACATATTCAACCTTGTACACACAGATGTCTACGAGTATGTCTTAATCTAATCTTCTGAACCAATATTAAACTAAACTTGAGAACATCTTGGTGTTTCCAACCCTAATCCCACAGCACAGGGACCTCTCCAGCTTTTCTCCTTGTCGTCTGGAACCTTCCACTCCAGCAGCAAGAAATCTGGCTCCCATCGTAGGCTGTTCTTTTCCTAATTGTTCAGCTCCAGTGTGCACACACCATGGTTTCAGAGCTGTTAGCACATCCTCACATGGACACAGCGTGGTCAGCTGTGAGACACAGTACTTCCTTCAACCTGGACTCCTACAGAACCCCCTCCTGTAGGAGGTGACTTATGTCATCACCTTGTGCCCCCATCGCCCCCAGAGATGTTGTCTCAAATGTGTAATGTCAGGAAGTTTTATACAGTCTGTCTTCACCCTGAGATCCACGACCTCCTAATGATTTTAAATTGTATCCAAGGTTCACTCTTTGTGCTGTAAACTTCTATGCCTTTAGGCAAATGCATGGTATCATGGATCCACCATTGCCGTATCATACAGGATAGTTTCACCACCCTTAAACATCACCCCTGCTTCACTATTCAACACTCTTCCCCCAATTCCTGGCATCCACTGATATGTCTATCCTAACTATAATTTCACCATCTCCAGAATGATATATAAGTGAAATCATACAGTATGTAGAATTTTTAGGCTGGTCTCCTTCACTTAGCAATATGCACTTAAGATTCATTTACACCAGAAACAAATGCTCCAGAAAGAAAATTAAGAAAACATTCCTTTTAAAACAGCATCTAAAAGAATAAAATACCTAGGAATAAATTTAACCAACGTAAACGCATCCTGTGTTCACAGATTAGAAGACTTTTATGTATTGTAAGATGTCAATACTCCCCCCAAAGTAATCTACATATTCAATCCCATCCTTACCTAAATTCCAACAACACTTCATTAGAGGTGGGAAAGTGAACCCTTAGATTCATAGAGAGTTTAAGAAGTGCCGAATAGTCAAAACAACATTGAAAATGAAAAACAAATTGGAGGACTAACTTCCTGATACAAAAATTTTCTACGAAGCTAAAATAATCAAAACAGCATGCTACTGGTGTAAGGACAGACATAGAGACCAGTGGAATAGACTTATGGGTCCAGAAACAAATCCATCCATGTATGGACAACTGAATTTCAACAAGAGTGCCAAGAACATGAAATGAGGTTTCCCCAACAACTGGATTTCCACATACAAAAAAAAAAAAAATATTTAATTGTACCCCAACCTTACTCCATATACATAAAGTAACTCAAATTGGATAAAAGATCTGAATAGAAGAGCTAATATCATAAAATTTTTGGAGAAAACATACAAGTAAATCTTCATAACCTTGGATTTGTCAGCAGATTTTTAGAGATAACACCAAATCAAGAGCTACAAAGAGAAATAAATACCTCGGTGTTCATCAAAACTAAAAACCATTGGCAAAAAGGGACATTGTTAAGAAAGAGAAAATACAACTTAGAGAACGGAAGAAAAGTCTTGCAAATGTGATAAGAGTCAAGTGTCCAGAATATAGAAAGAGCGCTTACAACACAACTACAAATGGTAAACTCCCCCCTTTACAAAGGGGAGGGGGCAAAGGGCTTGAACAGAGATTGCTCCAAGGAAGATCTACAATGACCAACACGCAGATGAAAAGACGCTCAACATCATTAAGAAATGCATGTTTTTGAAAACCATGATGTACCACTTCCAAGTCACTAGCATGGCTATAATAAACAAAATGAAAATAATGGTTAGTAACGATGTGGAGAAATGGGAACCCTTGTCCATTGCTGCGGTGGGGGATGTAAAATGATTCAGGCACTGTGGCAACAGATCAGAAATCCCACAAAATGTTACAGTTAGAATGGCCACATCCCAGCAGTCCCACTCTGCTGGATCTGCAAAAGAACTGAAAACTGGTTCTCAAGCAAATTCGTACACACACATGTACATCGCAGCACTGTTCACAACAACAAAAAGGTGGAAACAGCCCAGATGTGAAGTAATGGATGGATGAATTGTGGAATATACATATAATGGGATATTATTCAGACAGAAAAGGAATGAAGGGCTGACACATGCTACAACCTGGATGAGCCTCAAAAACATTAGGCCAAGTGAAAGAAGCCAGTCACAGAGGGCCGCATATTGTGTGATTCCAGTCACAGGAAATACACAAAATAGGCAAATCCACAGATAGAACCCAGAGCGCAGTTGCCGGAGGCTGGGAGCAACTGCTTAGACGGCACAGGGTTTCCTTTCGGATGATGGAAATGTTTTGGAACTGGACAGAGGAGTTGGGTGCAAATTGTTGAGAAGTACTAAATGCTGCTCAACTGTTCAGTTTAAAAATGGTTAATTTCATGTTATGGGAAGTTCGCATCCATTAAAAACAAGATTCGTCCATGTCTTTCTACGGCTTGATAGTGCATTATTCCATTGCTGAATAGTATTTCATTGTATGTGAGGACCACAGACAGTTTAATCCTTCACCTGTCAAAGGACATCTTGCTGCTTCCAGCTTCAGCGATTATGAATGAAGCTGCTACAGTCATTTACCTGCAGTTTTGTGAAGACAAGCTTTCAAGTTAGTTAGGCAAATATCCCAGGACCAGGATCACTGGATCATAGGATAATCTACGTTTAGCTTTACACGAAACTGCCAAACCGTCTTCCAAAGTGACTGTATCAGTTTTCATTCCTACCAGCAGTGATGAGCATTTCTGTTGCTCTGCATACTCGCCAACAATTGGCATGGTCAGGTCTGCAGATTTTAACTATGCTAATGGGCCAGCAGTAGCAGGTTGGGGTGAGGGGAGCTACTGTGGGAGGGGTCTGGCTTTGCTCTGATCCTGATGCTCTTGGAGATGTTGACTCCACATGTGCCCGCCCCTCACTGGAGACAGACCCTCACTCTCCTGAGAGTCCACTGTGGTATGGCCCTTCACGGAAGGGGGGTGGTTGCAGGCAGAAGCACAGGCCTTGGTACAAAGATGGGGCTCTAGACCCCATGTAGAAAACCTGCTCTTTCCCACACACACTAAAGGGAGCCCGAGGGCCGGACTCCCCAGGGGCCCTTCTGACGCTCATAGGACAATCTGAATCCTGGTGGGGGGGAGATCCCTCTGTCTGTGGCACCTCACAGAGCAGGCGCCTAGATCTGCAGAACCTGGCATAGGGCTGGTGTGCCAGGTGAGTGTCTCACACAGACTGTCCTTGTCCCCAGGTGTCCTTCCTGGCTGAAGCAAGAGGAGCTGGCCCACCGTCCTCTGTTCTACCTCAGCCAGCGTCCAGGGAAAGGGCTGGAGGTCAGAGGGCAGTGGGGCTGCCGATCTGATCCTGCCAAATGAAAAGTCATTCATGTCTCTTGTTGAAGGGGGTAAGGTAGACTTTATTCCAGGGGTTCATCATGATAGGCGTAGTGCCCACTGCAAGAGGGGTGTTGATTGGGCTCAACCTCGAAAGCAGGAGTGGCCAGTGGGATTAACAGCCAAGAGGCAGGTGGGGGCAGTGGATGGAAACTACTAAGAGGAAACATCAGCGGTGGGGCATCCTGGTTTAACCCATGTAGCGGAATTCTGGCTGAAGGCTGGCCAGGAGGTCAGACATCACTGGGGTGGAAGGGGATGGGGAACACAATCAGATATGATGGTGGTCAGATGTGAGGGTGATCAGATGAGCGTGATCAGGAGAGAGTGATCAGATAAGAGGGGGATCAGATATTGAGGGTCATCAGATATGGAGGGTGAACAGATGAGGGTGGTCAGGTATTGAGGGTGATCAGATGAAGGTGGTCAAGGGTCACTATGTCCATGTCTGTCCTCAGCCCCGTGCCTGGCTCACCCTCCAGATAGTATGCTCAGTGCCCCAGGAAGCAGCATTCTGAAGCCTGTGCATGGCCATTAATACTGGACAGGAGACACAGAGAGGTAAATGCCCTGTGAGTCCAAACAGGACCCTCCCTGCAGGGCAGAGGTTGGACTGCAGGGGGCGCTCAGGACCACCCAGCACAGGGTTCCAGCCTCCGGAACATGTGCGAAGGGGCTCGGGCTTTCCTAGCAGGTCTGGGTTTCTGTTTTTTCAAAAACAAACAATCTAAAAAAAGATTTAGGCAAGGATTTTTGAAGTGCCTTTAAATATCTGATTCTATTGGGAGAATTTACTAAAACACAATAATGAAATGAAAACCACATTAAAAAGAAGGTTTCCAGGACTTCTAGATATATAAATATATATATATATATATATATTTTTTTGGTGAGGAATATTGGCTCTGAGCTAATGTCTGTGCCCATCTTCCTCTATTTTGTATGCAGGATGCTGCCACACACGGCTTGATGAGCAGTGTGTAGGTCCGCACCCAACCTTGGAAGCCCAGGGCACTGAAGCTGAGATGTGAACTTAACCACTATGCCACTGGGCCGGCCCCTAGATATCTTAATAGTGACAATCTATATGACAAAGATGGTGTTTTTAATTCAAGGTTTCCAAAATTTTGTCAGATACAATGATCCCAAGAATAAGACATTCAGATATCAAAGCCCAGAACAGGTTCAGGTGGGATCACAGTGAGGAGGACGTCCTGTGGGGGCTTATTCCTTAGGGTCTGCATAGAGTTCTGGACACATCAGAAGACACACATCTTAAAACAAAGATTAATACTAGGACCCTCCTGATCCTGTTGAAAATGGTCGTAGTATCATCTGTCTGCTCATTCTCAGATTGGGCCACAAATTCAGCTATGAAGAATGCTGCTTCATGAATATGCAAATGATCAGGGTCTATTGAGGTACATATAGATATGTCTGTTTCCTGAGAGCATCATCCAACAACCGCCCCCTCCCCTACAGAAGCACAGAGAGCACAGCCCCTCACCATGGACTGGAGCTGGAAAACACTCTTCCTGGTGGCAGGGCTACAAGTTAGCGGCTCCCCAGTCCTTGGGTTGAGCAGGGAACCAGGAGCAGTGAAGGAGGATTCCATCCACTCATGTCTCCTCTCCACAGATGTCCACTCCCAGGTGCAGCTGGTACAGTCTGGGCCTGAGGTGAGGAAGACTGGACAAAATCATCAAAGGTCTCCTGCAAGGCATCTGGATACACCTTCACCAGCTACTATATGAAGAGAGTGTGACAGGCCCCTGGAAAAGGGCTTGAGTGATGGGATGGATTTACCCAAGCAGTGGTGGCACAAGCTATGCACAGGGCAGAGTCAACATGATGACATGTCCACGACACAGCCTGCATGAAGCTGAGCAGTCTGAGATCTGAGGAGACAGCCGTGAATTCCTGTGTGAGACACAGTGCGATAACCCACATCCTGAGTGTGTCAGAACCCTGAGGGAGAGGGCAGCTGTGCTGGGCTGAGGAGATGCAGGGATAATGATTCTCCTGACTCCTCAGACCAAAGAGCCAGGAATCTGAGACAAAGGATGGTGTTCTCATGGGGACACTATTCTTTTCCACAAAGGTTTTAAGATCCCAAGTGCTCTTTGAGCAAGAGCCAGGGAGGGGATTTTGCCAAAAGACCGTTGTTGTTTATTCTGTTTTCCAGTGGGGATAGTTTCTTTGTTCTTTGGAAGTGCCTGTTGTGGGGTCATGTGGGAATATTTGCTTGCTGTCAGATTTGGGATTCTTGGACTGTAGAGCTCTCCCTAAAAGTTCTCTTTCACACTACTTTTGAAAACTGGGATTGTGCTTGGGGAAAGTAAGGATATAAAAGTCAAGGATGGATTCTGTTCCCAGTCTCTGGCCCAGCATCACACACATGACATTCTGGTATGACAATCATGATCACATGGTGACAAGGTCATGGGTGGACAGGTGTGCCAGGTTCAAGCACAGTCTACATCAGGACGTCATTCTTTCAGTCCTCTTCTTCAGTGCTGAGTCCCTGGAGAGGCACGTCCACACAGACCACAGCCCTGAAAGAGTCCCTGTCCCTGGGAAGTGCTGATGGTCACCACACAACAGGGAGCATCATGTGGGGACCCTTGATAACGTGAGACTCACATTCCAGCCTGTGTGACTTTCCTATGATCACTGGGTCAAAGTACCACAAAATTGGGGGTAAATAAATCAACACACATTTCTTCTCTCACAGTCTGGAATCAGAGCCTGAAATCAGTTTCCCTGGCCTGAAATCAAGGTGGTGGCAGGGCTAAACTTCCTCCAGAGACTGTAGGGGAGTGCTGTTGCCTGGGTTTGTGTGTCCCCCCAAAATTCATCCATTGAATCCTAACCTCCAAAGATGATGATTTTAGTAGATGGGTCACTGTGAGGTGCTTAGTTCATGAGAGTGGAGGCCTCATGTGTGGGATTGGTGCCCTTCTTATGACACCCTAGAGAGCTCAGTTGTCCCTTCCACCATGTCAGGATGCAGCAAGAAGTTGCCAACTACCAGCTGGGAAGAGGACCCTCCCCAGAAGCTGAACACGCTGACAATTTGTTCTTGGGTGTCCCAGCCTCCAGAACTCCGACAAATAAATGCTTGTTGTTTATAAACTACCTGGGCTGTGGTATTTGGCTATAAAAGCCCAAAAGGATTCAGACAGGGAGAGACAGGGATTTTTTGCCTCTCCCAGCTTCTAGAGCTGCGTTCTTTGTATCCCGTGGCTCATGGCCCCTTCCTCCATCGTTACAGCTCAGAAAAAATTACCTTCCATCAGTGGTCATCTGTTGAGATTCAGGGCACGCACTGACACACCACTTGTCAAGCCATGCTGTGGCGGCATCCCATATAAAGTAGAGGAAGAGGGGCATGGATGTTAGCTCCGGGCCAGTCTTCCTCAGCAAAAAGAGGAAGATTGGTAGCAGATGTTAGCTCAGGGCTAATCTTCCTCACACACAAAAAATGTTGTAGGCAGATGGATAATAATGTGAAATTTCAGGAACTTCTGAAAATACGTCTGCATTGCTTCAGTATACATTCTAACGTAAATAGTAGAATGCATAAAATTCACGCATATTCTCATTACAGGAAGGGGGTTCTCCAAACGCCAGTAAGCCTACACAACTCTGTCCTGGAGTTCGTGCAGGGGCAGTAGGGTCCAGTATTGAGGAGCACAGGCCCAGATAATGTGGCTAATTCTCACCAGATCTGTTCCCTTGGACACTCCACACTCTGGGACTCTGCCCTTTATGTTGAATTCCAGCCCCAGAGCTTCCTGTATAGTCAGAGGACATGCAAATAGGGTCCTCCCTCTGCTGATGAAAACCAGCCCAGCCCTGACCCTGTAGCATTGAGAGAGGAGCCCCAGCCCCAGATTCCCAGGTGTTACCATTCGGTGATCAAGACTGAACACAGACCCCTCAGCACGGAGTTTGGGCTGAGCTGGGTTTTCCTTGTTGCTATTTTAAGAGGTAATTTAAGAAGAAATACAGACATTGAGCAAGTGAGAGGATAAGAGTGATAGAATCAGTGGATGTGAGACAGTTTCCTGACCAGGATGTCTTTGTGTTTGCAGGTGTCCAGTGTGAGGTGCAGCTGGTGGAGTCTGGGGGAGGCTTGGTTCAGCCTGGGGGTCTCTGAGACTCTCCTGTACAGCCTCTGGACTCACCTTAAGCAGCTCTGGCATGATCTGTGTCTGCCTGGCTCCAGGGAAGGTGCTAGAGTATGTCTCATACATTAGTAGTATTGTTGGTAGCACATACTACGCTGACTCCGTGAAGGGCCGATTCACCATCTCCAGAGACAACTCCAAAAACACACTGTATCTGCAAATGAGCAGCCTGAGAACCGAGGACATGGCCATGTATTACTGTGCAACGGACACAGTGAGGGGAAGTCAGCGTGCGACCAGACACAAACCTCCCTGCAGGAGGGGCTCAGGACCACCAGGGGGCGCTCAGGGCCCTGCGTTCAAGGACCATCACAGAGGCAGGTGCAGATGGGGGTTAAGGGCTGGTTTCCTGTCGTGGCTTCCTTTTCATGTAACAGTTTCCTCAAGACAACCTCTCTGGATTTGTGATTCTGTGCTTACCTCTGTATT
Source organism: Rhinoceros unicornis (assembly GCA_028646465.1). Taxonomy (NCBI): domain Eukaryota; kingdom Metazoa; phylum Chordata; class Mammalia; order Perissodactyla; family Rhinocerotidae; genus Rhinoceros; species Rhinoceros unicornis. Next base: position 501,413 of record CM053536.1, read on the forward strand.
TTCTGAATCAGAAAAGTCTGTTGTAATAGAAGGAAAATATTCTCACATGGACGGAAGGCAGAGAGTCTCTTACAGACTCTCTTGTGCCTAAAAGACACTTTATTACCAAAGCTTCTGATATAATTCAGCTAAATCTATAAAAGAGGCTCTCTTCGACCCAACAATGATGCACAGCACAGGTCAGTGTGCAACCAGCCAGCAAGCAGCTGCCTAAAGTGCAGGCTGGACATCAGGCAACAGAGGCATTATGAATCCAAAGTCAGAGAAGAGAGACCCTTGTGGTGGTCACTGACTTGACACCATGCTCATGGTACCCACAGCGGTTGTCACCCTGCAAAGGCAGAGGGACCCCCACCAGGTCTTGGTGTGGATGTCCAGTCTGATGACAAATGCACACACCAAAGGAATATGAAACATTTATTAGGTACATGATTACAGTCTCTGGGAAGAGCAGGGCAGACCTTTCAGGAAGTCCAAAATACATTGATAGAGCCAGGAAAGGAGGCTTGCTCGGGGTTTTAGTTTTGGTTCAGTGGTAGGAGCAGAGTGAGGCATTCCATTTACAGGAGGGGCTCGTGTGATTTCAATCCCCCAGTGACAGTCAGTGTGAGTCCAGACACAAGTTTCCTGCCGGAAGACAGGAAGGGCTGGGCGCTCAGGACACCAGGCACAGAGTCAGCCCCAGGAGCAGATGCAGGAAAGTTCAGGGCTGGTTTCCTGACAGGGTCTGGGGCTTCCTCTTCTGACAGTTTCTCAGGGAACCTCTCTGGATTCATGTTCCTTTGCTTATTACTTATCTCTCAATTAGAAAAGTTTGTTGTAATATGAGAAAAACTTTATCATCTGAGTAAATGCAGAATGTCACCTGTGGCATCAAAAATGACTCTGCCAGTGGTCACCAGGATGAGAGTCCTGAGAGAGCTCAGGGGACCTGGTCATTCTTTTCCTTTCAGACTCAGAACAGAGACCTCAGTGGTGTTCCCTGAATAGAATGGACTTTGGGTGTCAGGTTACAGCTAAGAGAGAGGCTGGACCATGGTGGGTGACCCGTAGAACCTAATATATTTCATACTTGACCCTCCTCCTCAGGTGCAACTGTGCAGGTCAGACTCAGAACTGATCTGGGTCTCTCTTTTTCTGCTAGTCATTCTCGTCCTCCCTGGACTTTGTTCTCACGTCCCCCTTTTCTCCTGCTGCTTCCCAAGATGAAGGATGTGGTTTCTATGGCCTAAATCCTAGGGGCAGACCCCTTAGCTGGAGCTCAGGTGTGGCTCAGGCTGTGGCTCTTGCAGCACCGGGGAAAGGCTGGTGGGACTTTCTCAGTCCCCAGTGACCAGGACCCTCCCCCTGTCCTCTGTGCATGGACTCCTCTGGGAAACGCAAGTGCACGTGAGTAGCCTGGATATAATGATGGTTTGGTGAAGTGGAAGGTAGACATAGAACTGATCTTGTTCTGCTCAGACTGTCACAGTGTCACCTCCCTCACCTGTGGTTTTGGGGAGAGCTGAGGATGGTCACCCTGTGCTCTGAGCTCTGCGGGATGGCATCCAGGTCTCTGTGGACTGTGTCCTTGTGACTCCAGCGTGATGACACTGCACCCAGGGGCTGACTCAAAGCTGCATGAAGTGACTGCCCCAGATGACCCTTTGTCCAGGAGCTGCCTGGTCCTCCCTCCACTGCTCTCCCAGACTCCCCTCTCACGTATATTCCCCCATCCCTGAGGACAAAGTCATTCATTTATCCCATTATCCTGTCACTATGAGGAAGGAACACATCTCATTTATTGAACAAGGGTTCAATAAAACCACATGTGCTTTATAAAATATCTCTTCCAGATTTGTATTCCTCCGTCATGGGGGTTGGTGGTGGAGAACGAGTCACATCCCTCACCTCGTGGACAGATGTCCATTCTTGAAGATCTCCCAGGTCTGACTGGAGACACACATGACCTCATTTCAAGCAGGAGATCCTGGATTGACTGTGAGGGAGGCTCTGCTGTCCTCCACGAGCTCTGCAGATGTGATGGCCTCAGAGCCAGGGTCATGGGTGATGGTGCCTCACTGTGTGTCACAGGTTAGGAGGGACAGACGAGGTCACCTCAGGAGCAAATTTCAATATGGCTCTTTCAGTGGTTTTTCTTCTATTTGGATTCTTGGAATCTTTTTATTTTTTTATTATTTTTTTTTTTTTGTGAGGAGGACCAGCCCTGAGCTAACATCTGCCAATCCTCCACTTTTTTGCTGAGGAAGACTGGCCCTGGGCTAACATCCGTGCCCATCTTCCTCCACTTTATATGGGACGCCACCACAGCATGGCCTGACAAGCGGTGCGTCGGTGCACGCCCGGGATACGAACTGGCGAACCCCGGGCCGCCGCAGCGGAGCGCGCGCACTTAACCGCTTGCGCCACCGGGCCCGCCCCTGGAATCTTTTTTTTGTGTCATTCAATTTTTTTTTTTCAGATTTAAAACACATTTCATTCATATAAAACCCATGAAAGATGCCAGCAGGTCTTGGTGAGCTCTCATTAGGTAGAGTCATCATTGTGCAGGGTGTTGTGGGGTCCTAGTGTGACACCGGGATGATGAGCACTTGGCATGTGAGTAGACATTGTGACAAAGAAGGTCATAGTCCTGCCTGATGTGGAGCAGAACACTGTGATGGATTCTTCAAGGGCTGGTACACGGGCACCACAGTCTACCCAAGAACAATGGAGAGTGCACTTGACCTGATGTGTGAGAATTCTCACTAAAGCAACTAGTACAGAGGTCAGCCTCTCGTCTCCCAGGAGGGCTTCTTATGAGAGGAGGAAAGGGCTGCTCCATGATCCAGCTGCCATCACAAGTGGAGGAGAATGAGGGGGAGAAGGCCACCTTGTGGGGCAACTGCCACTGGGAGGACCAGTTAGAGGAACTCTGCTGTGTATACAAGTACCACATCTGTCATAATTGCACAAAAGTAACCACATAAATGATTGTCATTGTATTTGTTAGTCATGAGAAAGTACAAACATAAGAAGGTGAACCCAAATCAACATAGAATTTGATCCTCACGACATCACTTTTAATATTTATTAAAGGGAACAACATGTCAATTTTATCAAGATAACTGTTCAAGGCTAATAGTACAATTTCAGCTAGCTCATGGGTGTCTATACTTAACATTTGTTGATAGAGATGGGTTCATTTTCAATAACTTTGTTAAAGTGAAGTTGAGAGGGTGTTGATGGGGCATGGAATGGAATACATTAACTACATCTATAAAGGTAAGATATTTTGCGGTTGCCTACTGAATAGAAGCAGTATTTCAACTCAACGGATGTGGGTACAAGCTATAGGTCTACTATAGTAGGTTTCAGTAAAAATGAATGAGACATCACTCATTATTTCCAAATTTAAGGACATCCTCATTCCAGCTCTTAACTAGAGAAGCAGTGGGATAATCACACCTTTTGAAAACACTTGTTGTAAAATGGGTGTCAATCCTTGAAAGTCATTTTTCAGTATGCGTTTAGCTTAATTAACTATTTACAACAGGGTATGGCCCAAGGGCCCTCTTTTGTCAAGCCAATTTGTAAGTGCCAAAGAAAATTTAGTTAAAGCCATTACACATCAGGTCAGAACATCCATGCCAATTATGGGGTATTTTAAGGCAATGGGTGACAGCAACATGGGGGATTTAGGCAAGTCCTAGTGGTTAAGGGGAAGCACAACTGTTGTCTTCCATTTTCGATTTGGAAACTCCCCTAAGGGTAAAGGGAACACGTGGCTTAGATTTCGTTGGATCCCCAGATATAACTATAGTTTGAACCTCATTATTGATTAAAACCTTGAGGGTTTGCAAATTGCTGTTTTCCAGCAACATTTCAGTTAGTTCAGAACCTATGTAGAAGGGGATAAAAAGCCAATCAGCACCCTCTTATCTTCATGGCATAAATGGTTTTAGTGAGTTTGAGATTTAAAATGTGGACTTCTGTTCAGTGATTTTTATTCTCCCGCCCCCCCAGTGTCCACGTTTCCTTCTTCCTTCCTTTCGTTTTAGGTGGGCACTGGATGTAATGCTGGTGGGTCCTCTTCATTGCTCTCATTGATAAAACTCATCCTCCAAGGAGACTCGAACTGATATCAGTTGGGGTTTCCACCATATATATAGTTGAGTTATCCCCTTGGCTGCCCCACTGGGGATCTGAGGGTGCTTGTCCACATCCCTGAGGATCAGAATCTCATCTGGAGACAGACCACAGGCAGCAGCAACAATGGCATTTTGAAGTGTCCTAGTGCCATCCGCCTTAGGCACGTGGGTGTCAGAAACACAAACCTTCTGCTCTGAGACCCTTTAAGTAACCCCCAATGGCCCACACAGGGCACGGGGCATCGTCTTTCCTCTGAGCACTCTGCACAGCATAGGGAAGAGGGGGTTCCTGGTTTAGATACACAACCACACGCTCACAGCGTAGGAGTGATTTCCTGAGCCCAGTGTCAGTCACAGATCAGGCTGGAGTCAACACCAGAATTCATTCTAGGACATAACAATATGTCTGGGCCGACACTCACAACCAAGTGCCACTTTGGTGAGGAACGCATGCCCATACACTGTCCCCTAATGCTAATTAATTATGGAAGCTTCTGACCTAGGCTGGCTGACTCTACAGGAGAGACCTGTAGCACTCTACAGGGCAGCACAGAACAGCACAACTCAGAGAACAAGCCAGCAGCAAACAGCAGCTCCCAGTGCACACGTGCCATCAGCCAGCAGGGCAGCGGAGAGTCCAAGTCAGGAGAAGAAAGACCCCAGGGGATGGTGATTATTGTTCCAGCTCCCTACACACAATCCAACTGATGTGGCCTCTCTGCAAAGGCAGGAGGGGCTCCCGCCCACAGCAGGTTTACATGTTGGGGCTGATGATGCCACCCACACAGCAAAGGGACAAGAACATGTTCATTTCTGCACACCTGAGCTCTCTGTGGAGGGCAGGGCAGGCCTCTCAAGCAGGTGTGAAATGGCTTCAGAGATCCAGCAGAGGAGACTGGTTCAGGGATTTTTTGTGGTGGAGGAGTGACTTTGGGGTGAGGATCCTTATCTGTGGGCAGGTTCTTGTGTGGTCTGACTCTCACACCAGAGACAAGCAGAGAGCACCTAGGCTTTCTTATCAGCTTGTCCAGATATGGGGCCGATGTGGAGGAAGGAGGAGGAGGCTTGAAACCTGTCAGTAGTCGAGCATCAAAGAGTTGCTTCGACTCCATTTTACACCTAAAAATTGTAATAATGTGGTAAAAAAGGAGATACAGGGTCATTATGGTTCAGAAACAATATGAGTCTACAGAAAGTGAGAAAAATGGGTAGAAGTAAGCAAATAATAATAATAATAGTAGTAGGAATAAAAATAAAGCCCTTGGAGAGAGTTCTTGGTTTGACATCTTGGGTGGTAGTTGTCCACTGTCTGAGTTCCTCTGCTTGTTCCAAAGGTCGTGGGTCAGCTGTCTGCTTCCAAAGCAGGCTTCCGTGTAGAGGATCTCTGAGAGTCCTGAGTTAAGGTCTTGTGTGGAGGAGCCTCCACAAGAGTGGAATTTTGAATTGCTTCCTCTGTTGTAAGAGGTGAACCCAGGGGCTGACTCTGGAGTTCCACTGCTGCCTTTGTTGTTAACAGGCATGATAAGATCTCTTCAATGAGGTTCAGAAGCTGTGTTGTTTTTTATTATGTTTCTTTCAGTTGAGAAATCTCCTGGTGGTAGATCATGAAGAGACTGTTTAGCACGATGTGGGAAGGCAGCCTGAATCTGTTGTAGGTAGGAGAGGGTGCACTACATGGCTCATGTGATGGTCAGTGTTATGTGTCAACTAGACCGGCTCATACAGTGCCCCTATTTGGTCAAACATTATTCTGGGGGTGTCTGTGAAAGTCTTTTTACATGAGATTAACATTAAAATTGGTAGATAGAATAAAACAGATTTACCTCCAGAAGGTGGATGGGCCTCAGTAAATCACTGATCTGGGGGCCGGCCCCGTGGTGTAGTGGTTAAGTACGCATGCTTCTTTGGCGGCACAGGCTTTGCAGGTTCGAATCCTGGGCCCAGACTTATGCACTGCTCATCAGGCCGTGCTGTGGCAATATCCCATAAACAAAATGGAGGAAGATGGGCACAATGTTAGCTCAGGGCTAATCTTCCTCAGCAAAAAAAAAAAA
>CM053536.1:508096-649239 GCA_028646465.1 Rhinoceros unicornis
ACACGGTATAAAGGTAAAGGAAAAGAGTAGTAAAAATAAGCACAGCTACGACAACTTGTTCACAAACACACACCATAAAGAGAGGTAAGTTATGACATCAACAATAGAAAAGAGTGGGGACTGTATACGCAATCAAAGACAAGTTGCTATCGGCCTAAAATGGACGGTTTTATCTGTAAGATGTTTTATGTAAGCCCCATGGCACCACAAAGCCAAAACCCGGAGCAAAGACACAAAAGATAGAAAAGGGGAAGCAGAGCAGACAGCTGGGAAAATCACCAATGTACAAGGTAAGGGTAGGCGGACACAGAGGGAAAAAAGCAGTAAGGTACAAGACGGCCAAAAGCAGTAACAAGCTGGCAGTAGGAAGTCCTTACGTATCAATAACCATCTAAATGTAAGTGTCTTGAATCCTCCACTCCAAAGGCACAGAGAGGCTGGATGGATAAAAAAACAAGACCCAGCTGTATGCTGTCTACCAGAGACCCACTTCAGATTTAAGGACACACACGTAGACTCAGTGTGAAGGGATGGACAAAGGTATTCCACACAAGCAGAATCTGAAAGAAAGCAGGAGTAGCTACACTTACATCAGACAAAATAGACTTGAATACAAAAATGGTAATAAGAGACAAAGAAGGTCATTATATGATGATTAAATGATTAATTCATCAAGAAGATATAACCCTTGTAAATATATACACACCCAACATCAGAGCACCTAAATATATTAAGCAAGTACTAACAGATCTGAAGGGAGAAATACACAACAATGCAATAGTAGTAGGCGACTTCATTACCCCACTTTCAGCAATGGGTAGATCAGCCAGCAGAAAATCAACAAGGAAATATTGGACTTGAACCATATATTAGACCAAATGGACCTAACAAACATTTATAGAACATTCCATCCAACAGTAGCAGAATACACGTTCTTCTCAAGTGCACATGGAACATTCTCCAGGACAGATCACATGTGAGGTAACAAAACTTGTCAACAAATTTAAGAAGATTAAAATTATACCAAATGTCTTTTTCTAACCGCAGTGGTATGAAACTAGAAATCAACATCTGAGGAAAGCTTGAAAATCCACAAATACATGGAAACTAAACAACATACCCCTGAACAACCAATGGGTCAAAGAAGAAATCAAAACAGAAATCAAAGAATATCTCGAAATAAATGAAAATGAAAACATAAGATATCAAAAACCATTGGGACACTGCAAAAGCAGTTCAGAGAGAGAAGTTGACAGCGATAAATGCCTATGTTAAGAAATTAGAAAGATTGCAGATAAACAACCTAAGTTGATACCTCAAGGAACGAGAAAAAGAAGAACAAATTAAGCCCAAAGTTAGCAGAAGGAAGGAAATAAGGCTCATGAGGGCATTATGCTAAGCGAGATAAGTCAGAAATAGAAAAAAAAATAGTGTAAGATATCACGCATATCTGCAATCTAAAAAAACAGAACTTGAAAAACAGAAAGTGGAATGGTAGTTTCCTAGCCCTGCGATTTGGAGAATGGGAGAGATGTTGTTTAAGGGTAAATACTTGCAGCTAGTAGATGAATAAGTCCTGGACATCTAACACACAGCACACTGATTATAGACAACAAAACTATATAAACCATAAACTTGCTAAGAGACTAGATGTTAATTGTTTCCATCACTAGAAGAAACGATAACTATGTGACACCATAGAGATGTTAGCTAACACTACAGTGACAATCATAGTGAGATATAAATGTATGAATTAAAAAGTTATGTCAAATTGATATGTAGGCGTTCTATATCTTAAAGATGACGAGTAACAAGAATATTTAGCCACAAGGCGCGGAGCCTTGTGGAGACAAAGCCCAGCCAAGAAATTAACACCAGCACCCCCGTCCCTCTAGGCGCCAGGAGCAGAATGTAGCATGACACCTTCAAGCTAGAGATGACATCCCCTCTGGTCCCATTCTTGCAGCCCCCCACAAGGCAGTGTTCCCGGGCAATGGCCCCATGGCGGTCCGCTGGCAGCACACCCGTCCACCTCTCTTTGCAGCTCTCCTGCAGTGACCCTGCTTCCTTCCTGGGGCTCTTCGTCCATCCGGCCACGGCTCCCGTGTGGCGGCCCTGATGCCGAGTGCCCTGGACACGCTGACTCATTTGTTCACAGCAGGGCTCGTGCTGCGAGGACAGAGCAGGTGCAGGATGTGATTGTTAGCACAAAACAGTGACAACATGTGTGATGTCACCCTGGAACTTTCCTTTCTAGCAAGAAAGCAACCAAACTGACTCAAGAAGAAGCAGAAGTCACGATTGGAAGGATCTTCAGGAAAGTGTTAAGATTATCGAGTAATTTATGTGCTCAGACAACTCGGGCCCAAGGGGCCTCAAGGGTGAGTTTTCAGACTCTCACAACACTGATCATTGCCATGTGAGCTGCTCCAGGACTCGAAGGAACATTGAATGAATTGTGCTCCAAAGCCTCCAAAAGAGACCCATGGGCTAATTTACATATCAGCCAAGAGCCAAAGTCATAAATCAAATCTAGGAGGCCAAATTCTGTGCAAGTCACGGAATGAAGACTTAAACAAGGAATGAGGGACTATTTATAGCTCATCCTGCAGCCAGCAAAGGATGGCCTGTGGTTATTTTGATGGAAAGGACGAGACTCCCTCCATTAACCAAAGTCCCAATCTAATCAGACCACACTGAGCCTCCATGCATGTCACAGCCTCTCTCTCCACACCTGAGGTGACCCTGCAAAGTCCAGAGAACAGCTGTCTGCCCGGCAGCCCCCGCCCCGCCTGTGCAGAGAAGTCATCATCTCACGCTCCAGACAGCGGGCAGAACCCTCACCCATGCCTGTGTCTGTGTCTGCAGGGGCGTTCTTCACCACAGTGGTAGGGAATTCCCCACCCAGAGGTCGCAGCAGCGGTGGTGACGGATGCAGCATGTCTTCAATGTCCCAGTACCACCTTCAAGCCCCAGGAGAAAGTTGGAGACACTATACCCCCCAAAGGAGATCCTTACTAAAGGGTCAGCCTGCTGGGCTAGGCTACTGGTCAGTTGTCCGTCCTGCGGTCCCCAAGGTGCAGTGTAGTGACATAGGAGCCCACATGTATGCTGGGCCCGCGTCCTCCTCATACCCAGGGCCTGGCTCCCACGTGGACAGCGAGCAGGAAGCCGGGATTTCTCAGGTTCCGATGTGATGACCCCACTCCCGTGCCCCTCACAGCACAACTAATAAACTCACAGAGCTCCGTCCTTCCGGTGTACCCGTGTGGAGTGGAGGACCATGGCTCACTGACATCCCCTTCTGTCAGTGGTTCCCATGGGACCACAGGCCTGTGGCCACCTGAGGCCTGATGAGTGATGGCACCACTTGTCTCTATCCTCGCTGAATCCTTCGCTCACCAGCACATCACCCATGAGCGGCCACCTTGCCTTACAGCCTGGGAACCACCTGCTTGTCCCACAGAAAGGCAGAGGCAGGAATTTCCGAAAGAAGAACATGGGTCACCTCCAGCTCAAAGCCAGGACACCCAGCACCCTCGTTCCCTGCAGCAGCTCCGCTCAGCACAATGGGCACAGACGCAAGCCCCACGTGGTCGCAGAGCCTCAGGAAGGGGGAGGGCGTGGTTGCTGACACTTGCCTGGAGGGGTCTCCCTGTGCTCCCAGCAGGACACTCACAGGCTGAGTCTGCCCCGCAGCCTTCCTGGGGCTCTGCCTCCGTCCACAGGTCAGCCTCTCCATCCCAGGTCTCCACGCATCCGCCACTTGCAGGGGTTTGGGGTGGGTCTGTGTCACTGTGGTAGTACTCTTCCACATGTGACTATGACCACAGCATCACAGCACCTGTCAAACACCCTGTCCCTGCAGCCCAGGCTACAGCCCCGCCCTCACCAGGCAGTGACGCTGTCCCAGCAATTCTGAACGGGGCCACATGCCAAGGTGTGGTGACTCCCACAGCAGTGCAGCCGGAACCAAACCCTCTGGGGACACAGGACAAGGATGGCCTACAACCCCCTACAATTTCCCAACACAGCAGCAGTCGCCACAGCCAGGCTCCTGTCCAAGTCCAGTGGAGAGTGAAACAAACAAGCCAGAACCGCCCAAATCGCAGCCCAACACCCCTCTGAGGGGCATCCCTGTTGGACGTCTCAGACCAGGAGGTTCCCAGGCCACCGTACACTGCCATCTATCCAGCAGCTCAGGAAGCTCCCTCCCTCGGGATTGGTGCAGGCCGCAGCTGGAAGTCACAGAGACCCCACTCTTCCAGGACTCTATGAGACTCCCTGGCTGGGCAGGGGCAGCACGAAGGCGGGACTGGCCTCACGAGCTGGCACTACACCTGCCCTGGGGCCATTGGGCCACCTGGACACACCAATCATTCCCCACGTCACTGTGCGCCCCATACCACCCTCACCATACGAACCCAACACACTCCCACCACCCCGTGCCTGACCACACCCTACAACCCATACCACCCCGTACCTTACATCCCACACCACCTCGTACCCCACAACACCCACACTTCTCAACACCTGACAGCCCACAACCTCCACACTCAAAGCACATCGTACCCCATGCAACCCCACACTTAATGACACCGTACCCTACAGCACCCCACCACCCATACATCCTGTGCGCCATGCAATGCCCCAAGCGAATTGGGGCTCTGCGCTCTGGGTACAAGGAAGGTGGGATGGGCTCCACTTCAGAGGCTGCTGACTGAATTTGATTGTGCAAACATTCCGTCCAGGAGGAGGGGTGGACCCACGTGCCCACATCCCTGGGACTCACCTGGCTGGACCGTCCACTCGAGAGCCCAGTAGTCCTGTCAGCCTTGGCAGAACCCAACCTCCCCGGGGGGTCGACCTAGGACCTTCACTGCACACTGGGACATGAGGAGCTTCCAGGGATGCACACCCTACGCCAGGCCAGTCCTTGTCGGACCCGGACACAGACCCCGAGCCTGTGTGAGACCACCAGCACGAGATGGGGCCACCCTCTAGGGCAGCTGCTTCTGCCCAGCTCTGCCTGGACCCTAAAAGGATTTGGGGTGCCCTCCAAGCCCTGGGGCCCCTCACATGGAGGCTTGCTTCTCCACACTCCTTCGGTGGGAGGGTCACCTACACCCTTCTTGGGGAGACAGGGGCTGAGGGTGACAGCCTGACCACTCCACCTCCTCACGATTGTGGAGGAGACAGATGCACTGGGCACCTGTGTGGACGGGCCCCTCTGGACACATGGGCTAGAAGGCTCCGGCAGGGTGGGGACCCTCCTGCCACACACAGGGCTTTATGTCAAGCTCCTTCCTACTGTGTTACTATAGTAGCTACTCTGGTTACTACCACAGTGACAGACATAGTAGCAAAAGCCTGCTGGGGTCCGTGAGGCCTCAAGGCCAGGAGTGGCTGCTCCCCAGGCTCAGAACTCAGAGCCTCAGCCTCCAGAGCCACTCCCAACCACTCAGACCATGGGCTCATGTCCAGGCACATCCTTCACACCCATGGGGGCTTCAAAGAACTCTGTGGTGACCACACTGACCCACACACACATGCACAGAGCCCGGCAAGCTTGCAGAAAGCACCATGGCTCTCAACACCACTGGACAAAGGAATCAGGAAGGACGAGACTGTGCCGGGCACCCTCAGAGGTCAAGCTCCCAACAGGACCCCAGAGGCGCTCGGGGAGGCTGACAGTAACGGACGCTGGAGCTGGGCCTCTTCTTAGCTGCAGTGAAGCTCGCCTGGTGTGTGGCGGTGGGCAGGGTTCCCAGGGGGCAGGAGCACCTCAAGTCTGCTACTGATCCTGAGGCAGGTGGGTCCCTTTCTGGCCTGGCCCAAGAGGGCTCCAGGGGCCTCTCCCCCAGGAGTCGGTCAAGGGGTGTCTAACTGAGGTCATGGCCAGGACACACACCATGCTAGATATCTGCCACAGTGAGTCTCTCCAGGTAGAGCCCCTCAGAGTAGCCGGCCCACCCTCCTCCTTCCCAACCCCGCACTGAGGATGCAGCCTCTAACCAGGCGCCTGCCCCGGAGAACGTAGTGGAGGCTGCACCAGCCTCAGAGACCCCAGTGCTGGGACGTGTCCCTCGCACTACAACTACACGGCACACCCACACTTGAGCTGTCATCGTCCTGGTGACAACTTTTCCCCAAAGGGATTGAGGGTCAGCCCTGCCTGCCTTCGGCCCTGGGAACCCTCAGCAAACCCCTCTGAGGTCCCGCCCACAACCCCATCCTGCTGTAACCCCCCCTCCCAGAGTCCCGGAACCCTGAAGGCTGGAACCAGTGGCCTCTCGTGACAGCCGTGTTGTGCCCATGAGTGCGCACTGAGATCCCAGAGCACAAGCCAGGGGAGTCCATCCAGACCCCTGCACCAAGAGACAACCACACTCCAAGTCTGCATCCCCAGGACAACCCGTGACCCCTTTAAACCGGCACTGAGAAAGCCCAGCGCTGCCAGGAGAATCTGCCAGTGTTTCAGCCAACACCTGACACAGCCTGGTTTGGTCCTCAGAGCCTTTCCTGGGATCCCGCCTCTCTACTTTGAGGTGCGTGTGTCCCCACCACCCAGAAGCGTCTCCATCCAGGACTGAGACCCACTCCTCGGAGTCGGAATCACCAGGAAACATGGGCCTCGGCCACCAGTTTCTGTGAGGACAAGAGCCGACTCTTCATTCCAGCCAGTGGACACTCAGGCCTCGTGAGGTCTAGATGGACTAACCTTCCTGATCCCTCACAGGAGCCCCGCTACCTTCTCCTGGCCCCTCACTCTCCCTCTGATGTGCCCTTGCCCTCTGTGCAAACCCGGATGCAGCTCACCCTGTCCCTGCCAACAGTAGTCACTAAAAGAACCTGTTTCCACCATTTAACTCACGTTGAAGGTCCCCGATGGTCACTGAGTGAATGCCTGACCTGGACAGCAAGGTCCCAGCGAACTCAGAGCTCAGGCTGTTAGGATCCCAGGTGGCAGAGGCCATCTCCAAGCCCCTCATGGGTCATCCCTCCCTCAGGCCAAGACCAGACCCCACAGCTGGCTCAAAGCCTGCAGGCCGGGCCCTAGACTCTATCGAACATCCACCTCCCTGGGCCTCTGGAGGGGGGACGCGGCCCTCTCGCTCACACTCCGATGGCATCTGGCCGTTCAGGGGCCCTGGAATCCTGCCCAAAGGGACAGATGCAGATCTCTGGCCAGCAGACCTCAATGCAGCCACTCAGGTAATTCCCTTGTCCCTCAGGAGGTCAGCACCGGGGGCAGCAGGCAGCCAAGGTTCCAGTTCCCAGGCGGAAGGCTTAGGCCATCTGAGCACACCAGGTGCCCGCGGCAGGAGGTGCCCTGGGAGTGTGGGGGGTCCATGAGAGTCTCCGGGGAGGAAGTCCATGCTCACCTGGAACCGTGGAATGAAAGTGTCCAAGATGGTGGATCTCAGAGTCACCCAGACCAAGGAAACTCCTGTGCCGTGCGGGTGGGGACCCCCCCGAGGCAGGTGCAGAAGGAAGAGGTGGGGAGTCTCCTCGTGCACACTGCTGGGAGCCGGCCTCTAATGATGTAGTCAGCCTTTCCCTGGCCCAGTCCACTGGAAACCTCACAAGTTACAACACAAGACCCACCGGAAAATTCCAGCAGAGATGAGATCAGGGGTGGGTAGGCAGGCCCTCAATGGTCATGCCAAGGACAGTTTCTGAGAGGGGCCCAGAAAACAGAACAGAAACAGCTAGAACCCCCTAACCAGTCAAAGTGGACACCACATAGGCCACAGGAGACCCAGGGCTGCCTGCGCTGGAGAGTTGGCTGTTGCTCATTCACCACCAAGCCCCCTCTACACCAGGGCCGTGCCCCCGGGATTCACCAGCCAGGAAACGCAGGAGGCCCTGTGCAGAGCCGCCCCTGGACCCACGGAGACTCAGGGGCGTTCGTCACCCAATCACCCCGAGTTTCAGAGCAGAAACCCTGGAAACAGGCTGTCCCAGCAGAGCCCACCCAGAGCCTGCCTCCTGGCTGGGAGGCTCCTGCTGGCACAATGGTGACCCAGCCACAGTCTGGGGACAATTTATCAACCCAGAGCCCATCACAGTGGGGTTGGGCTTCAAAATGGGCACAGATGCCAGCCCGACATGGCCGTGGAGGCTCAAGACAGGGTGGGCATGGTTACCGACCCCTGCCAGGAGGGGTCTCCCCGTGCCCCCAGCAGGACACCCACATGCAGAGCCCACCCACAGCCTCCCTGGTGCTCTGCTTCCACCACAGGTCAGCCTCTACATCCCCGGATCCCACACACCCCGCCCCTTGGAGGGGTTTGGAGGTGGGTCTGTGTCACTGTGTTATGACTATGATGGGTATACCTGGTACAACCTCAGCATCACAGCGCCCATCAAAAACCCCAACCCCTGCCCTCGTGAGGCACTGACGCTGTCCCCAGGCTTCTGAACGGGGCCATATCCCAGGGGTGTAGTGACGCCCACAGCGGCGCAGCCGGAATCTAAACCCTTGGGACCCCAGGACCGAGCCAGCCCACAACCCCCCATGCTTTCCGGACACGGTGGCGGTCACCACCACCAAGCCACTGTCCCAGTCCATCGGACAGTGAAACCAACAAGCCAAAGCCGCCCAAATCACAGCCAGATCACCCTTGGAGGGGCAACGCTACTAGCCCTTCCAGACCAGGAGGGGCACAAAGCCACCGTCTGCTGGCGTCCAGCCAGCAGCTCAGGAAGCTTCCTCCCTGAGGACACATGGGGAGCAAGGTTCGAAGGCACAGAGATCCCACTCTCCAAGGACCCTGTGAGCCCCCTGGCTGGGCAGGGACAACACAAAGGTGGGTTTGGCCCCTGGGTGCTGGTAATACCTCCACCTTGTTGCCATTGGGCTACCTAGCCACAACACACTTACCCCTCTCCACTGTGCGCCCCACGCCATCCACACCTCACAGCACCCCACAGTCCATGTAACCCTGCACCCTACATCCCCCACTGAATGCAACACCTCCTACCACAAATTCCCCGTGTGTGGCCCCAAGTGACATCGGCCCCTCCCTGTGGGTACCAGGAAGGTCAGTGGGGCTCTCCTTCTGGGGCAGCTGATTGAATTTCACTTTGGAAATGTTTCTTCCATGTGGAGGGGTGGACCCATGTGCCTATGTCCCTGGGACTCACCTAGCTGGACTGTCTATGCCAGAGCCCAGCCGCCCAGTCAGCCTGGTCCTAACCGAACCTCCCCGGGCGGCGCACCAAGGACCCTCACCGCACTCGCAGACACAAGGAGCTTCCAGGAATGGACACTGTCTCCCAGGCCAGTCCTCGGCAGGATCCGGGCACACACCCTGAGGCAGGTTAGACCACACATGGGAGACAGGGCAGCCCTCTGGGGCAGCCCCTCAGCCCAGCTCTGCCTAGACCCCAAAAGGACTTGGTGTGCCCACCATGTCGCCAGTGCCCACTCCCACAGAGGCTTGCTGCTGCCCACTCCTACAATGGGGGTCACCCATGCCCTTCCTCGGGAGACAGGTGCTGTGGGTGGCAGCCAGGCCACCCCACCTGCTCACTATCATGGAAGAGACAGATACACTGAACACCTGTGTGGAGAGAGCCCTCTCGTTGCCTGGGCCAGGAGCCTCTGGCAGCGAGGTGTCCCTCCTGCCAGGAGCAGGGCTTTTTGCCAGTGACCTTCCTACTGTGTGACTATGGTTAATCTGATTACTACCACAGGAACAGACCCAGCAGCAACAACCTGCTGGGATCCTCAGGGCCTCAAGGCCAGGAGGGGCTGCTACCAACCACTAAGCCCACGGGCTCATGTCCAGGCACAGACCTCGCCCATGTCTAGGGGCTTCAAGTGCTCTGAGGTGACCACACTGACCCCACAGCCACGTGGCCAGGGTATGGCAAGCTGGCAGGAGCAGCCCTGGCTCTCAACACCACCAGCCAAAGGAATCAGGAAGGAGAGAGCCCACACCAGGCAAACAGTCAGAGGTCAAGCTCCCAACAGGACCCCTAGAGGTGTCCAGGGAGGCTGACCAGAGTGGACACTGGAGCTGGGCCTGTGCTCGGCTGCATAGGAGCTTGCGGGATAACACAGGCTGGGCAGGGTCATAGGGGGTGGGAACACCTCCCAGGCTGCTGCCAATCCCAGGGCAGCTGTGTCCCGTTGCTGGTCTGGCCGGAGAGGGCTCCAGGTGCCTCTCCCCCAGGAGCGGGGATGTGCAGCCTCTCAGTAAAGGGGTGTCTCACTGAGGTCACTGCCGACAGTCGCACCATGCTAGATATCCGCCCACAGTGAGTCTATCCAGGAAAAGCCCCTTGAAGGAGCCGGCCCACCCACACCTCCTGACCAACCCCACACTGAGGACCCGGCCTCTAACCAGGGACCCACCCCAGAGAATGCAGTGGCAGCTGTGCCAGCGTCAGAGTCCCCTGGGCTGGGACGTATCCCTCACGCTGCAACTGCATGGCACACCCACACTTGATTGTCATCCGTCCTGGTGATGACTATTCCCCAAAGGGCTTGAGGGTCAGCCCTGCCTGGCATCGGCTCTGGGAGCCCCTCAGCAAAACCCTCCTAGGTCCCACCCACAGCTCGGTCCTCCTGCCACGCCCCCTCCCAGAGCGCCAGACACCTGAAAGCTAGAACCCAAGGCTCCTTGTGACTGCCGTGCTGTGCCCGTGTGTGCGCACCAAGATCTCAGAGCCCTGGTTGGGGGACTCCGTCCAGACCCCTGCACCAAGAGACGACCACACCCCAGCATGGCTTCTGCAGCCCAAGCCAGCATCTACAGGAAGACTCGGTCCAGGAAGACCCTCTGTGAGGACAGGAGCCAAATCTTCATTCCGGCCAGCAGACACAGCAGCCTCTGGGTGTCTACACGGACCACCCTTTCTGATCCCTCACGGGAGTCCCCCTCCCCCCTCCCTGCCCCTCGCTCTTCCTCTGACTCGCCCCTGTCCTCTGTGCAAACCCGGATGCAGCTCACCCTGTCCCTGCCCTCAGTGGTGACTGAAAGAACCTGTTTCCAGCATTTGACTCATGTGGAAGGCCCCTGACGGTCACTGAGTGAATGCAAGACCTGGAAGGCAAGGGCCCAGTGAACCCAGAGCCCATGCTAATAGGATCCCATGTGCCAGAGGCCATCTCTAAGCCCCTCACAGGTCGCCCAGCTCAGGTCAAGACCAGTACCCACAGCCAGCTTGAAGGCTACAGGCCCAGCACCACACTCACTGCGACATCCAACTCTTTGGGCCTGGGGAGGGTGGTCCCAGCCCGCCTGCTCACTCTCTGAAAACATAGGACAAATGGGGAGCTCTGGAATCCTGTCCAAAGTAGCATACACAGCTGTCTGGCGAGCAGACCTCACTGCAGCTGCTCTGGGAACCCCCTTGAACCTTGGGAGGGCAGCTCTGAGTACAGCAGGCAGCCCAGGCTCCAGCTCCCAGGAAAAAGGCTGAGGCCATCTGACCACACGAGGTGCCCTGGGCTTGCAGAGGCCGCAAGAGTCTCTGGGGAAGAAGTCCACGCTCACCCGGTGCCAGGAATGAAAGTATTCAGGACGGTGGATCTCAGAGACACCCAGACCAGGGAGACACCTGGGCCCTGCCAGTGGGGGCCTTGCTGAGGCAGGGGCAGAGGGAAGAGGTGGAGAGTCTCCTCGTGCCCACCGCTGGGAGCCGGCCTCTCAGGATGAACTCCTCTGGAAACCTCAACAGTTAGAACATCAGCCCCACCAGCAAATTCTAGCAGAGATGAGACTGGGGGCAGGGGAGGACGAGCCTCGCTGGCCACACCAGGGACAGTTTCTGAGAAGGGCACAGAGGGAAGAACTGAAACAGTGAGACCCTCGAGCTGGGAGAACCGGCGGCCAGGCAGGCAGTGGTGGACACCAGGGCCACCTGAGTTTGAAAGCGGGGTATTCCTCATCCACCACCAACGCGTCCCTACACCAGGGCCGTGCCTCCCAGGGTTCACCAGCCAGTGAACACAGGAGGCCATGTGTAGAGCCACCTCTGGACCTACAGAAGCTCTACCGGGTCAACCCCGACTCACCACAAGATTCAGAGCAGAAACCACTGGAAACGTAGGCTGTCTGCCCAGAGCCAGCCCTGAGCCAGCAGGAGTAGAGAGGGCACAGGGCCAGGAAGGAGGATTTTGTGGGGTTGTGTGTCACCATGACAGTGCTGTAGAGGTGGTTGCTGCTACTCCCACAGTGACACAACCTCCATCCAAAAGCTCCACCCAACACAGGCCCGTGGGGCCACCATGTCTGTCCCCAAGCAAACCACACCTGGCTCCTGACCAGAAATCTCTCCCCAGGGTCAGAGGCCAGCTCACTAATTATAACAGAAAAGGAGACTCCAGAGAAGCAAAGGAGGACCTCCCGCTGCCCCATAGAGGAGGCGGGACAGCAGGCAGGGGGTAAGGGACTTTGCAAAGGGAATCTGGGAGGGACACCTAAGACCATTCGGGGGCGTGAGATCTCTGTGCCGGGCGCCCAGGGGCATGAGGAGAGCGGTCTCCCCTGTGCTTTGTCTCCTCAAATTGTCACCAGGTGCAGACAATACACTGGCAGTGAGATTTTTAAAATCCAACATAAATCTACTTTAAAAACTTACTGCCTGGAGGTGCTGGCAAGAGCACCAGGTCCTGGAACTGGGGCTGCCGACCATTGCAAGGCTGGCGCCCCAGGGCTCCACACCACTACCCGCCACCTCCCACCTGGCACCGCCACCCAAGGAACGTGGGCCAGGGTCCCAGGGGCTGCGCCACATGCTAAGTCTAAAGAGCAAAGACAGCATGGCCGGGAGCAGGGACACGAGGTACAGAGGAGGCAGACCTCCATGGAAGTCTCGCTCCCCAGGCTCGAAGACCCTCGAGGACCGGAGCCAGCAGGGCCAGGGTCCCTCCAAAGGGCCAGCCCTCCAACTCCAGGATCTCGGGAGGAACTTGAGAAGAACAAATGCAAACCCTGGGCTGGGCATCTCTGACAGGAACCAACACACTCTGGAAGCTCCAGGTGGTTCTGAGGGGGTACTAGCTATGGACCAGCATCTCTGCTCCAGAAGGAAAACGCCCCTGAGCAAAACAGAGCTGGAGGGCCTGACGATGGTCAGTCACCCACATTCACCATGGAGTCTAGGCCCAGAGGTCACTCAGGGGCCTAAAGAGCCTCAGACTCGGCCGTGCTCCAGGCCTGGAGCTGTGAGGGCTCAGGAGGGCCGTGTGTGCTCGGGAGGCAGGGCCCAGCGCTGCCCCAGCAAAGGTCCCCCTTGCAGGGATCTGGGTGCTCCAGCAGGGACCCCCAGGCAAGCGGAGCAGAGGGGATGTGGGGTCGGGCAGGAGAGACACTGGGCCTTCCCTACACCTGGGCCTTCCCTACACCTGCACCTCCTCCCCTGCACCTGCTTCTGGCCCTGCTGGACCTGGATAGCCCTCAAGCTGCATCCAGGGGTGAGCAGGCCTCCTGGAGAATCACTGAGGTCTCCTGTCACCATGTCACTGAATTCCGGGGAGGATTTAGACAGGACAGAGCCACAGGGAGACGGCAAGGGGAGGTGGCCAGTGAGCCTGTGCTTAGCAGGAGGCAGAGCCACAGGCCCGTGTGCAGGTGGGGCAAAGCCTGGTGCCTTTCCCTCAGTGGCCCTCACAGGACGTGCAGCACAATTTGGAAGCTGAGCCCCAGGGCAGCAGCAGCAAGAATAATGGCTCCTGCCTGCTGCCACCTCTGACCTCCTGGATGGGAGACACTGCTGGCCCCACGATGATCCATCCACAGTCTGGGGACAATTTATCAACCCAGAGGCCATCACAGTGGGGTTGACTCCAAAATGGCCAATGACTCTCGCCCAACGTGGCCATGGAGCCTGAGGACAGGGTTGGGCCTGGCTGCCGTCCACCTGCCAGGAGGAGTCACCCTGTGCTCCCAGCGGGACACCTGCATGCTGACCCCGCCCCACAGCCTCCCTGGGGCTCTGTCTTCATCCACAGGTACCTTCTACATCCAGGTTCTCATCACCCCTCCCCTTGCAGGGGTTAGGGGGTGGGTCTGTGTCACTGTGGTATTACTGTGATAGTTATTGATGTTATTATGCCCACAGCCTCACAGCGCACATCAAAAACCCCATCCCTCCAGCCAGAGCCTTGGCCCTGCCCTCCCAAGGCAGTGACACAGTCCCCAGGATTGTGAACGGGGACACATCCCATGGGTGTGATGACTCCCACAGCAGCGCAGCCAGAACCCAAACCCACTGGGGCCACAGGACAAGGACGGCCCACAGCCCCGATCGCTTCCCCGATATGGTGGCAGTCACCACCGCTAGGCTCCTGTCCAAGTCCATTGACCCGTGAAACCAATGAGCTGAAGCCACCCAAATGTCAGCCCGACTGCCCTCCAAGGGTACCTCTCAGACCAGGAGGGCCCAAGGCCACCGTCTGCTGGCGTTCGACTGCAGCTTGAGACGTTCCCTCCCTTGAGACACACGGGGAACATGGCTGGAATGCACAGAGATCCCACTCTGCCAGGACCTTGTGACTCCCCCTGACCGGGCAGGGACAACAGGAAGGTGGGGCTGGCCCCCGTGAGCTGGTACTACACCTGCCCTGTGCCCAGGGTCCACGTAGCCATACTACCCTGGAACGAACGCCACTGTGTGCCCCACACCACCCACACCACAGGAACCCAACACACTCACACCACCCCATACCCAACCACACCCCACACCACACCACCCCACCCATTCCCCATGCCCTGACCCAACGGGCTGGGGACCTGCCCTCTGGGTACCAGGAAAGTGGGCGGGGCTCCCCTTCATGGGCACCTGATTGAATTTGACTTTGGAAATGTTCCTTGCAGCCGCAGGGTTGGACCCATATGTCCATTTCCCCGGAACTGGTCTGCCTGGACTGTCCACCCTACAGCCCACTGGCCCACTAGGCCTCCTTAGGGGGCCCACCGAGGACCCTCAAGCATGCTAGGACACAAGCAGCTTCCAGGAATGGACACCCTCCCTCCAGCCAGTCCTCCACCGGATCCAGACACAGACCCAGATCCTGGGAGAGACCACCAAGAGTGGACGGGACCACCCTCTGGAGCAGCCCACCCCCAGCTCTGCATGGAACCTTAAAGGACCTGGGGTGCCTCACATGTCCCCTTGGCCCGCTCTCATGGAGGCTTACTTCTGCCCACCCCTTCAGTGCGGAGCCAGGGGTCTCGGGCAGGGAGGGGGCCGTCCTTCCACACACGGGGCATTTTGTCAAGGTCCTTCCTACTGTGTTACAAAGATGACTATGGTGATTACCACAGTGAGAGACCCGACAGCAAAAACCTGCTGGGATCCATGGGGCCTCGAGGTAGGAGGGGCTGCTCCCAAGGCTCCAAACCCAGGTCCTCGACCTCCAAGGCCACCCCCAATGACTCAGCCCATGGGCTCGTGTCCAGTCACAGCACTCACCCGGGGTTGGGGCTTTCACGGTCTCTCAGATGACAACACTGACGCTACAGCCGCATGCCCAGAGCCTGGCAAGCTCGCAGAAACCACTCTGGCTGTCAACACCACAAAAGAAGGAATCAGGGAGGACAGAGTCTGCACCGGAAAAGCGTCAGAGGTCAGCTCCTCACAGGACCCCAAGGCCCTCAGGGGGGCTGATAGCAGTGGGCGCTGGAGCTGGCCTGTGCTCAGAAGCACAGGAGCTCGCCAGGTAACACAGGCTGGGCACAGTTCCCGGGGGTGGGAGGTGTCCCTCACACTACAGCTTCACAGCACACGCACACTTGAGGTGTCACCCGTCCTGGTGACAAGTTTTCCCCAAAGGGCTTGAGGGTCAGCCCTTCCTGCCCTCGGCCCTGGGAACACTCAGCAAACCCCTCCAAGGGCCCCCCGACAGTCGACCCTCCTGCCACGCCCCCTCCCAGAGCCCTGGACCACTGAAGGCTGGAACCTGAGGCCTCTTGTGACAACCGTGCTGTGCCCGTGTGTGTACACTGAGATCCCAGAGCCCAGGCATGGGGGACGCCACCCAGATCCCTGCACCAAGAGACGAGCACCCCCCAGCACAGCTGCTAGTAGCCCAAGCCTGCATCCCCAGGAAGAACCCAGCCCCCCTAAACGGCCAGCCTGAGAAAGCCTGATGCTGAGGGAGAATTTGCCATTGGTTCCAGACAACACCTGACAGCCAGACCTGTCCTCGGAGCACTTCCTGAGATCCTGCCTCTGCCCTTTGAAGTGCAGGTGTCCCCACAACCCAGGAGCGTCTCCATCGAGGACTGAGACCCGCTCCTCGGAAATGGAATCACAGTGAAGGATGGGCCTCGGCCTCCAGTTCTGTGAGGACAGGAGCCGACCCCACATTACGGCCAGCGGACACAGAGGCCTCGTAGGGTCTACACGGACCACACATCCTGACCCGCCACGGGAGCCATACTGTCCCCTCCCTGCCCTCACTCTCCCTCTGACACGCCCGTGTCCACTGTGCAAACCCGGATGCAGCTCACCCTGTCCCTGCCGTAGGTAGTGACTGAAAGAACCTGTTTCCACCATTTAATTCACATGGAATGCCCCTTATGGTCACTGAGTGAATGCCTGACCTGGACGGCAAGGGCCCAGTGAGCCCAGAGCCCAGGCTATTAGGATCCTAGGTGACAGCGGCCATCCCTAAGCCCCTTACAGGCCAAGCACTGTCCTCAAAGCTGGGTCCAAGGCTGCAGGCTGAGCACCACACTCACCTGGGCATCCGCCTTTTGGGCCTGGGAAGGCGGCCTCAGCCTGCCTGCTCACCCCTCGTATACACGGGATAAATGGGGACCTCTGGAATCCTGTCTGAAGGGGCAGATGGAGATGTTTGGCCAGCAGACCATACAACAGCCGTTCTGGGGAGCCCCTCGCCGCTCAGGAGGGCAGCGCTGCGGACGATGGGCAGCCCGGCTCTAACTCCTAGGCTGAAGGCTGAGGCCATCTGAGCAAAGGAGGTGCCCTCAGCAGGAGATGTCCTGGGGGCATGGGGAGACCACGAGAGTCTCTGGGGAGGAAGTGCACGCTCACCCAGAGCCGGGGAGTGAAAGTGTCCAAGACGGTTGATCTCAGCAATACCCAGGCCAGGGAAACACCTGTGCCAAGTGGGTAGGAGCCCCCAAGACAGGCAGGGAGGGAAGAGGTGGGGAGTCTCCCCAGCCCACCGCTGGGAGCCGGCCTCTCAGGATGCAGGCGTCCATGCCCAGGCTCCAGTAGACAGGAACCTCACGGGTTGGAATATCAGCCCCATCAGGAAATTCCATGGCAGATGAGTCAGGAGTGGACAAGGTAGACCACCACTGGCCATGCCAGGGACTGTTTCTGAGAGGGACTAAGAGAGCAGAACAGAAACAGCCAGAATCCCTGAGCCAGGAAAATCAGCTGACACAGGGGCCCGGGTGCATCTAGGGCCGTCTGCACAAGAGAGTGGGTGTTCCTCATCCACCACCAAGTCCCTTCCTACACCAGGGCTGTGCCCTCTGGGGCCTCATGAGACAGTGAACGCAGGAGGCCCTGTGCAGAGCCGCCTCTGGACCCACAGAGGCTCCACGAGGTCATTCCCCACTCACCCCGAGTTTCAGAGAAGAAACCACTGGAAACGCAGTGTCTCCTCCCAGAGCCGGCTGGTGCCAGCAGTGGTGGAGAGGGCACAGGGCCAGACAGGAGAATTTTGTGGGGGCGTGTGTCACCGTGACAGTACTGTTATAGTAGTTACTGCTACTCCCACAGTGACACAGCCCCTGTCCAAAAGCTCCACCCAACACAGGCTCCCGGGGCCACCATGTCCGTCCCCAAGCAAACACACCCGGGTCCTGACCAGAAATCTCTCCCCCGGGGTCAGAGGGCAGCTCACTGATTATAACAGAAAAGGAGACTCCAGAGAAGCAAGGGGGACCTCCCGCCTGCTCCCTAGAGGAGGTGGGACAGCAGGCAGGGGGTAAGGGACTTTGCAGAGGGAACCCAGGAGGGACACCTAAGACCATGAGGGGGCCTGAGATCTCTGGGGGGGCTCGGTGGGCACAGGGCATGAGGAGAGCGGAGGGAAAGAGAGCGGCCTCCCCTGTGCTTTGTCTCCTCAAATTGCCACCAAGTGCAGGCACATGATTGTAAACAGATTTTTAAAAGTCTGATGGAAATGTGTCCTTAAAACTTACGCCCTGGCGGTGCTGGGAAGGGCACCAGGTCCTGGACCTGCCGCTTCCACCTACTGCGAGGCCGGCCCCCAGCTCCATACCACTATACCCACCCTCCCACCTGCCACCCAGGGGATGTGGGCTGGGGTCCCAGAAGCAGGGCCACCACTGAGAGTAAAGAGAAAAGACACAGCATGGCCCTAGGTAGGGACATCAGGTGAGGAGGAAGCAGAATCCCAGGAAAGACTCGCTCCCCAGGCCTGAAGACCCTTGGGGACATGGGCCGGCAGACACGGGTCCCAGAAAAGGGCCAGATACTCCCGGATCTCCTGGGGAACTTGAGAAAAGCAAACGCCAACATTGACCCAGGGAACCCCTGGAAGGTGCCAGCACTGTCTAGAAGGTCGTTCTGAGTGGGGACTAGATATGGACCAGAGTCCCTGCCCCAGATGGAAAAGACCCCTGAACAAACCAGAGCTGGCGGGCCTGACGATGGTCAGTCACCACATTCACCATGAAGTCGAGGCCCAGAGGTCACTCAGGGGTCTAAAGAGCCTCAGACTCGGCCGTGCTCCAGGCCTGGAGCTGCGAGGGCTCAGGAGGGCCGTGTGTGCTCGGGAGGAAGGGCCCAGCGCTGCCCCAGCAAACGTCCCCCTCACAGGGCTCTGGGTGCTCCAGCAGGGACCGCCCCTCCAGGCCAGCGGGGCAGAGGGGATGCGGAGTCTGGCACGAGAGACCCTTCACCCTCCTGTAACCTGGGCCTCCCCACACCTGCGCCCCTCTTGCACCTGCTTCAGGCCCTGCTGGACCAGACAGGACTGAAGCTGCTGCCAGGGAAGAAGAGGCCTCCTGGAGAATCACTGATGTCTCCTATCTCCACGGCCGTGATTCCCCAAAGGCTTTAGAAAAGACAGAGGCACAGACGGACAGTAAAGGAGATGGCCAGGGAGCAGGACACAGAGGCCCATGTCCAGTTGGATCTAAGGCTGCTGCCATTCCCTCAGTGGCCCTCACAGGACCTGGCGCAGAATTTGGAGCCAGAGTCCCAGGGTCAGCAGTAGCAAGAATAATGGCTCCACCTGCTGCCGTCTCTGGCCTCCTGGGCTCTGCCTCCGTCCACAGGTCAGCCCCTCCACCTCCGATTCCCACCCACCCAGGCCCTCAGAGGGTTTGAGGGTGGGTCTGTGTCCCTGTGCTATGACTATTCTGGTTCTAGTTATTACAACCACAGCCTCACAGCGCCCATCAAAACCCCGCCCCTGCAGCCCCAGCCTCGGCCCTGTCCTCGCGAGACAGTGACGCTACCTCCAGGATTCTGAACAGGGCTGCATCCCAGGGTTGTGGTGACACCGATGGCGGTGCTGCCAGATCCCAAACCCGCTGGGGCCACAGGACAGGGACGGCCCACATCCCCCGCCACTTCCCCAACACGGTGGCGGTCGCCACCACCACGCTCCTGTCCAAGTCCACCAGACCGTGAAACCAACAAGCAAAAACCGCCCAAATCTCAGCCACACCTCCCTCCGAGGGGCAACCCTGCTGGACCTCTCAGACCAGGACGGTCCCAGACCACTGTCCACTGGCATCTGTCCAGTAGCTCGTGAAGCTCCCTCCCTTGGAACTGGTAGGGGCCACAGCTGGAAGGCACACAGACCCCAATCTGCCAGAACCCTGTGAGCCCCCCTTGCTGGGCAGGGACAACACAAAGATGGGGCTAGCCTCACGAGCTGGCACTACATTGCCCTGTGGACATCGGGCCACCTGGCCACACCATGGCACCCCACAATACTGTGTGCCCAACACCACCCACACCACACGAACGCAACACCACACACCACCTCGTACGCCACAGCCTTCACATCCCACGCTACCTCACACCATAAACAAACCCACACCTAATGACGCAGTATCCCACAGCACCCCACATCCCACACCACCAGTTCCCCATGCGCTGCCTCAAGTGAATTGGGGTTCTGCCCTCTGTGTGCCAGAATGGTGGGAGGGCTTCCGCTTCAGGGGCTGCTGATAGAACTTGATTGTAGAAACGTTCCTTCCAGGAGAAGGGGTGGACCCATGTGCCCACGTCCCTGAAACTCACCTGGCTGGACAGTCCACTCGAGAGCCCAGCAGCCCTGTCGGCCTGGCCTGAACCCGACCTCCCCGGGAGGCCCACTGAGGACCCTCGCCGCACACTCGGCCATGAGGAGCTTCCAGGGATGGACACCCTCCCCCAGGCCAGTCCTCAGCCGGATCCGGACACAGACCCTGAGCCTGTGTGAGACCACCAGCACGAGATGGGGCCACCCTCTAGGGCAGCTGCCTCTGCCCAGCTCTGCCTGGACCCTAAAAGGACTTGACGTGCCCCCCAACCCCTGGAGACCCTGCCATAGAGGCTTGCTTCTGCCCACCCCTTCAATGAGGGGGTCGCCTACACTATTCATGGGGGAACAGGGATGAGGGTGGCAGCCTGACCACCCCCCCCCACGATGGTGGAGGAGACAGATGCACTGGGCACCTGCGCTGATGGGCCCCTCTGGACTCGTGGGCCAGGAGGCACCTGCAAGGTGGGGCGCCTGGGCTTTTTGTCAAGGTCCTTCCCACTGTGTTACTATAGTAGCTACTCTGGTACTACCACAGTGACAGACACAGCAGCAAATACCTGCTGGTGTCCATGGGGCCTCAAGGCCAGGAGTGGCTGCTCCCCAGGCTCAGAACCCAGAGCCTCAGCCTCCAGGGCCGCTCCCAACCACTCAGCCCATGGGCTCATGTCCAGGCACAGCCTTCCCCCTCTCTGGGGGCTGCAAAGAACTCTGTGGTGACCACACTGACCCACAGCCACACGCACAGAGCCTGGCAAGCTGGCAGAAAGCACCATGGCTCTCAACACCACAGGACAAAGGACTCAGGAATGACAGAGCCTGTGCCGGGCACCAGCAAGGTCAAGCTCCCAACAGGACCCCACAGGCCCTAAGGGAGGCTGACAGGAGTGGACGCTAGAGCTGGGTCTGTGCTCAGCTGTTTAGCAGCATGCCCAATGGGGGGGGGTGGGCTGGGTTCACAGTGGGTAGGAGCACCTCAAGTCTGCTACCAATGCTGGGGCAGGTGGGTCCTGGTCCTGGCCTGGTCTGAGAGGGCTCCAGGGGTCTCTCCCTGAGGATAGGGGTTATGCAGCCTCTTGGTTGAGGGGTGTCTCGCTGAGGTCATGGCCAGGAGGCACACCATGCCAAGTTTGGGCAACAGAGAGTGGCCTCCAGGGAAAGCCCCTCGGAGCAGCCGGCCCACCCATGATCCTGCTCAACCCCACACTGAGGACCCGACCTGTCACCAGGCCCTGGCCCCGCAGAACGCAGTGGTGACTGCACCAGCCTCAGAGACCCCAGGACTTTGACATGTCCGTCACAATACAAATACACGGCACACCCAAAAGTGAGCTGTCATCCATCCTGATGACAGCTTTTCCCCAAAGTGATTTAGGGTCAACCCTGCCTGCCCTCAGCCCTGGGAGCCCTTCAGCAAACCCCTCTGAGGTCCCACCACAGCCCGATCCTCCTGCAATGCCCACTCCCCGAGCCCCGGAACCCTGAAGGCTGGAACCCGAGGCCTCTCGTGACAGCCGTGCTGTGCCCGTGAGTGCGCACCGAGATCTCAGAACCCAGGCCATGGGACTCCATCCAGAACACTGCACCAAGAGAAAACCGCACCCTAGAATGGCTCTTAGCACTCCAAGACTCCATCCTCAGGATGACCCCAGCCCCTGTAAATCCCTGCCTGAGAAAGCCCAGCAGTTCCAGGAGTCTGCCGTTGTTCCAGCCAACACCTGACACAGCCCAGCCCCAACCTTGGAGCATTTCCTAAGATCCCACCTCTTCCCTTTGAGGTACATGTGTCCCCACAACCCAGGAGTGTCTCCATCCAGGACGGAGACCTGCTCCTTGGAGACGGAATCACCAAGGGGGATGGGCCTCGGCCCATAGTCTCTGTGAGGACAGGAGCCGACTCTTTATTTCAGTGAGAAGACACAGCAGCATTGTGGGGTCTACATGGACCACCCTTCCTGATCCCTCTCAGGAGCCCCGCTCCCCCCTCCCTGCCCCTCACTCTCCCTCTGACACGCCCGTGACCTCTGCCCAAACCCGGATGCAGCTCACCCTGTCCCTGCCATCAGTACTGACTGAAAGAACATGTTTCCACCATTTAAAACACATAGAAGGCCCCTGAGGGTCACTGAGTGAATGCCTGACCTGAACGGCAAGGGCCCAGTGAACTCAGAGCCCATGCCGTTAGGATCCCAGGTGGCAGAGGCCATCTCCAAACCCGTCACAGGCCGTCCTCCCTCAGGCCAAGACCTAATCTCACAGCCGGCTCAAGAGCTGTAGGCTGAGTCCAGGACTCACCTGGGCATCCATCTCCCTGGGCCTCTTGGAGACACCCAGGCTGCCTGATTGCCCCCCAAATGCGCCAGCTCATCTGCAGCCCTGGAATCCTGTCCGAAGGGGCAGACAGTGAGGCATCCCACCAGTAGACCTCACTGCAGCCACTCTGGGAACCCACCTGATCTTCAGGTGGGCAGCTCTGCAGACAATGGGCGGCCCAGGCTCTGACTCCTAGGCATAAAGGCTGAGGCCCTCCTGTGAGCACAGGAGGTGCCCTGGGGGTCGGGAGGCTGCAAGAGTCTCTGGGGAGGAAGTCCATGTTCACCCAGAGCCGGGGAATGAAAGTGTCCTGGAAGGTTGATCTCAGGGACACGCAGATCAGGGAGACACCTGTGCAGTGCGGGTACGGACCTCCCCGAGGCAGGCGCAGAGGGAAGAGGTGGGGAGTCTCCTCGTGTCCACCGCTGGGAGCCGGCCTCTCAGGATGCAGTCGGCCGTGCCCAGGTGCCTGACGATGGAAATCCTCACGGGTTGGAACAACAGCTCCATCATTAAATTCCAGCAGAGATGAGACCAGGGTCGGAGAGGCAGACCCTTGCTGGCCACGCCAGGGACAGTTTCTGAGAGGGGCGCAGAGTGCAGAACAGAAACTGCTAGAAGCCCCCGAGCTGTGGAAACCTGCTGCCAACCGGACTCGGTGGACACCAGGGCCATCTACGGTGGAGAACCATGTCCCTCACATCCACATCCAAGACCCTCCTACACCAAGACCGTGCCCCCAGAGTTCACCAGCCAGCGAACGCAGGAGTCCCTGTACAGAGCCACCTCAGGACTCACAAAGGTTTGGGTGGGGTCATCCGCTACTCATCCCAAGTTTAAGAGCAAAAACCACTGGAAATGCAAACTGCCCCGTAGAGCCCTCCCGAGCCTGCAAGGGTGGAGAGGGCACAGGGCCGGGCAGGAGGATTTTGTGGGGGCCTGTGTCACTGGGACAGTACTGTAGTGGTAGTTACTACTATGACCATAGTGACAGAGACCCCTCCAAAATCTCCACCCCACACAGGTTCCCCAGGCCACCGTGTCCATCCTCGAGCAAAACACACGGGTCCTAATTGTAAATCTCCCCCGGGGTCATATGGCAGCTCACTGATTATAATAGAAAAGGAGACTCCAGAGAAGCAAAGGGGGACCTCCCCCCAGCCTCATGGAGGAGGTGGGACAGCAGGCAGGGGGTAAGAGACGTTGCACAGGGAAACAAGGTGGGACACCTAAGACCGTGAGGGGGCCTGAGATGTCTGGGGCAGAGCCCGGGGGGGCGTGAGGAGAGCAGCCTCCCCTGTGCTTTGTCTCCTCAAACTGTCACCAAGTGCAGACACACGTTTGTAAAGAGATTTTTTAAAATCTGATGGAAATATATCCTTAAAACATATCCTCTGACGATGCTGGGAAGGTCACAAGGTCCTTGACCTGCGGCTCCACCCACTGTGGGGCTGGAGGAGGCTCCACACAGCCACTGCCACCCGCAACCCTGCGGGGCTGGGCCAGATCGGCTCTGCCACCAACATCGGCCACCACAACCCAGGGGACGTGGGTCAGCGTCCCAGGAGCAGCAGTGCGCACTGAGACTGATGCCGGCCCTGACATCACTTGCTCTACATTAAACCCAGCATATATGAGGATAAAACCCAGAGCACCCCTCGCCTCTCCCTGCTCCTCTAAGGTGCATTCCTATGTAAACATCGGTCTCTCTAACCTTTGTATCCTTGAAGTTTGTTACAGGGAAACTCATATCTAGAGAATGTCAAGAAGCCGAAGCCTCCCAGCACCCAACTCCCCAGCTACTGGCACCAGAATCCACGGCCCACCACAGACGCACAGGACAAAGAACGTCCACCTGCCGTTCCCTCATCTCGCCATCCCCCTCCCTGCAAGCAGCCTCCCAAGGCCAAACACAGACTGAAGGGAAGGTTCCAACCAGCAAGGCCACAGACTCCCCTCCCCACAAGCAGCCACATTCCTCAAAACCTTTAAAAACTTTTATCCCCCAACTTTGGAGGAGATGAATTCAATGACTTACTCTCCTCTCCCGACTGACACTACCCGAAATAAGATGTTTCCTTGCCATAAGCCTGGTGTTCCAGTTTTTGTTTTGGTTTCTCTCTTGTGTGGCGGGTAAAGAACCTATGTGTGTCTCCAGTAAATAGACTGAAGGGCAAATGCACAGCCTTGCCATGGGATGGACACCGAGGTATGGAGGAGGCAGAATTCTGGAGAAGATTCTCTCCCCAGGCATGAAGACCCTTGGGGACAGGGGCCGGCAGGGCGGGGTCCCAGTAAAGGGCCAGGATCTCCTGTGGAACTTGAGAAAAACAGACAGGAACACTGACCCAGGCATCCCCAACAGCTGCCGGCTCTCTCTAGAAGCTACGGGCGGTTTTGAGGGGTGACTAGATATGTACCAGCATCCCTGCTCCACAGAGAAAACGCCCCTGAGCAAACCAGAGCTGGCGGGCCTAATGATGGTCAGCCACCCACATTCACAATGGAGTCGAGGCCCAGAGGCCTCGGAGGGGCCTGAAGAGCCTCAGACTCGGCCGTGCTCCAGGCCTGGAGCTGCGAGGTCTCAGGAGGGCCGTGTGTGCTCAGGAGGCAGGGCGCTGTGCTGCCCCAGCAAACGTCCCCCTCGTAAGGCTCTGGATGCTCCAGCAGGGACCCCCACACAGGCGGAGCAGATAGGACGTGGTGTCAGGCAGAAGAGACTTCTGGGCCTCCTCAAATCTGGTCCTCCCCTAACCTGGGCCTCCCCTGCAGGGACACCTCCTCCCCTGCACCTGCTTCAGTCTCTGCTGGAAATGGATAGGACTGAAGCTGCATCCAGGGAACAGTAGGCTTCCTGGAGAATCACTGAGGCCTCCCGTCTCTGCGGCCGTGAACTCCATGCAGACTTTAGACAACACACAGCCTACAGGGTGACGCAAGGGGAGATGGCCAGTGTGGCCGTGCTCAGCCCAAGGCAGATTTAGGACGTCTGTCCAAATGGTGCTCTTCCCTCAGTGGCCCTCACAGGGCCAGGAGCGCAATTTGGAGGCGGAGCCCCAGGTCAGCAGCAGAAGAATAATGGCTCCTGCCTGCTGCCACCTCTGGCCTCCCAGGTGGGAGGCACTTGCTGGCCCCAAGATGACCCATCCACAGTCTGGGGACAATTCATCAACCCAGAGGCCAACCACAGAGCATATGGCTCCAAAATGTGCACAGACACCAGCCTGACATGGCCATGGAGCCTCAGGACAGGGGAGGTTGTGGTTGCCGTCCACCTGCCAGGAGGGGTCTCCCGGTGCTCCCAGCAGGACACCCGCATGGTGAGCTGGCCCCACAGCCCCCCTGGGGCTCTGCCTCCATCCACAGGTCACCCTCTACATCCCAGGCTCCCATCACCCTGCCTCTCACAGGGATTAGAGGGTGGGTCTGTGTCACTGTGGTATTACTGTGTTGGGTATACATGTTACAACAACAGCCTCACAGCGCCCATCAAAAACCCCTACCCCACAGCCCATCCCCTGCCTTTCAGAGGCAGTGAGGCCGTCCCCAGGATTTGGAACGGCGCCACACCCTGTGGGTGTGGTGACTCCCACAGGAGCACAGCCGGAACCCAAACCCTCTGGGGCCACAGGACAGGGACGGCCCACAACCCCCCATGCTTTCCAGACACAGCAGCTGTTGCCACTGCAGGCCTCCTGTCCAAGTCCATCCGACCGTGAAACCAACGAGCTGAAACCACCCAAATCTCAGCCAAACCGCCCTCTGAGGGGCACCCTGCTGTCCTTCCAGACCAGGACGGCCCCAAGGCCACCCACCACTGGCATCCGGCCCACAGCTCAGGAAGTTCCCTCCCTTGGGACACATGGGGACCAGGTCTGGAAGGCACAGAAACCCCACTCTGCCAAGACCCTGTGAGCCTCCCTAGCTGGGCAGGGACAACACAAACGTGGGGCAGGCACTATTCCCACCCTGTGGCCATTGGCCACCTGGACACACCACCTGTTCCCCATGCCACTGTGTGCCCCATGCTGTTCACACACCCTATACCCAACCCCACCCCACATCCCACACCACAGTGCACCCCACACGACCCACCACACGCACTCAACACACTCACATCACCCCGTACCTGGCCATGTCCTGCACCCCACACCACCACATACTCCACATCCCCCACGTCCCACACAACCTCGCACCACACACCACACAACCTCTCAATACCACACAGCCACATCCACCCCACACACAGCACCTCGTACTCCATGCAACCCCACAGCTAACGACTGGGTACCCCACAGCACCCCATCACCCATACCACCTGTGCCCCATGCACTGCCCCAAGCGAACTAGGGCTCTGTGCTCTGGGTACTCGGAAGGTGGGAGGGGCACCGCCTCAGGGGCTATTGCTTGAATTTGATTTTGGAAACCATCCTTCCAGGAGAAGGAGTGGACCCAGGTACCCACGTGCGCGGGTCTCATGTGGGTGGACCATCCACCCTAGAGCCCAGCAGCCCTATAGGTCTGGCCTGAACCCAACCTACACAGGGGCTCACCAGGCACCCTCATTGTACACAGGGACAGAGGAGCTTCCAGAAATGGACACCCTCCCACCGGGCAGTCTTCGGCCGGATCTGGACACAGACCCCGAAACTGTGTGAGACCACCAGCACGAGATGGGGCCGCCCTCTGGGGCAGCTGCCTCTGCCCAGCTCTGCCTGGACCCTAAAAGGACTTGAGGTGCCCCCAAGCCCTGGGGCCCCTCCCATGGAGGCTTGCTTCTCCCCACTCCTTCGGTGGGGGGTCACCTACACCCTTCTTGGGGAGATAGGGGCCGAGGGTGGCAGCCTGACCACCCCACCTGCTCACGGTCGTGGAGGATGATGCATCCTCCATGGAGGAGACAGATGCAGTGGGCACCTGTGCGGATGGGCCCGTTTGGACACGTGGGCGAGGGGCTCTGTCAGGATAGGGCCCCTCCTGGCACAGGCAGCGCTTTTTGTCAAGGACCTTCCTACTGTGTTACTATAGTGGCTACGGCTACAGCTACTACCACAGTGACAGACCCAGCAGCAAAAACATGCTGGGATACATGGGCCTCAAGTCTAGGATGGGCTGCTCCCCAGGTTTAGAACCCAGACCCTCAGCCTCCAGGGCCTCTACCAACGACTCAGCCCATTGGCTTGTGTCCAGGCAAATCCTTCACCCCATTGGGGCTGCAAAGAGCTCTGTGCTGACCCCACTGACCCAACAGCCTCTCGCCTGAAGTCTGGCAAGTTGGCAGAAACCACTCTGGCTGTCAATACCACCAAACAAAGGAATCAGCAAGGACAGAGCCTGTACCAGGCAAAGTGTCAGAGGTCAAGCTTCTAACAGGACCCCAGAGGCCCTCAGGGAGGTTGATAGGAGTGGGTGCTGGAGATGGGCCTGTGCTTGGCTGCATAGCAACTCTCAGGATAACACAGGCTGGACAGGGTTCCTGGGGGTGGGAGCACCTCAAGTCGGCCTCCGATCTCAGGCAGGTGGGTGCCGTTCCTGGCCTGACTCAAGAGGGCTCCAGGGGCCTCTCCTCCAGGAGCGGGGTAGTGCAGGTTCTCGCTCAAGGGGTGCCTCAGTGAGGTCATTGCCAGGAGGCCCACCATGCTGGATAGCTGCCACAATGCGTGGCCTCCAGGGAAAGCCCCTTGGAGGAGCCGGCCCACCCACACCTCCTGCCAAATCCCACACTAAGGACACAGCCTCTAACCAGGCATCCCCCCCCAGCGAACCCAGTGGCGGTGGCACCAGCCTCAGAGACTCCAGGGCTGGGACGTGTCTGGCACACTACATCTACACGGCATACCCAGTCTTAAGCCGTCACCCATCGTGGTGACAACTTTTCCCCAAAGGGCTTGAGCGTCAGCCCTGCCTGCCCTCAGCCTTGGGAGCCCCTGAGTAAACCCCTCCAAGGGCCCACCCACAGCCCAGTCCTCCTGCAACACCCCCTCCCAGGGTCCCAGACCTCTGAAGGCTAGAACCCGAGGCCTCTCATGACAGTCGTGCTGGCCCGTATGTGTTCATCGGGATCCCTGAGCACAGGCTCCGGGGACTCCATCCAGACCAAGAGATGACTGCCCCCACCATGGCTTCTGGCAGCCCAAACCTACACACCCAAGAAGACCCCAGCCCCCATAAATCCTGGTCTGACAAAGCCCAGCGCTGCCAGGAATCTGCCGTTGTTCAAGCCGACACCTGACACAGCCTGGTGTGGTCCTCAGAGTGTTTCCTGATATCCCACTTCTTCCCTTTGAGGTGCCTGTGTCCCAACAACAAAGCAGCATCTCCATCCAGGACTGAGACCCGCTCCTCGGAGACAGAATCACCAGGAAGGATGGGCCTCGGCCCCCGGTCTCTGAGAGGACAGGAGCCGACGCGTCATTCCGCCAGAGGACACGGCAGCCTCGTGGGGTCTACACGGACCACCCTTCCTGATCCCTCACGGGAGCCACGATCCCCCCTCCCTGCCCCTCACTCTCCCTCTGACATGCCCCTGTCCTCTGTGAAAACCCGAATGGAACTCACCCTGTCCCTGCAGTCAGTAGTGACAGAAAGAACCTGTTTCCACCATTTAAGTCACATGGAAGGCCCCTGACGGTCACTGAGTGAATGCCTGACCTGGACAGCAAGGGCCCAGTGGACTCTGAGCCCAGGCTACTAGGATTCCAGGTGGCAGAGGCCATCTCCAAGCCCCTCACAGGCCTCCCCCGCTCAGGCCAAGATCTGATCCCACTGCCGGCTGAAAGGCTACAGGCTGAGACCAGGACTCACCTGGGCATCCACCTCCCTGTGCCTCTTGGGGAGACTCAGGTCGCCAGATCGCCCCCTAAAGGCACCATTTTGTCCGGAGCCCTGGAATCCTGCCCGAAGGGGCAGACAGAGCCATCCGACCAGCAGACCTCACTGCAGCCACTCTGGGAACCCACCTGCCCCTCAGGAGGGCAGCTGTGCGGACAATGGGCAGGCCAGGCTCTGACTCCTAAGTGGAAGGCTGAGGCCCTGTGAGCACAGGAGATGTCCCGGGGGTTGGGAGGCTGCAAGAGTCTCTGGGGAGGAAGTCCAGGTTCATCCAGAGCCGGGGAATGAAAGAGTCCTGGAAGGTTGATCTCAGGACACCCAGACCAGGGAAACACCTGTGCGGTGCACGTACGGGTCTCCCCGAGGCAGGCGCAGAGGGAAGAGGTGGGGAGTCTCCTCGTGTCCACCGCTGGGAGCCGGCCTCTCAGGATGCAGTCGGCCGTGCCCAGGTGCCTGACGATGGAGAACCTCACGGGTTGGAACACCAGCTCCATCATTAAATTCCAGGAGAGGTGAGACTGGCTTGGGAGAGGCAGACCCTTGCTGGCCACACCAGGGACAGTCTCTGAGAGGGGCCCAGAGAGCAGAGCAGAAACAGCTAGAACCACTAAGCTAGGGAAACCAGCTGCCAACTGGACTCGGTGGACAGCAGGGCCATCTATGGTGGAGAAACTTGTCTTCCTCATCTACCTCCAAGACCCTCCTACACCAGGACCGTGCCCCCGGGGCTCACCAGCCAGTGAACGCAGGAGTCCCTGTACAGAGCCGCCTCAGGATCCACAAAGACTTGGAGGGGGTGATTGCCCACTCATCCCGAGTTTCAGAGCAAAAACCACTGGAAACGGACGCTGTCCCCGCAGAGCTCTCCCGAGCCTGCAACGGTGGAGACAGAACAGGGCCAGGCTAGAAGATTGTGTGGGGGCCTGTGTCACCATGACAGTATTGTAGTGGTGACTGCTATGCCCACAGTGACACAGCCCCCGTCTAAAATCTCCACCAGACACAGGCTCCTGGGGCAACTGTGTCCGTCCCAGAGCATAACACACCCGGCTCCTGAACAGAAATCTCTCTCAGGAGATCAGAGGAGAGCTCACTGATAATAACAGAAAAGGAAACTCCAGGGAAGCAAAGGGGGACATCCCGCCGCCCCATAGAGGAGGTGGGACTGCAGGCAGGTGGTAAGGGAGTTCGAGCAGGGAATCCAGGAGGGACACCCAAGACCGTGAGGGGGCCTGAGATCTCTGGGGTGGGGCCCGGGGGGCATGAGGAGAGTGGCCTCCCCTGTGCTTTGTCTCTTCAAATTGTCACCAAGTGCAGACACACGTTTGTAAACAGATTTTTTAAAATCTGGTGGAAATGTATCCTTAAAACATATCCTCTGACGGTGCTGGGAAGGGCACCAGGTCCTGGACCTGTGGATTCCACCCACTTTGGGGCTGGACCAGGCTCCACACAGCCACTGCCACCCGCAACCAAGTGGGGCTGTGCCAGATCGGCTCTGCCACTGCCATTGGCCACTACAACCAAGGGGACAATGGTCACAATCCCAGGAGCAGCACTGCCCGCTGAGACTGATGCTGGCCCTGACATCAGTTCCCCTACATTAAACCCAGCATATATGAGGATAAAACCCAGAGCACCCCTCACCTCTCCCTGCTCCTCTAAGGTGCATTCATATGTAAACATCGATCTCTCTAACCTTTGTATCCTTGAAGTTTGTTACAGGGAAACTCATATCCAGAGAATACCAAGAAGCTGAAACCTCCCAGCACCCAACTCCCCAGCTACTGGCACCAAAATCCACGGCCCACCACAGACGCACAGGACAAAGGACGTACACCTGTGGTTCCCTCATCTCTCGCCATCCCCCTCCCTGCAAGCAGCCTCCCAAGGCCAAACACAGGCTGAAGGGAAGGTGCCAACCAGCAACGCCACAGACTCCCATCCCCACAAGCAGCCACATTCCTGAATACCTGTAAAAACACTTATCCTGCATCTGTGGAAGAGACTAATTTGATGCCTTACTATCCCCTCGGGACTGACGTTACCCGAAATAAAATGATTCCTTGCCATAAGCCTGGTGTTCCAGTTTTTATTTTGGTCTCTCTTGTGTGGTAGGTAAAAACCTATGTTTGTGACCAGTAAAAAGACTGAAAAGCAAATGCACAGCCTTGCCATGGGATGTACACCGAGGTACGGAGGAGGCAGAATTCTGGAGATCTCCCCAGGCCAGAAGACCCTTGGGGACAGGGGCCGGCAGGGCAAGGGTCCTAGCAAAGGGCCAAGATCTCCATGTAAACTTGAGAAAAACAGACGCCTACACTGATCCAGGCATCCCTGAGAGATGCCTTCTCTCTCTAGAAGCTCCGGGTGGTTCTGAGTGGGGACTAGCAATGGACCAGCATCTCTGCTCCAGAAGGAAAACGCCCCTGAGCAAACCAGAGCTGGCGGGCCTGATGATGGTCAGTCACCCACATTCACCATGGAGTTGAGGCCCAGAGGCCACTCAGGGGCCTAAAGAGCCTCAGACTTGGCCGTGCTCTGGGCCTGGAGCTGTGAGGGCTCAGGAGGGCCGTGTGTGCTCAGGAGGCAGGGCCTTGTGCTGCCTCAGCTAAAGTCCCCCTAACATGGCTCTGGATCCTACAGCAGGGAGCCCCAGGGAGGCGGAGTACAGTGGATGTGGGATCAGGCAGGAGAGACACCCGGGCCTCCCCACACCTGGGCCTCCCCACACCCACACCTCCTCGCCTGCACCTGCTTCAGGCCCTGCTGGACCAGATAGGCCCGAAGCTGCATCCAGGGAAGAGTGGCCTCCTGGAGAATCTCTGAGGTCTCCGGTCACCACGGCCGTGAATTCTCCAAATGCTTTAGACAAGACAGAGGCACAGACAGACACTAACGGGGATGGCCAGGGAGGCCATACTTGACCTGAGGCAGAATCAGAGGCCTGTGTCTAGGTAGAGCCAAGGCTCCTGCCATTCCCTCAGTGGCCCTCACAGGACACGGAGCACAATTTGGAGCTGGAGCTCCAGGTCAGTGGCATTAAGATTAATGACTCCTGCCTGCTGCCACCTCTGGCCTCCTGGCCTCTGCCTCCGTACACAGGTCAGCCTCTCCATCCCCGATTGCCACCTACCCCGCACCTCGGAGGGGTTAGGCAGTGGGTCTGTGTCACTGTGGGATAACTGTTGTGGTTCTGGTTACTATGGCCACAGTGTCACAGCGCCCATCAAAAACCCCATCCCTACAGCCGGAGCTTCTGCCCTGCGTTCTGAGGCAGTGACACCGTCCCCAGGATTGCAAACGGGACCACATCCCCAGGGTGTGGTGACTCCCACAGCAGTGCAGCCGGAACCAAACCCGCTTGGGAGACAGGACAGAGACGGCCCACAAACCCGCCCGCTTTCCCGACACGACAGCAGTGGCCATGGCCTGGCTCCTGTCCAAGTCCATCAGACTGTGAAACCGATGAGCAAAAGTGACCCAAGTCTCAGCCGGACCTCACTCCGAGGGGCACCCCTGCTGGACCTCTCAGACCAGGAGGGTCCCAGGCCACCGTCCACTGGCATCCGGCCAGTTGCTCGGGAAGCTCCCCTCTTGGGACTGGTGGGGGCCACAGCGGGAAGGCACAGAGACCTCACTGTGCCAGGACTCTGTGAGACCCGATGGCTGGGCAGGGTCAACACAAAGAAGGGGCTGGCCTCACAAGCTGGCTCTACACTGCCCTGTGGACATTGGGCCACCTGGACACACCGCTGTAACCCACGGCACTGTGCACCCCACAACACCTACACCACAGGAACCCAACACCACACACTACCCCTTACCCCACATCCCCCACGTCCCACACTAACTCATACCACAAGTAACTCCACACTTAATGACCCAGTACCCCACAGCACCCCACATCCCACACCACCAGTTCCCCACGTGCTGCCTCAAGCGAATTGGGGTTCTGCCCTCTGTGTACCAGAAAGGTGTGAGGGCTTCCACTTCAGAGGCTGCTGATTGAATTTGATTTTGGAAACATTCTTTCCAGGAGAAGGGGTGGACCCACGTGCCCACGTCCCTGGGACTCACCTGGCTGGACCGTCCACCCCAGAGCCCAGCAGCCCTGTTGGCCTGGGATGAACCCGACGTCCCCAGGGGGCCCACTGAGGACCCTCACCGCACACTCCGGCATGAGGAGATTCCAGGGATGGACAAACTCCCCCAGACCAGTCCTCAGCCAGATCCGGACACGGACCCCAAGCCTGTGTGACACCACCAGCAGGAGATGGGGCCGCCCTCTGGTGAAGCTGCCTCTCCCCAGCTCTGCCTGGACCCTAAAAGGACTTGGGGTGCCCATCAAGCCCTGAGGTCCCTCCCATGGAGGCTTGTTTCTGCCCACCCCTTCAGTGAGGGGGTCACCCACTCCCTTCTTGGGCAGACCGGTGCTGAGGGTGGCAGCCTGTCCACCTCACCTGCTCACAATCCTGGAGGAGACAGATGCACCGGGCACCTGTGCAGATGGGCCCCTCTGGACACATGGGCCAGGAGGCTCCTGCAGGGTGGGGCCCCCCCTGCCACATGCAGGGCTTTTTGTCAAGGACCTTCCTACTGTGTTACTATGATAGCTACTCTGATTACTACCACAGTGACACACCCCGCAGCAAAAACCTGCTGGGGTCCGTGGGGCCTCAAATCCAGGATGCAGTGCTCCCCAGGCT
Organism: Rhinoceros unicornis; assembly: GCA_028646465.1. Lineage (NCBI taxonomy): Eukaryota > Metazoa > Chordata > Mammalia > Perissodactyla > Rhinocerotidae > Rhinoceros > Rhinoceros unicornis. The sequence continues at coordinate 542,171 of CM053536.1, forward strand.
CAGAACCCAGACCGTCGGCCTCCAGGGCCGCCCCCAACCACTCAGCCCATGGGCTTATGTCCAGGCACAGCCTTCACCCTCATGGGGGCTTCAAAGAACTCTGCGGTGACCACACTAATCCACAGCCACACACACAGAGCCCCGCAAGCTTGCAGAAAGCACCGTGACTCTCAACACCACTGGACAAAGGAATCACGAAGGACAGAGCCTATACCGGGCAAACCCTCAGATGTCAAGCTCCCAACAGGACCCCAGAGGCCCTCGGGGAGGCTGACAGGAGCGGACACCGGAGAAGGGCCTGTGCTCAGCTACAGAGAAGCTCGCAAGATGGGTGGCAGAAGGCAGGGTACACGGGAGGCGGGCGTACCTCAAGTCTGCTACCGATCCTGAGGCAGGTGGGTCCCGTTCCTGGCCTGGCCTGAGAGGGCTCCAAGGGCCTCTCGCTGAGTAGCGGGTTTGTGCAGGTTTTCTTTTGCTGGGTGTCTCGCTGAGGTCATTGCCAGGAGGTGCACATTGCTAGGTATCCGCAAAAGAGAGTGGCCTCCAGGGAAAATCCCTGAGAGGAGTCAGCCCACCTATACCTCCTGCCCCATCCCACACTGCGAACCCTGACTCTAAGCAGGCGCTGGCCCCAGAGAATGCAGTGGAGGCTGCACCAACCTCAGAGACCCCAGGGTTGGAACGTGTCCGTCACACTACAACTACATGGCACACCCACACTTGAGCTGTCATCCGTCCTGGTGACAACTTTTTCCCAAAAGGCTGGAGGGTCAGCCTTGCCTGCCCTCGGCCCTGGGAGTCCCTCAGCAAACCCCTCCAAGGTCCCGCCTACAGCCTGATCCTCCTGCAATGCCCCCTCCCAGAGTCCCAGAACACTGAAGGCTGGAACCCGAAGCCTCCCATGACAGCTGTGCTGTGCCTGTGGGTGCACACCGAGATCCCAGATCCCAGGCCAGGGGAGTCCATCGAGACCCCTGCACCAAGACATGACCGCACCCCAAGCCTGCATCCCCAGGAAGACCCCAGACCCCTGAAAGGCTGGCCTGAGAAAGCCCAGTGCTGCCAGGAGAATCTGCTGTCGGTTACCAAACACCCGGCACAGCCCTACCCCATCCTCTGAGCGTTTCCTGAGATCCCGCCTCTTCCCTTTGAGGTGCCTGTGTTCCCACAACCCAGGAGCGTCTCCATCCAGGACTGAGACCTGCTCCTCGGAGATGGAATCACCAGGAAGGTTGGTCCTGGGCCTCCAGTCTCTGTCAGGATGAGAGCCAACCCCACATTCAGGCCAGTGGACACAGAGGCCTCATAGGGTCTACACGGACCACACGTCCTAATCCACCACGGGAGCCATACTGTCCCCACCCTGCCCCTCAGTCTCCCTCTGACATGCCCCTGTGCTCTGTACAAACCCGGATGCAGCTCACCCTGTCCCTGCCGTAGGTAGTTACTGAAAGAAACTGTGTCCACCATTTAACGCACGTAGAAGGCCTCTGATGGTCGGTGAGTGAACGCCTGACCTGGACTGCAGCCTCTTGCCCCTCAGGAGGTCAGCACCGTGGACAGCGGGCAGCCAAGGTTCCAGCTCCCAGGCAGAAGGCTGAGGCCACCTGAGCACACCAGATGCCCTCGGCAGGAGGTGCTCTGGGGGTGTGGGGGACCATGAGAGCCCCTGGGGAGGAAGTCCCCTCTCACCCTGAACTAGGGAATGAATGTGTCCACGAAGGTTGTTCTCAGAGACACCCAGACGAAGGAAACTCCGGTGCCGGGTAGGTGGGGGCCCCCCCGAGGCAGGTGCAGAGGGAAGATGTGGGGAGTCTCCTCGTGCACACTGCTGGGAGCCGGCATCTAATGATGCAGTCAGCCCTTCCCAGGCCCAGTCCGCTGGAAATCTCACAAGTTAGAACACTAGACCCACCGGCAAATTCCAGCAGAGATGAGATCAGGGGCAGGTAGGCAAGCCCTCACTGGCCACGCCAAGGACAGTTTCTGAGTGGGGCTCGGAGAACAGAACAGAAACAGCTAGAACCCCCTAACCAGGCAAAGTGGACATGACACGGGCCACAGACGACCCAGGGCTGCCTGCGCTGGAGAGCCGGGTGTTCCTCGTTCACCACCAAGCCCCGTCTACACCAGGGCCGTGCCCCCAGGATTCGCCAGCCAGGAAATACAGGAGGCCCTGTGCAGAGCCGCCCCTGGACCCAGGGAGGCTCGGAGGTGTTCGCCCCCTGCTCACCCCGAGTTTTGGAGCAGAAACCCTGGAAACAGGCTGTCCCAGCAGAGCCCACACTGAGCCTGCAAGGGTGGAGATGGAACAGAGCTGGACAAGAGGATTTTGTGGGGGTCTGTGTCACTGAGACAGTACTGCAGTTTGGGTTCCTGCTACACACCCAGTGACACAGCCGCCGTCCAAAATCCCCGGCAGACATACCCGCCCAGAGCCACCGTGTCCGTCCCCGAGTAAAACACACCCAGCTCCTGACCAGGACATCTCTCCCCCTGGGTCAGAGGGCAGCTCACTCATTATAACAGAAAAGGAGACTCCAGAGAAGCAAAAGGGGACTGTCCTCTGGCCCCACAGAGGAGGTGGGACAGCAGGCAGGGGGTAAAGGGACTTTGCACAGGGAACCCAGGAGGGACACCTAAGACCACAAAGGAGCCTGAGATGTCTGGGGAGTTTTGGGGGGTGCGGGGGGTGTGAGGAGAGCGGAGGGAAGGAGAGCGGCCTCCCCTGTGCTTTGTCTCCTCTAATTGTCACCAAGTGCAGACACTACATTGGTAATGACATTTTTTTATATCTAATCTAAATGTATCTCTAAAACATGCCCCAGGTGGTACTGGAAAGGGCTCCGGGTCCTGGAACTGTGGCTTCAGCCCCATGAGGGGCTGGCGCCCAGGCTCCACACCACCGCCACTCGGGGGACATCGGCCAGGATCCCAGGAGCAGCACCTGCTGAGACTGTAGAGCAAAGACACGGCCTGGCTCTGGGCAGGGACACGAGGTGCGGAAGAGGGGGAATTCCAGGGAAGACCCGCTCCCCAGGCCTGAAGACCCTATGGGACATAGGCCGGCAGGGCGTTGTCCCAGCAAAGGGCCATCCCTCCAGCTCTGGGATCTCCTGGGGGACTTAAGAATACAAACATCAAGCCCATCCCTGGGCATCCCTGACAGCTTCCAGCACTCTCTGGAGGCTCCAGGTGGCTCTGATGGTGGACTAGATAGGGACCAGCATCCCACCTCCAGAGGGAAAATGCCCCTGAACAAACGCGAGCTGGCGGACCTGATGCTGGTCAGTCACCCACATTCACCATGGAATCGAGGCCCAGAGGCCACAGAGGGCCCTAAAGAGCCTTAGACGCAGCCATGCTCCAGGCTCAGGAGGGACGTGTGCTCAGGGAGGCAGGGCCCTATGCAGGCCCAACAAACGATCCCCCTCACAGGGCTCGGGTGCTCCAGCAGGGACTCCCATGCACCTGCACCTCCTCCCCTGCACCTGCACCTCCTCTCCTGCACCTGCACATCCTCCCCTGCACCTGCACATCCTCCCCTGCACCTGCACCTCCTCCCCTGCACCTGCACCTCCTCTGCTGTACCTGCACCTCCTCCGCTGCACCTGTACCTCCTCCCCTGCACGTGCACCTCCTCCCCTGCACCTGTTTCAGGCTCTGCTAGAACCCGATAGGCCTGAAGCTGCATCCAGGGATGAGCAGGCCTCCTGGGCAATTACTGAGGTCTCCCGTCACCACAGCTGTGAATTCCAGGCAGGCTTTAGACAGAACAGGGCCACAGGGGGACGGGGAGGGGAGGTGGCCAGTGAGGCTGTGCTCTGACCGAGGCAGAGCCAGAGACCAATGCCCAAGTGGAACATAGGCTGGGGCTGTTCCCTCAGTGGCCCTCAAAGGACATGGAGCACAATTTGGATGCAGAGCCCCAGGTCAGCAGCAGCAAGAATAATGGCTCCTGCCTGCTGCCACCTCTGGCCTCCTGTGTGGGAGGCACCTGCTGGCCCCAAGGTGACCTTCCCACAGTCTGGGGACAATTCATCAACACAGAGGCCATTACAGTGGGGTTGACTCCAAAATAGGCACAGACAACAGCCCAACGTAGCCGTGGAGCCTCAGGACAGGGGAGAGCATGGTTGCCGTCCACAGCCAGGAGGGTCTCCCGGGATTCCCTGCAGGACACCCCCATGCAGAGCCGGCCCCACAGCCTCCCTGGGGCTCTGGCTCCATCCACAGGTCATCCTCTACACCCCAGGTTCCCGCACATCCTGCCCCTTGGAGGGCTTAGGGGGTGGGTCTGTGTCACTGTGGGATTACCATGATGGTTCTAGGTACTATGACCACAGTGTCACAGCGCCCATCAAAAACCCTGTCCCTGCAGCCTGAGCTTCGGTCCTGCCTTTCAACAGTGACTCCATCCCCAGGATTCTGAATAGGGCCCTATCCCAGGGGTGTGGTGACTCCCACAGCAGTGCAGCCAGAACCCGAACCCGCTGGGGCCACAATACAGGGACGGCCCATAACCCCCCTGCTTCTCCCACACGGCAGCTGTCACCACCGCCTGGCTGCTGTCCAAGTCCATCAGACCGTGAAACCAATGAGCCAAAGTCACCCAAATCTCAGCCAGACCTCCCTCCAAGGGGCACCCCTGCTGGACCTCTCAGACCAGGAGCGTCACAAGGTCACCGTCCACTGGCATCTGTCCTGAAGTTCAGGAAGCACCCTCCCTCAGGACACATGGGGACCACGGATAGAAAGCCCAGAGACCCCACTCTGCCAGGACCCTGTGAGTCTCCCTAGCTGGGCAGGGACAGCACAAACGCAGGGCAGGCACTACTCCCCCTGTGGTCATTGGCTAGCTGGACACACCACCCGTTTCCCCATGCCACTCTATTCCCCACACCACCCCACACCACCCAAAACCCACACCACCCCATACCTCATGCCCCCTCACCCTACAGCACCTCGCACAGCACACCTCACAGCACCCTGCACTGACACACGGTGCAGCCACACATTCCCACACTCCTCACCACCCCACATCCCACAACGACCTGGACCCTATACCACCCTGCACCCACCTGTAGAATCCCACACCCTACACCCCACAGCACTCCACACCCACTCCACCTAGTACCCCAACCACCCAATCCCTATGCGCTGCCCAAACTTGGTTGGGCCCAGCCCTCTTGGTACCAGGAGGTACCCCAAGGTGGGCGGGTTTCCCCTCCAGGGACAGCTGATTGAATTTGATTTTGGAAACATTCCTTCCAGGAGGAGGGCTGGACTCGTGTGCCCACGTCCCTGGCACCAGTCTGGTTGGACTGTCCACCCCAGAGCCCAGCGGCCCTCTCTGCCTGGCCCAAACTCGACACCTCGGGGTCCCACAGAGGACCTTCACTGCACACGCGGACACGAGGAGCTTCCAGGAACAGACAACCTCCCCCAGGCCAGTCCTCAGCCGGATACGGATATGGACCAAGATCCTTCGTGCAACCACACCAGGGAAATGGGGACATCATCTGGGGCAGCCCCTGAGCCCAACTTTGCCTGGACTCCAAAAGGACATGTTGTGCCCCCATGGCCCCTGGGCCCGCTGCCATGGAGGCTTGCTTCTGCCCACACCTTCAGTGGGAGTCACAGACATCCTTCCCGGGGAGACAGGGGTGGGGTGGTGGCCTGACCAGCCCACCTGCTCATGATCGTGGAGGAGACAGATGCAGTGGACACCTGTGTCCCTCTGGACACAAGGGTCAGGAGGCTCTGGCAGGGTGGGGCCCCTCCTGCCACATGCAGGGCTTTTTGTCAAGGACCTTCCTACTGTGTTACTATGTTAGCTATAGCTACAACTACTACCACAGTGACAGACCCAGCCCCAAAAACCTGCTGGGATCCACTGGGCCTCAAGGCCGGGAGGGGCCGGTCCCCAGGCTCAGAACCTAGACCCTCGGCCTCCAAGTCCGCTCCCAGCCAGTCACACCATGGGCTCACGTCGAGGCACAGCTGTCACCCATGGCTGGGGGCTTTAAGGGCTCTGAGATGACCACACTGACCCCACAACCACATGCCCAGAGCCTGGCAAGCTGGCAGAAACCACCCTGCTGTCAACACCACCAGGCAAAGGAATCAGGAAGGACAGTGCCTGCACCAGGCAAACCGGCAGAGGTCAAGCTCTCAACAAGACCCTCAGAGGCCCTTGAGGAGGCTGACAGGAGTGGACGCTGCAGCTGGGGCTGTGCTCAGCTGTATAGGAGTTCACCCAATGAGAGAGGCTGGGCAGGTTCATGGGAGGCGGAATCTTCCAGTCTGCTGAGGATCGTGAGGCAGGCAGGTGCATTGCCAGGAGGCACACAGTTCTAGTTATGCACCCACCGTGAGTCTTTCCAGGGAAAGCCACTCAGAGGAGCCGGCCCACCCACACCTCTAGCCCAACCCTGCACTGAGGACCTGGTCTCTAACCAGGCGCCCGCCACCAAGAACGCAAGGGTGGCTGCACCAGCCTCAGAGACACCAGGGCTGCAACGTGTCCCTCAGGCTACAACTACACGGCACACCCACACTTGAATGTCATCCGTCCTGGTGACGACTTTTCCCCAAAGGGCTTGAGGGTCAGCCCTACCTGCTCTCAGCCCTGGGAACCCTCAGCAAACCCCTCAGAGGTCCCACCCACAGCCCGACCCCTCTACAACGCCCCCTCCTGGAGTCCCGGGCCCCTGAAGCCTGGAACCTGAGGCCTCTCATGACAGCCATGCTGTGCCCGTGTTTGCATACCGAGACCCCAGAGCCCCGGCCAAGGGAGTCCATCCAGAGCCCTGCACCAAGAGACAACCGGCCACCAATCCTGCATCCCCAGGAAGACCCCAGCCAGGAAGACCCTCTGTGAGAACAGGAGCTGACTCTTCATTCTGGCCAGTGGACACAGTGGCCTCATGGGGTCTACATGGACCACACTTCCTGATCGCCCACAGGAGCACCGCTGCCCCCTCCCTACCCCTCACTCGCCCTCTGACACACCTGTGTGCTCTGTGCAACCCCAGATGCAGCTCACCCTATCCCTGCCATCAGTAGTGACTGAAAGACCCTGATTCCACCATTTTACTCACATTGAAGGCCCCTGATGGTCACTGAGTGAACGCCTGACCTGGACGGCAAGGGCCCAGTGAACTGGAGCCCACTCCATTAGGACGCCAGGTGGCAGAGGCCATCCCCGAGCCCTTCACAGGTCATCACCCTCTCAGGCCAAGTGCAGTCCCCACAGCCAGCTCGAAGGCTGCAGGCTGACCACCAAATTCACCTGGGCATCTACCTCTTTAGTCCTGGGGATGGTTGCCCCAGTCCACCTGCTCACCTCCTGAAGACACAGGACAAATGGGGTGCTCTGGAATCCTGTCTGAAGGGGGAGACACAGCCATCTGGCAAGCAGACCTCACTGCAGCCACTCTGGGAACCCCCACGCCCCTCTGAAGGGCAGCGTTGAGGACAGCGGGCAGCCCGGGCTTCAGTTCCCAGGGCAAAGGCTGATGCCATCTGAGCACAGGAGGTGTCCTCAGGCCGGGTGTAGCCTCAAGAGTCTCTGGGGAGGAAGTCCACACTCACCTGGAGCCGGGGAATGAAAGTGTCCAGGACGGTTGATCTCCGAGACACTCAGACCGGGGAGACAACTGGGCCATGAGGTGGGGGCCCCCCTGAGGCAGGCGCGGAGGAAGGAGGTGGGGAGTCTCCTCGTGCCCACCGCTGGGAGCCAGTCCCTCAGGATGAAGTCCTCTGGAAACCTAACCAGTTAGAACACCAGCCCCACCAGCAAATTCCAGCAGAGATGAGATTGGCGGCGGGGGAGGAGGACCCTCGCTGGCTACACGAGCGACAGGGGTGCAGAGGGAAAAACTGAAACAGTGAGACCCCCGAGCTGGGGAAACTGGCTGCCAGGCAGGCAGTGGTGGACACCAGGGCTGCCTGCTAGAGAGCTGAGTGTTGCTCGTCCACCACCACCCCCTCCTACACCAGGGCCATGCCTCCCAGAGCTCGCCAGCCAGTGAACGCAGGAGGCCGTGTGCAGAGCCTGCTCTGGACCTACAGAGTCTCCACCTGCTCATCCTCCACTCACCCCGAGTTTCAGAGCAGAAACCACTGGAAACGCAGGCTGTCTGCCCAGAGGCAGCCTTGAGCCAGCAGGAGTGGAGAGGGCACAGGGCCAGGAAGGAGGATTTTGTGGGGTCGTGGGTCACCCTGACAGTGCTGTAGAGGTGGTTGCTGCTACTCCCACAGTGACACAGCCCCCATCCTAAAGCTACACCCAACACAGGCTCCCGGGGCCACCGTGTCCATCCTCGAACAAAACACACCCAGCTCCTGACCAGAAATCTCTCCCCCTGGGTCAGAGAGCAGCTCATTGATTATAAGAGAAAAGGAGACTCCAGAGAAGCAAAGCGGGACCTCCCGCTGCCCCATAGAGGAGGTGGGACAGCAGGCAGGGGGTAAGGGACGTTGCACAGGGAATCCAGGAGGGACACCTAAGACCATGAGGGGCCTGAGATCTGTGGGGAGCGCCCAGGGGGCCTGAGGGGGGCGTGAGGAGAGCGGTGGGATGGAGAGCGGCTTCCTTGTCCTTTCTCTCCTCAAACTGTCGCCAGGTCAAACAGCTGTTGGATGTGAGAAGTTTTTTATTTCTGATGTAAATGTATCTATAAAACTTAACTCCTGGCAGTGCTGGGAAGGGCATCAGGTCCCGGACCTGCGGCTTCGGCCCATGTGGGGCTGGACCAGGCTCCACACAGCCGCCACCACCACCCAGGCGACAGGGTCCCAGCAGCAACACCCGCTGGGACTGTAGAGCTAAGACAGCCTGGCCCTGGCCAGGGACACCAGGTATGGAGGAGGCAGAATTCTGGGGAAGATTCATTCCCTAGGCCTGAAAACCCTCGGGGAAATGGGCCTGCAGGGCAGTGTCCCAGCCAAGGGCCAGCCCTCTGGCTCCAGGATCTCCTAGGGATCGACTGCAGCCCTGGGCACCACCACAGATGTCAACACTGAGCCGGCATCACCCACAGATTCCTGCACTCTCGAGAAGCACCGGGTGGTTCTGAGGGGGAATAGATAGGGACCAGCTATTCTCTTCTAGAAGGAAGAGGTCCGTAAATAAACCAGAGCTGGCGGGCCTGACGATGGTCAGTCTCCCCCATTCACCAGGGAGTCGAGGCCCAGAGGCCACGGAGGGGCCTAAAGAGGCTCAGACTCGGCCATGCCAGGCCTGGAGCTGTGAGGGTTCAGGAGGGGTGTGTGTGCTCAGGAGGCAGGGCCCTGTGCTGCCCCAGCAAACGTCCCCCTCAAGGGCTCTGGGTACTCCAGCAGGGACCCCCAGGAACGTAGAGCCGAGGGGATGTGGTTTTGCGCAGGAGAGACACCTGTGCCTCCCCACACCTGGGCCTCACTACACCTGGGCCTTCTCCCCTGCACCTGCACCTCCTCCCCTGCACCTGCTTCAGGCCCTGCTGGACCAGACAGGCCTGAAGCTGCATCCAGGGAAGAGCAGGCCTCCTGGATAATCACTGAGGTCTCCCGTCACCATGGCCGCAAATTCCCCAAAGGCTTTAGAGAAGAGAGTGGCACAGACAGACAGTAAAGGAGGTGGCCAGGGAGGCCATGCTTGGCCCGAGGCAGAGCCAGAGGCCTGTGACCTGCTGGAGCTAAGGCTGCTGCCGTTCCCCAGTGGCCCTCACAGGACCTGCGGCAGAATTTAGAGCCAGAGTCCCATAGACAGTGGCAACAAGAATAATGACTCCGCCTGCTGCCACCTCTGGCCTCCTGACCTCTGCCTCCGTCCACAGGTCAGCCCCTCCAACCCCGATTCCCACCCACCCTGCCCCTCAGAGGGGTTTGGGGGTGGGTCTGTGTCACTGTGGGATTACTATGATGGTTCTAGTTACTATGACCACAGCGTCACAGCGCCCATCAAAAACCCCGTCCCTGCAGCCCGAGCTTCCGCCCTGCCTTCTGAGGCAGTGACTGCGTCTCCAGAATGCTGAATGGGGCCACGTCCCAGGGGTGTGGTGACTGCCACAGCAGTGCAGCCGGAACCCAGACCCTCTGGGGCCACAGGACAGGGGCGGCCCACAGCCCCCCGCGCTTCCCCAACTTGGTGGCGGTCGCCACCAGGCTCCTGTCCGAGTCTATCAGACCGTGAAACCAACGAGCCAGAACCGCCCAAATCTCAGCCCAACCTCCCTCAGAGGGGCACCCTTGCTGGCCCTCCCAGACCAGGAGGGTCACAAGGCCACCGTCTGCTGGCATCTTGCCAGCAGCTCAGGACGCACCCTCCCTAGGGACACATAGGGATCAGGGTTGGGAGGCACAGAGACCCCACTCTGGGAGGACCTGTGAGCTCCCCTGGCTGGGCAGGCACAACACGGAGGTGGGGCTGGCCCCTGTGAGCTGGCAATGCCCCCAACCTGTGGCCAATGGGCCACCAGGCCACACCACCTGTACCCAACATCACTGTGCGCCCCACACCACCCACACTCAACAGCACTGAGTCCTCACACTAGCCTACACCTCACACCATGGCACACTCCACACCACCTCTTCCCCATGCCCAGCCCCAAGGGAGTTGGGGCCCTGCCATCTGGGTATCAGGACAATCAGAGGCGCTCCCCTTTACAGACAGTTGATTAAATTTGAATTTAGAAATGTTCCCTCTAGGTGGAGGGGTGGACCCTTGTGCCCATATCCCGGGGAGTGGTCTGACGGGACCGTCCACCCCAGAGCCCAGTGGCCCTCTCTGCCTGGCCCAAACCAACGTCCGAGAATTCCTCACTCCACACTGGGACATGAGGAGCTTCCAGAATTGGACACCCTCCCCCAGACCAGTCCCTGACCGGATCCAGACCTGGACTGTGATCCTGGGTGAGACCACCAGCAGGACACTGGGAGGCCTTCTGGGGCAGCCCCTCAGCCCAGCTCTGCCTGGACCCTAAATGGACGTGGGCTGCCCCCCACGGCCCGAAGTACAGGCCCAGCTCCAGGCCCAGTGTCCGATCCCCCAGAGTTTGCTTCTGCCCACCACTTCAGTTGGGGGCCAGGAGCCTCCGGTATGGAGGGACCCCCTGCGCCCTGCGAGGATTTTTGTCAAGGACCATCCTACTGTGTGACTATGATGAATACGGCTATACCCACAGTGACAGATCCTGCAGCGAAAACCTACTGGCGTCCGCGGGGTTCACGACCAGGAGGGGCTGCTCCAAACCACTCAGCCCATGGGCTCATGTCTGGGGGGCTTCAAAGGGCTCTGAGGTGACCATGCTGAACCCACAGCCACATGCCTGGAGACTGGCAAGCTCGCAGAAACCACCTGCTCTCACACCACCCGCCAAAGGAGGTGGCGGAGGAATCAGGGAGGAGAGAGTCTGCGCTGGGCAAACCATCAGAGGTCAAGCTCCCAGGAGGATCCCAGAGGTGCCCAGGGAGACTGATAGGAGTGGACACTGGAGCTGGGCCTGTGCTCAGCTGAATAGGAACTCGCCCCATGACAGAGGTTGATGAGCATTCACCGGGAGCGGGAGCACCTAAAATCTGCTGCTGATCCCGGGGCAGGTGGGTCCCGTTCGTGGCCTAGCCCAGAGGGCACCAGGGGCCTCTCCCTCAGGAGCCAGGTTGTGCAGGCTCTCAGTAAAGGGCTATCTCACGGAGGTCACTGCCAGGAGCCACACCATGCTAGATATCCGCCACAGTGAGTCTCTCCAGGGAAAGCCCCTCGGAGGAGCCGGCCCACCCACACCTCCTGTCCAAACTGCATGGAGGGCCCAGCCTCTATCCAGGCGCCCAACCCCAAGAACCCAGTGGCAGCTGCACCAGCCTCAGAGACACCAGGGCTGGGACGTGTCCCTCACCCTACAACTACACAGCACACCCACACTTGAGAGTCATTTGTCCTCGTGACAACTGTTCCCCAAAGGGCTTGAGGGTCAGCCCTGCCTGCCCTCGGCCCTGGGAACCCTCAGCAAACCCCTCCGAGGTCCCGCCCACAGCCCAGTCCTCCAGCAACGCCCCCTCCCAGAGTCCTGGAACCCTGAAGCCTGGAAACCGAGGCCTCTCATGGCAGCCGTGCTGTGCCCGTCTGTGCCCACCGTGATCCCAGAGCCCACGCCCAGGCGACTCCATCCAGACCCCTGCACTAAGAGACGACCGCCCCAAGCACAGCTACTAGCAGCCCAAGTTTGCACCCCCAGCACAACCCCAGCCTCCCTAAAATGCCGGCCTGAGAAAGCCCACAACTGCTGGGAGAATCTGCCATTGTTCCAGCCGACATCTGATAGAGCCCGGCCCTGTCCTCAGAGCATTTCCTGAGATCCTGCCTCTGCCCTTTGAGGTGCGTGTGACCCCACAACCCAGGAGTGTCTCCATCTGAGACTGAGACCCGCTCCTCAGAGACAGAATCACCAGGAAGGATGCAGCCCCCAGTATCTGTGAGGACAGGAGCCGACTCTTCATTCCGGCCAGCGGACACAGAGGCCTCGAGGGGTCTACGTAGACCACGCTCCTGATCCCTCAAGGGAGCCCCGCTCCCCCCTCCCTGCCCCTCACTCTCCCTCTGACACGCCCGTGACCTCTGTGCAAACCCAGATGCATCTCACCCTGTCCCTGCCATCAGTAGTGACTGAAAGAACCTGTTTCCACCATTTAACTCACGTGTAATGCCCCCGATGGTCACCGAGTGAACGCCTGACCTGGACGGCAAGGGCCCAGTGAACTCGAAGCCCACACCGTTAGGCTCCCAGGCGGCAGAGGCCATCCCCGATCCCCTCAGAGGTCATCCCTCCCTCAGGCCAAGCACAATACCCACAGCCGTTTTGAGGGCTGCAGGCCAGGCCCCGGACTCACCCAGGCATCCACCTCCCTGGGCTTGCTGGGGTGGACCCAGCCCTTCTGCTCACCCCCTGAAGCCACCGGGCACATCGGGACCTCTGGAATCCTGTCCAAGGGGCAGACAGAGCCATCTAGCCAGCAGAGTTCACTGTAGCGGCTCTGGGAACCCCCTCACCCCGCAGGATGGCAGCGCTGAGGACAATGGGCAGCCCGGGCTCCAGCTTCCAGGATAAAGGCTGAGGTGATCTGACCACACGAGGTGCCCTGGGCATGAGGTGCCCGCGGGCCGGGTTCCACAATCTGGAACCCAACCCAGGCTGCAGAAGTGGAGCTCACTGAACTTTAACCTCTAGGCCATCAGGGCTGGCCAGGGTTTCTCCCATTTTTAGTAGCTGGAATTGAAGGGCATTGGATGATTGGGCCTTGACTGGTGGGCTCAGGGATGTGACACGGGATGGCCGTGTATGACCCCTAGGCACAGTGGGGCTGTGCTGGGTCAGAGCCTCCCAGCGAGGACGCCCTGGGACTCCCAGCCTCCCAGAAGCAAGATGGTGTACAGAAGTGTTTTGAGAGGTTCGGTGGATTCAATCAGAGACGTAAAAAGAAACTTTCCAACCCAGATGAATGGACCGAGTGTACATTTTATTATATAGGGAAGGGTACAGGCAAAAGCCTGCAAACAGATACAAATAGGTCAAACAAAAGGAGGAAACAACATTAGGTCATACGATTGGTCATAGACACGGGACAAAGTGTTTCCTCTGTCCAGTATGGCGCCATCCAGACCCAGGAATCCTGGACCAGGGCAGACCCAAAGTTCCATCGTAAACACTCTGAACTTGAATATGCCGTGAATCCCTGCCCGGGACTCCACAAGCCTCTGCCCACTGTCCATGCCCTGTCAGCCAGATGCAAGCCCTGCTCCATCGCCTCCCAGAGCGTGCCCTAACCATCCACCTACCGTGTCGCCTACATATAACAACCTGCTTTTAGGGAAACCTGGTTCTGCCGCCAGCACTGGGTGATCTCATGCTGATTCCTCCACTGCCTATGCTCCAGGCTCTCTGTGTGCACAGTGGAATAATAAAAATAACAATGACGATGATGATGATGATGGCCCCCCGTGTATCAGCAGTGAGGACCAGACAAAATGATACACCTCAGAGTGTGGTTTCCAGCCCGCACCGAGCACTCAGTCCACGCCAGCTGTTCTTGTGCAATTATCGCCACCACATTCCTCAACCCTGAACACCCCTCATCTGCTGCACTTAAATTGTCTGCCGCCACCCACAGCTCCGGTTGGAGGATGTGCGCCCACCCCCCAAAGGCACGGAGCCTTGTGGAGACAAAGCCCAGCCAAAAAATTCACACCAGCACCCTCGTCCCTCTAGGCGCCAGGAGCAGAATGCAGCACGACATCTTCAAGCTAGAGGAGACATCCCCTCTGGTCCCATTCTTGCAGCCCCTCACAAGGCAGTGTTCCCGGGCAAAGGCCCCCGGTGGTCTGCTGGCAGCACACCCGTCCACCTCTCTTTGCAGCTCTCCTGCAGTGACTCTGCTTCCTTCCTGGCGCTCTTCGTCCATCCAGCTATGGCTCCCGTGTGGTGGCCCTCATGCCGAGTGTCCTGGACACGCTGACTCATTTGTTCACAGCAGGGCTCGTGCCGCGAGGTCAGAGCAGTTACAGGATGTGATTGTTAGCACAAAACACAGAAGACAAGCGTGACGTCACCCTGGAACTTTCCTTTCTAGCAAGAAAGCAACCAAACTGACTCAAGAACAAGTAGAAAACACAACTGGAAGGATCCTCAACAAAGCGTGAAGATTATCGAGTAATTTACCTGCTCAGACAACTCGGGCCCGAGGGGCCTCAAGGGTGAGTTTTCAGACTCTCACAACACTGATCATTGCTATGTGAGCTGCTCCAGGACTCGAAGGAACATTAAATGAATTGTGCTCCAAAGCCTCCAAAAAAGACCCATGGGCTAATTTACATATCAGCAAAGAGCCAGAGTCATAAATGAAATCTAGGAGGCCAAATTCTGTGAGGGCACAGAACGAAGACTTAAACGAGGAATGAGGGACTATTTATAGCTCATCCATCAGCCAGCAGATGATGGCCTGTGGTTATCTCAATGGAAAGGATGAGACTCCCTCCATTAACCAAAGTCCCAATCCAATCAGACCACCTGAGCCCCCATGGGTTTCATGGCCTCTCTCTCCACACCCAAGGTGACCCTGCAAAGTCCACAGAACAGCTCTCTGTCGGGCAGCCCCCGCCCTGTCTGTGCAGAGAAGTCATCATCTCATGCTCGAGAGACAGCAGACAGAACCCTCACCCATGCCCATGTCTGTGTCTGCAGGGGCATTCTTCACCACAGTGGTAGGGACCTCCCACCCAGAGCTCACAGCAGCAGTGATGATGGATGCAGCATGTCTTCAATGTCCCAGTACCACCTTCAAGCCCCAGGAGAAAGCTGGAGACACTATGCCCACAAAGGAGATCCTTACTAAAGGGTCAGCCTGCTGGGTTGGGCTACTGGTCAGTTGTCTGCCCTGCGGCCCCCAAGGTGCAGTGCAGCGACACAGGAGCCCATATGTATGCCGGGCCCGTGTCCTCCTCACACCCAGGGCCTGGCTCCCACGCGGACAGCAAGCAGGAAGCCAGGCTCTCTCAGGCCCCGACGTGATGACCCCACTCCCGTGCCCCTCACAGCACAGCTAATACACTCACAGAGCTCCGTCCTTCCGGTGTACCCGTGTGGAGTGGAGGACCATGGCTCACTGACACCCCCGTCTGTCAGTAGTTCCCATGGGACCACAGGCCTGTGGCCACCTGAGGCCTGATGAGTGATGGTACCACTTACCGCCGTCCTCGCTGAATCCTTCGCCCACCAGCACATCACCCATGAGTGGCCACCTTGCCTTACAGCCTGGGAACCACCTGCTTGTCCCACAGAAAGGCAGAGGCAGGAATTTCTGAAAGAAGATCGTGGGAACATGTCCAGCTCAAAGTCAGGATACCCAGCGCCCTCGTTCTCTGCAGCAGCTCCGCTCAGCGAAATGGGCACAGACACAAGCCCCACGTGGTCGCAGAGCCTCAGGACGGGGGAGGGCGTGGTTGCCGCCACCTGCCTGGAGGGGTCTCCCAGTGCTCCCAGCAGGACACTCGCAGGCTGAGTCCACCCCACAGCCTCCCTGGGGCTCTGATTCTGTCCACAAGTCAGCCTCTCCATGCAAGGTCTCCACTCACCCGCCCCTTGGAGGGGTTTGGGGTCACTGTAATATTACACTTCCACATATGTTTATGACCACAGTGTCACAGCACCCATCAAACACCCCGTCCCTGCATCCCGAGCTACAGCCCTGCCCTCATCAGACGGTGACCTCGTCCCAGGAATTCTGAACCAGGCCACATGCCGAGGTGTGGTGACCCACAACAGTGCAGCCAGATCCAAACCCTTTGGGGACACAAGACAGGGATGACCCACAAACCCTACAATTCCCCAACACGGCAGCAGTTGCCACTGCCAGGCTCCCGTCCAAGTCCTGTGGAGAGTGAAATCAATGAGCCAGAACCACCCAAATCTCAGCCTGACACCACTCTGAGGGGCACCCCTGTTGGACCTCTCAGACAAGGAGGGTCCCAGGCCACCGACCACTGGCATCTATCCAACAGCTCGGGATGCTACCTCCCTCAGGACTGGCGGGGGCCATAGCTGGAAGGCACAGAGACCCCACTCTGCCAGGACTCTGTGAGCCCTCCTGGCTGGGCAGGGGCAGCACGAAGGTGGGGCTGGCCTCACAAGCTGGCACTACACCTGCCCTGTGGCCATTGGGCCACCTGGACACACCAATAGTTCCCCACGTCACTGTGCACCCCACACCACCCACACCACATGAACCCAACACACTCACACCATCCCGTGCGCGACCACACCCTACAACACACAGCACCCCATATCCCACATCCCACACCACCTCTTACCCCACACCACCCACACCTCTCACAACCTCACAGCCCACATCCTCCACACTCACAGCACCTCGTACCCCATGCAACCCCACACCTAAAGACCCAGTACCCCACAGCACCCCACCACCCATACCACCTGTGCCCCATGCACTGCCCCAAGCGAATTGGGGCTCTGCGCTCTGGGTACCAGGAAGGTGGGAGGGGCTCCGTTTCAGGGGCTGCTGATTGAATTTTATTATGGAAACATTCGTTCCAGGAGAAGGGGTGGACCCATGTGTCCATGTCTCTGCAACTCACCTGTCTGGACCGTCCACCCCAGAGCCCAGCAGCCCTGTCAGCCTGGCCTGAACCCAACCTCTCCGGGAGGCAGAGTGAGGACCCTCGCCGCAGACTCCGACATGAGGAGATTCCAGGGATGGACAACCTCCCCCAGGCCAGTCCTCAGCCGGGTCCGGACATGGACCCCAAGCCTGTGTGAGACCACCAGCAGGAGATGGGGCTGCCCTCTGGGGCATCTGCCTCTGCACAGCTTCTCCTGGACCCTAAAAGGACTTGGGGTGCCCCCAAGCCCTGGGAACCCTCCCATTGATGCTTGCTTCTGCCCACCCCTTCAGTGAGGAGATCACCCATTCCCTTCTTGGGGACACCGGGGCTGAGGGTGGCAGCCTGACCACCCCACCTGCTCACGGAGGAGACAGATCCACTGGGCACCTGGGCAGACGGGCCCCTCTGGACACATGGGCAAGGAGGCTCCCACACGATGGGGGACCTCCTGCCATACACAGGGCTTCTTGTCACGCTCCTTCCTACTGTGTTACTATAGTAGCTACTCTGGTACTACCACAGTGACACACCCAGCAGCAAAAACCTGCTGGGGTCTGTGAGGCTTCAAGGCCAGGAGTGGCTGCTCCACAGGCTCAGAACTCAGACCCTCAGCCTCCAGGGCGGCTCCCAACCTCTCAGCCCATGGGCTCATGTCCAGGCACAGCCTTCACCCCCATGGGGGCTTCAAAGCACTCATCGGAGACCACACTGACCTACAGCCACATGCACAGAGCCCAGCAAGCTGGCAGAAAGCACCGTGGCTCTCAACACCACTGGACAAATGAATCAGGAAGGACAGAGCCTGTGCCAGGCAAACCCTCAGAGATCAAGCTCCCAACAGGACCCCAGAGGCCCTCGAGGAGGCTGACAGGAGCGGACATTGGAGCTGTGCCTGTGCTGGCCTGATAGCGGGGGAGTTGGCAGGGTTCACGGGCAATGCGAGCACCTCAAGTCTGCTACCGATCCTGGGGCAGGTGGGTCCTCTTCCTGGGCTGGCCTTAAAGGGCTCCAGGGGCCTCTCCATGAGGAGCAGGGTTGCGCAGGCTCTCTGTTGAGTGGTGTCTCGCTGAGTTCATGGCCAGGAGGCACACCGTGAAAGGTATCTGCCACAGAGAGTGGGCTCCAGGGAAAGTCCCTCGGAGAAGCCGGCCCACCCATACCTCCTGCCCAAGCCCACACTGAGGACCCAGCCTCTAACCAGGTGCTGGCCCCAGAGAACACAGTGGCAGCAGCACCAGCCTCTGAGACCCCGGGGCTGGGACACGTCCGTCACACTACAACTTCACAACACTCCCACACTTGAGCTGTCATCCATCCTGGTGACGACTTTTCCCCAAAGTGCCTGAGGGTCAGCCCTGCCTGCCCTTGGCCCTGGGAACCCCTCAGGAAACCCCTCCAAGGTCACGACCACAGCCCAATCCTCCTGCAACACCCCCTCCCAGAGTCCTGGAACCCTGTAGGCTGGAACCGAGCCCTCTGACAATCGTGCTTTGCCCGTGCGTGTGCACCGAGATCCCAGAGCCCAGGCCAGGGGAGTCCATCCAGAGCCCTGCACCAAGAGACAACTGCACCTGAAGCCTACACCACCAGGAAGACCCAAGTCCCCCTAACTGGCCGGCCTGAGAATGCCCAGTGCTGTTATGAGTCTGCCGTGGGTTGCAGCCCACACCTGAAACAGGCCGGCCCCGTCCTCAGAGCTTTTCCTGAGATCCCGCCTTCGTCCTTTGAGGTGCCTGCGTCCCCACAGTCAAGGAGCGTCTCCATCCAGGATTCAGACCCACTCCTCAGAGACGAAATCACCCGGAAGGATGGGCCTCGGCCCATAGTCTCTGTGAGGACAGGAGCTAACTCTTCATTCCAGTGAGCAGACAGAGCAGCATCGTGGGGACTACATGGACCACCCTTCCTGATCCCCCACGGGAGCCCTGCTCCCCCCTCCCTGCCCCTCACTCTCCCTCTGACATGCCCGTGTCCTCTGCCCAAACCCAGATGCAGCTCACCCTGTCCCTGCCGTCAGTACTGACTGAAAGAACCTGTTTCCACCATTTAACTCACGTGGAAGGCCCCTGACGGTCACTGAGTGAATGCCTGACCTGAACGGCAAGGGCCCGGGGAACTCAGAGCCCACGCCATTAGGATCCCAGGTGGCAGAGGCCAATTCCAAGCCCGTCACAGGACTACCCCCCTCAGGCAAAGACCTAATCCCACAGCCGGCTCGACAACTACAGGCTGAGTCCAGGTCTCACCTGGGCATACACCTCCCTGGGCCTCTTGGAGTCACGCAGGCGGCCTGATAGCCACCCAAATGCGCCAGCTCGTCTGCAGCCCTGGAATCCTGTCTGAAGGGGCAGACAGTGAGGCATCCGGCCAGCAGGCCTGACTGCAGCCACTCTGGGAACACACCTGACCTTCCGGAGAGCAGCTCTGTGGACAACGGGCAGCCCAGGCTCTGACTCCTAGGCAGAAGGCTGAGGCCCTGTGAGCACAGGAGGTGCCCTGGGGGTCGGGAGGCTGCAAGAGTCTCTGGGGAGGAAGTCCATGTTCACCCAAAGCTGGGGAATGCAAGTGTCCCGGAAGGTGGATCTCAGGGACATCCAGATCAGGGAGACACCTGTGTGGTGCAGGTACGGGCCTCCCCGAGGCAGGCACAGAAGGAAGATTTGGGGAGTCTCCTCGTGCCCACCGCTGGGAGCTGGCCTCTCAGGATGCAGTCGGCCATGCCCAGGTGCCGGACGATGGAAAACCACGTGGGGCAGAACACTAGCCCCATCATTAAATTCCAGCAGAGATGAGACCGGTGTTGGGGAGGCAGACCCTCGCTGGCCACGCCAGGGACAGTTTCTGAGAGGGGCGCAGAGTGCAGAACAGAAACAGCTAGAGCCCCCAAGCTGTGGAAACCTGCTGTCACCGGACTTGGTGGATAGTAGGGCTGTCTATGGTGGAGAACCGTGTGTTTCACATCCACCTCCAAGACCCTTCTATGCCAGGGCCATGCCCCTGGGGCTCAGGAGCCAGAGAACACAGAAAGCCCTGTGCAGAGCCACCTGTGGACCCACAAAGTTTCGGGTGGTGTCATCCACCACTCACCCCGAGTTTCAGAGCAAAAACCACCGGAAACGCACACTGTTCCCACAGAGCCCTCCCGAGCCTGCAAGGGTGGAGTGGGGACAGGGCAGGGTGGGAGTATTTTGTGGGGGCGTGTCACCCTGACAGTACTGTGATAGTAATTCCTGCCCCGCTCACAGTGACACAGCCCCCGTCCAAAAGTTCCACACGACATAGGCTCCCCAGTCCACTGTGTCCGTCCCCGAGCAAAACACACGGGTCCTGACCAGAAATCTCCCTCGGGGTCAGAGGGCATCTCACTGATTATAATAGAAAAGGAGACTCCAAGAGAAGCTAAGGGGGACCTCCCGCCGGCCCCATAGAGGAGGTGGGACAGCAGGCAGAGGGTAAGAGACTTTGCACAGGGAATCTAGGAGGGACACCTAAGACCACGAGGGGGCCTGAGATTTCTGGGGCGTAGCTGGGGGGGCATGAGGAAGCAGAGAAAAGGAAAGCAGCCTCCGCTGTGCTTTGTCTCCTCAAATTGTCACCAAGTGCAGACACACGTTTGTAAAGAGATTTTTTAAAATCTGATGGATATATATCCTTAAAACTTACGACCTGACGGTGCTGGGAAGTCACCAGGTCCTGGACCTGTGGCTTCCTCCCACTGTGGGGCTGGACCAGGCTCCACATAGCCACTGCCACCCGCAACCCTGCGGGGCTGGGCCACATTGGCTCTGCCACCATCATCGGCCACCGCAACCAAGGGGATGTGGGTCAGCATCCCAGAAGCAGCGCTGCCCACTAAGACTCATGCAGGCCCTGACATCAGTTCCCCTACATTAAACCAAGCATATATGAGGATAAAACCAAGAGCACCCCTCCCCTCTCCCTGCTTCTCTAAGGTGCATTCATATGTAAATATCAGTGTCTTTAAGCTTTGTATCCTTGAAGTTTGTTACAGGGAAACTCATATCCAGAGAATATCAAGAAGCTGAAGCCTCCCAGCACCCAACTCCCCAGCTACTGGCACCAGAATCCACGGCCCATCTCAGAGGCACAGGACAAAGGACGTCCACCTGCGGTTCCCTTATCTCGCCATCCCCCTCCCTGCAAGCAGCCTCCCAAGGCCAAACACAGGCTGAAGCGATGGTGCCACCAAGCAAGGCCACAGGCTCCCCCTCCCCACAAGCCACCACATTCCTGAAAACCTTTAAAACACTTACCCACCATCTTTGGAGGAGAGGAATTTGAGGTCTTACTCTCATCTCCCGACTGATGTTACCCAAAATACAACGTTTCCTTACCATAAGCCTGGCGTTCCATTTTTTATTTTGGTCTCTGTCTTTTGTGGCGCGTAAAGAACCTATGTTAGTGGCCAGTAAAAAGACTAAGGAGCAAATGCACAGCCTTGCCATGGGATGGACATTGAGGTACGGAGGAGGCAGAATTCTGGAGAAGATTCGCTCGCCAGGCTTGAAGACCCTTGGGGACAGGGGCCAGCAGGGTCAGGGTCACAGCAAAGGGCCAGCCCTCTGGCTCCTTGATATCCTTGGGAACTTGAGAAAACAATGCCAACACTGACCAAGGCATCTCCGACATATGCCAGCTCTCTCTAGAAGCATCTGAAAGGGGATAAGATATGGACCAGCGTCCCTGCTCCACAGAGATGAGGCCCCCAACAAACCAGAGCTGGCAGGCCTGATGATGGTCAGTCACCCACATTCACCATGGAGTCGAGGTCCAGAGGCCACTCAGGGGCCTAAAGAGGCTCAGACTCGGCCGTGCTCCAGGCCTGGAGCTGCGAGGGCTCAGGAGGGCCGTGTGTGCTCGGGAGGAAGGGCCCTGTGCTGCCCCAGCAAACGTCCCCCTCACGGAGCTCTGGGTGCTCCAGCAGGGACCCCCAGGCAGGCGGAGCAGAGGGGATGTGGGTTAAGGCAGGAGAGACACTGGGGCCTCCCCACACCTGCACCTCCTCCCCTGCACCTGCTTCAGGCCCTGATGGACCTGACGGGACTGAAGCTGCATCCAGGGAAGAGAAGGCCTCCTGGAGAATCACTGAGGTCTCCCGTCACCACAGCCATGAATCTTCCAATGGCTTTAGACAAGACAGAGGCACAGACGGACAGTAAAGGAGATGGCCCAGGAGGCCATGCGTGGCCTGAGGCAGAGCCAGAGGCCCGTGTCCAGGTTGAGCCAAGGCTGCTGCCATTCCCTCAGTGGCCCTCACAGGACCTGGAGCACAATTTGGAGCCCAAGCCCCAGGGTCAGGGGCAACAAGAATAATGACTCCTGCCTGCTGCCACCTCTGGCCTCCTGGCCTCTGCCTCCGCCCACAGGTCAGCCTCTCCATCTCCAATTCGTACCCACCCCGCCCCTCACAGAGGTTAGGGGGTGGGTCTGTGTCACTGTGGGATAACTATTATGCTTACTATGGCCACAGTGTCACAGCGCCCATCAAAAACCCCGTCCCTACAGCCGGAGCCTCAGCCCTGCCTTCTGAGGCGGTGACACTGTCCCCAGGATTCTGAACCGGGCCACATCCCAGGGGTGTGGTGACTCTCACAGCAGCACAGCCAGAACCCAAACCCGCTGGGGCGACAAGACACGGACGGCCCACAACCCCCCACTGTTTCCCCCACATGGCAGCTGTCACCACCACCAGACTGCTGTCCAAGTCCATCAGACCGTGAAACCAACGAGCCGGAGCCACTCAAAATTTAGTCAGACCTCCCTCCGAGGTGCACTGCTGCTGGAACTCCCAGATGAGAAGGGTCACATGGTCACCGTCCACTGGCATCTGGCCAGCAGCTCAGGAAGTTGCCTCCCTTGGGACAGGTGGGGGTCAGGGCTGGAAGGCACAGAGACACCACTCTGCCAGGACCCTGCAGCACCCCAGCATGGGTAGCGATAACACAAATGTGGGGCCAGCAGTACGCCCACCTGGTGGCCAAAGGCCACACCACCCGTGCCCCATGCCACTGTGTACTCCATACCACACAACCCCTACGCCACCCCATACCCGACGTCCCGCATACAGTACAGCACCCCATACTGCACAAACCCCACATCCCATTAACCCCATACATCACATCATCAGACACCCCACTCCCCAAATCCACCACATTACAAAGCACCCTGGACCATATACCACCCTACACCCTATGAATCCAACACACTACACCCCAGAGCACTCCAAACCCATGCCCCCTAGTACCCCACACCACCAGTCCCCATGCCCTGCCACCAGTGGGTTGGGGCCCTGCGACCTGCGTACCAGGAAGGTGGGCAGGGCACCCCTTCGGGCGCAGATGATTGAATTTGATTTTGGAAACGTTCCTTCCAGGAGGAGGGGTAGACCCACGTGCCCATGTCCCTGGGACTCACCTGGCTGGACCGTACACCCCAGAGCCCAGCAGCCCTGTCGGCCTGGCCTGAACCCGACTTCCCTGGGGAGCCCACTGAAGACCGTCGCCACAGGCTCAGACATGAGAAGCTTCCAGGGATGGACACCTTCTCCGAGGCCAGTCCTCAGCTGGATCCAGACACAGACTCCGAGCCTGTGTGAGACTATCAGGAAGAGATGGGGCCGCCCTCTGGGGAAGCCGCCTCTGCCCAGCTCTGCCTGGACCCTAAAAGGACTTGGGGTGCCCCTCAAGCCCTGGGGCCCCTCCCATGGAGGGTTGCTTCTGCCCACACCTTCAGTGGTGCGGTCACCTACACCCTTCTTGGGGAGACAGGGGCTGTGGGTGGCAGCCTGACCACCTCACCTGCTCACGATCGTGGAGGAGACAGTTGCACTGGGCACCTGTGTGCACGGGCCCCTCTTGACATGTGGGCCATCAGGCTCCAGCGGGGTAGGGCACCTCCTGCCACACAAAGGGTTTTTGTCAAGCTCCTTCCTACTGTGTTACTATAATAACTACTCTAGTTACCACCACAGTGACAGACACAGCAGCAAAATCCTGCTGGGTCCGTGGGGCCTCAAGGCCAGGAGTGGCTGCTCCCCAGGCTCAGAACCCAGAGCCTCAGCCTCCAGGGCCACTGCCAACCACTCACCCCATGGGCTCATGTCCAGGCACAGCCTTCCCCCTCTCCGGGGGCTGCAAAGAACTCTGCGGTGACCACACTGACCCACAGACACATGCACAGAGCCCAGCAAGCTGGCAGAAAGCACCGTGGCTCTCAAAACCACTGGACAAAGGAATCAGGAAGGACAGAGCCTGTGCCGGGAAAACCCTCAGAGGTCAAGCTGCCAACAGGACCCACAGAGGTCCTCGGGGAGGCTGACAGTAACGGACACTGGAGCTGGGCCTCTTCTTAGCTGCAGTGAAGCTCGCCTGGTGTGTGGCGGCGGGCAGGGTTCCCAAGGGGCGGGCACACCTCAACTCTGCTACTGATCCTGAGGCAGGTGGGTCCCATTCCTGGTCTGGCCCAAGAGGGCTCCAGGGGCCTCTCCCCCAGGAGTCGGTCAAGGGGTGTCTAACTGAGGTCATGGCCAGGACACACACCATGCTAGATATCTGCCACAGTGAGTCTCTCCAGGGAGAGCCCCTCAGAGTAGCCGGCCCACCCTCCTCCTTCCCAACCCCGCACTGAGGATGCGGCCTCTAACCAGGCGCCTGCCCCGGAGAACGTAGTGGAGGCTGCACCAGCCTCAGAGACCCCAGTGCTGGGACGTGTCCCTCGCACTACAATTACACGGCACACCCACACTTGAGCTGTCATCGTCCTGGTGACAACTTTTCCCCAAAGGGCTTGAGGGTCAGCCCTGCCTGCCTTCGGCCCTGGGAACCCTCAGCAAACCCCTCTGAGGTCCTGACCACAACCCCATCCTCCTGCAACGCCCCCTCCCAGAGTCCCGGAACCCTAAAGGCTGGAACCTGAGGCCTCGCGTGACAGCCATGCTGTGCCCATGAGTGCGCACTGAGATCCCGGAGCACAGGTCAGGTGAACTCATCCAGATCTCTGCACCAAGAGACAACCACACTCCAAGCCTGCATCCCCACGAAGACCCCTGACCCCTTTAAACCCGAGTGAGAAGGCCCAGCGCTGCCAGGAGAATCTGCCAGTGTTTCAGCCGACACCTGACACAGCCTGGTCTGGTCCTCAGAGCCTTTCCTGGGATCTCGCCTCTCCACTTTGAGGTGCGTGTGTCCCCACCACCCAGAAGCGTCTCCATCCAGGACTGAGACCCACTCCTCGGAGACGGAATCACCCGGAAACATGGGCCTCGGCCCCCAGTTTCTGTGAGGACAAGAGCCGACTCTTCATTCCAGCCAGTGGACACACAGGCCTCGTGGGGTCTACATGGACTAACCATCCTGATCCCTCTCAGGAGCCCTGCTCCCCGCTCCCGGCCCCTCACTCACCATCTGACATGCCCCTGTGCTCTGTGCAAACCCGGATGCGTCTCACCCTGTCCCTGCCATCAGTGGTGACTGAAAGAACCTGTAGCCACCATTACCTCATGTTGAAGGCCCCTGATGGTCACTGAGTGAATGCCTGCCCTGGATGGCAAGGTTCCAGTTAACTCAGAGCTCAGGCTATTAGGCTCCCAGGAGGCAGATGCAATCCCAGAGCCCCTCATGGATCATCCCTCCCTCAGGTCAAGACCTGACCCCACAGCTGGCTCAAAGCCTGCAGGCCGGGCCCTAGACTCACTTGAGCATCCACCACCTTCTTCCTGGGTAGTGGGGACCCAGCCCTCCCTCTCACACTCTGATGGCATCCAGGCAACCAGGAGCCCTGGAATCCTGCCAAAAGGGGCAGATGCAGCTGTCTGGCCAGCAAACCTTACAGCAGCCGCTCAGGTAATCCCCTTGTCCCTCGGGAGGTCAGCACCGGGGACAGCAGGCAGCCAAGGTTCCAGTTCCCAGGCGGAAGGCTGAGGCCATCTGAGCACACCAGGTGCCCGCGGCAGGAGGTGCCCTGGGGGTACGGGGGACCATGAGAGTCTCCAAGGGGGAAGTCCATGCTCATCTGGAACTGTGGAATGAAAATGTCCAAGACAGTGGATCTCAGAGTCACCCAAACCAAGGAAACTCCTGTGCCGTGTGGGTGGGAGCCCCACCAAGGCAGGTGCAAAGGGAAGAGGTGGGGAGCCGGCCTCTAATGTTGCAGTCAGCCTTTCCCAGGCCCAGTCCGCTGGAAACCTCACAAGTTACAACACCAGACCCACTGGAAAATTCCAGCAGAGATGAGATCAGTGGCGGGTAGGCAGGTCCTCACTGGTCACGCCAAGGACAGTTTCTGAGAGGGGCCCAGAGAGCAGAAGAGAAACAGCTAGAACCCCCTAACCAGGCAAAGTGGACACCACACAGGCCACAGGAGACCCAGGGCTGCCTGCATTGGAGACCCAGGTGTTGCTCATTCACCACCAAGCCCCCTCTACACCAGGGCCGTGCCCCCGAGATTAGCCAGCCAGGAAACACAGGAAGCCCTGTGCAGAGCTGCCCCTGGACCCATGGAGGCTTGGGGGTGTTCGTCCCCCACTCACCCCCAGTTTTAGAGCAGAAGCCCTGGAAACAGGCTGTCACAGAAGAGCCCCACCCGAGCCTGAAAGGGTGGAGATGGCACAGAGCTGGGCAAGAGGATTTTGTGGGGGCGTGTGTCACCGTGACAGTACTGCAGTTTGGGTTCCTGCTACACCCACAGTGACACAGCCCCCGTCCAATAGCCCCGCCAGACACACCCGCCCAGAGCCACCGTGTCCGTCCCCGAGTAAAACACACCCGGCTCCTAACCAGGAAATCTCTCCCCCAGGGTCTGAGGGCAGCTCACTCATTATAACAGAAAAGGAGACTCCAGAGAAGCAAAGGGGGACCGTCCGCTGGCCCCACAGAGGAGGTGGGACAGCAGGCAGGGGTGAAAGGGACTTTGCACAGGGAATCCAGGAGGGACACCTAAGAGCACAAGGGGGACTGAGATCTCTAGGGAGGGAAGGGAGTGCGGGGGGTGTGAGGAGAGCGGAGGGAAGGAGTGAAGCCACCCCTGTGATTTGTCTCCTCTAATTGCCACCAAATGCAGACATTACATTTGTAATGACATTTTTTTTATAAGTGATCTAAATGTCTTTAGAACTTTTCCCTGGCTGTGCTGGGAAGGGCACCAGGTCCTGGACCTGCGGCTTCAGCCACATGCGGGGCTGGCCCCAACGCTCCACACAGCCATTACCACCACACAGGCGAGATGGGCCTGGGTCCCAGGAGCAGCACCCGCTGAGACTGTACAGCAAAGCCACAGCCTGGCCCTGGGCAGGGACACGAGGTGCGGAGGAGGGGAAATTCCAGGGAAGACTTGCTCCCCATAGGGTCCTGAAGACCCTATGGGACTTAGGCCAGCAGGGCGGTGTCCCATCAAAGTGCCAGCCCACAGCTCCAGGATCTCCTGGGGGACTTAAGAATACAAACATCAAGCCCAGCCCTGGGCATCCCTGACAGCTGCCAGCACTCTCTGGAGGCTCCACGTGGCTCTGAAAGGGGACTAGATAGGGCCAGTGTCCCTTCTCCAGAGGGAAAACGCCTCTGAACAAACAAGAGCTGGCAGGTCCAACAATGGAGAGTCACTCACATTCACCATGATGTTGCCACCCAGAGGCCATGGAGGGGCCTAAAGAGGCTCAGACTTGGCCGTGCTCCAGGCTCAGGAGGGATGTGTGCTCAGGGAGGCAAGTCCCTGTGCTGCCCAAACAAAAGTCCCCCATACAGGGCTCTGTGTGCTCTAGCAGGGACTGCTATGCAGGCAGAGCCGAGAGAGTGGCGTCGGGCAGGAGAGACACTGGGGCATCCGGTGCATCTGGGCCTCACCTGCACCTGCACCTCCTCCCCTGCACCTGCACCTCCTCCCCTCCACCTGCACTTCCTCCCTTGCACCTGCACCTCCTCCCCTCCACATGCACTTCCTCCCCTGTAACTGCACCTCTTCCCTTGCACTGGCACCTCCTCCCCTGCACCTGCACCTCCTCCCCTCCACATGCACTTCCTCCCCTGTAACTGCACCTCTTCCCTTGCACTGGCACCTCCTCCCCTGCACCTGCACCTCCTCCCCTCCACCTGCACCTCCTCACCTGCACCTGCACTTGCACCTCCTTCCCTGCACCTGTACATCCTCCACTGCACCGGCACCTCCTCCCCTCCACCTGCACTACCTCCCCTGCACCTGCACCTCCTCCCCTGAACCTGCACCTCCTTCCCTGCACCTGTACATCCTCCACTGCACCTGCACCTCCTCCACTGCACCTGCACCTCCTCCACTGCACCTGCCTCAATCCCTGCTAGAACCTGATAGGCCTGACACTGCACCCAGGGAAAAGCAGGCCTCCTGGAGAATCACTGAGGTCTCCCGTCACCACGGATGTGAATTCCAGGCAGCCGTTAGACAGGACAGAGCCACAGGGGGACGGCGAGGGGAGATGGCCAGTGAGGCTGTGCTTGGCCAGAGGCAGAGCCAGAGGCCCGAGTGCAAGTGGAGCAAAGGCTGGTGTGGGTCCTTCAGTGGCCCTCACGGGACCAGGAGCACAATTTGTACCCAGAATCCAGGTTCAGCTACAGCAAGAGTAATGACTCCTGCCTGCTGCCACCTCTGGCCTCCTGGGTAAGAGACATCTGTTGGCCCCAAGGTGACCCATCCACAGTCTGGGAACAATTTGTCAATCCAGAGGCCATCACAGTGGGGTTGGTCCCCAAAATTGCCACAGATGCCAGCCCGACATGGCTGTGGAGCCTCAGGAAAGGGCTGAGCATGTTTACCATCACCCAGCCAGGTGGAATCTCCCCGTGCTCCCAGCGGGACTCCTGCATGACAGGTCTCCTGTCACCATGGCACTGAATTCCAGGGAGGATTTAGACAGGACAGAGCCACAGGGGGACGGCAATGGGAGGTGGCCAGTGAGCCTGTGCTTAGCAGGAGGCGGAGCCACAGGCCTGTGTCCAGGTGGGGCAAAGCCTGGTGCCGTTCCCTCAGTGGCCCTCACAGGACCTGGAGCACAACTTGGAAGCTGAACCCCAGGTCAGCAGCAGCAAGAATAATGGCTCCCGCCTGCTGCCACAACTGGCCTCCCAGGTGGGTGGCACCTGCTGGCCCCACGGTGACCCAGCCACAGTCTGGGGACAATTTATGAACCCAGAGACCATCACAGTGGTGTTGACTCCAAAATTGGCCCTGACTCCAGCCCAACATGGCCATGGAGCCTCAGGACAGGGATGGGCCTGGCTGCCGTCCACCTGCCAGTAGGTTTCTCCCCGTGCTCCCAGCGAGACACCTGCATGCTGACCCCGCCCAACAGCCTCCTTGTGGCTCTGCCTTCATCCACAGGTACCTTCTACATCCAGGTTTTCCTCACCCCACCCCTCGCAGGGGTTAGGGGGTGGGTCTGTGTCACTGTGGTATTACTGTGATAGTTACTGATATTATTCCGCCCACAGCCTCACATCGCACATCAAAAACCCCATGCCCCCAGCCGGAGCCTTGACCCTGCCCTCCCAAGACAGTGACACAGTCCCCAGGATTGCGAACGGGGCTACATCCTAGGGGTGTGGTGACTCCCACAGCAGCGCAGCCAGAACCCAAACCTACTGGGGCCACAGGACAAGGACGGTCCACAGCCCCCTCAATTCCCCGACACGGCGGCAGTCGCCACCACTAGGCTCCTGTCCAAGTCCATCGGACCATGAAACCAACGAGCTGAAGCTGCCAAAATCTCAGCCCCACCGCCCTCCAGGGGCACCTCTCAGACCAGGAGTGCCCAAGGCCACCGTCTGCTGGTGTTCAACTGCAGCCTGAGACGTTCCCTCCCTTGGGACACATGGGGAACACAGTTGGAAGGCACAGAGAGCCCACTCTGCCAGGACCCTGTGAGCCCCCCTGACTGGGCAGGAAGGACAAGAAGGTGTGGCTGCCCCCTGTGAGCTGCTACTACACCTCCCCTGTGCCCAGGGGCCACATGGCCATACCACTGTGGAACGAACCCCACTGTGCACCCCACACCACCCACAACACATGAAGCCAACACACTCACACCACCCCGTACCCAACCACACCCCACACCACACCACCCATTCCCCACGCCCTGCCCCAATGGGCTGGGGCCCTGCCCTCTGGGTACCAGGAAAGTGGGCGTGGCTCCCCTTCACTGGCAGCTGATTGAATTTGACTGTGGAAATGTTCGTTCCAGCAGCAGGGGTGGACACACGTGCTCATTTCCCCAGGACTGGTCTGCCTGGACTGTCCACCCTACAGCCCACAAGCCCTCTCGGCCTCCTTGGGGAGCCCACAGAGGACCCTCAAGCATGCTCGGACGCAAGGAGCTTCCGGGAATGGACACCCTCCCTCCAGCCAGTCCTCCGCTGGATCCAGACACAGACCCAGATCCTGTGAGAGACCACCAAGAGTGGACGGGACCACCCTCTGGAGCAGCCCACCCCCAGCTCTGCATGGAACCTTAAAGGACCTGGGGTGCCTCACATGTCCCCTTGGCCCGCTTTCGTGGAGGCTTGCTTCTGCCCACCCCTTCAGTGCGGAGCCAGGGGACTCGGACAGGGAGGGGGCCGTCCTTCCACAAACAGGGCTTTTTGTTAAGGCCTTTCCTACTGTGTTACGAGGTTGACTATGGTGACTACCACAGTGAAAGACCCGACAGCAAAAACCTGCTGGGATCCTCGGGGCCTCGAGGCAGGGACTGCCCCCAAGGCTCAAAACCCAGATCCTCGAAGTCCAAGGCCACCCCCAATGACTCCGCCCACAGGCTAGCGTCCAGGCATAGCACTCACCCGGGCTGGGGCTTTCAAGGGCTCTCAGGTGCCCACACTGATGCCACAGCCGCATGCCAAGAGCCTGGAAAGCTCACGGAAACAACTCTGGCTGTCAACACCACCAAATAAAGGAATCAGGCAGGACAGAGTCTGCACTGGAAAAGCGTCAGAGTTCAGCTCCTAACAGGACCCCAGAGGCCTCGGGGAGGCTGATAGGAGCGGGCGCTGGAGCTGGGGCTGTGTTCAGCAGCATAGGAGCGCACCAGATAACACAGGCTGGCAGGGTTCCCGGGGTGTGGAGCTGTACCTCACACTAAAACTTCACAGCAATCCCACACTTGACTTGTCATCTGTCCTGGTGACAAGTTTTCCCCAAAGGGCTTGAGAGTCAGCCCCGCCTGCCCTCGGCCCTGGGAACCCTCAGCAAACCCCTCCATGGCCCACCCACAGGCGGTCTTCCTGCCACGCCCCCTCCCAGAGCCCTGGACAACTGAAGGCTAGAACCTGAGGCCTCTCGTGACAGCCGTGCTGTACCCATGCATGCACACGGAGATGCCAGAGCCCGGGCATGGGGGACTTGGTCCAGACCCCTGCACCAAGACATGACTGCCCCCCAGTACGGCTGCTAGCAGCCCATGCCTTCATCACCAGGAAGAATCCAGCCCCCCTAAAAGGCTGAGAAAGCCTGATGCTGAGGGAGAATCTGCCATTGTTTCCAGCCAACACTGACAACCGGCCCTGTCCTCGGAGCATTTCCTGAAATCCCGCCTCTGCCCTTCGAGGCGCCTGTGTCGCCATAGCCCAGGAGCATCTCCGTCGAGGACTGAGACCTCCTCCTAGGAAAACGGAATCACCGGGAAGGACGGGCCTCGGCCTCCAGTCTCTGTGAGGACAGGAGCCAACTCTTCATTCCAGCCAGCAGACTAGGAGGCCTCGTGGGGTCTACATGGACCACACTTCCTGATCCCTCAAGAGAGCCCCGCTCCCTGCCCCTCACTCGCCCTCTGACATGCCCGTGTCCTCTGTGCAAACCCGGATGGAGCTCACCCTGTCCCTGCCGTCAGTAGTGACTGAAAGAACTTGTCTCCACCATTTAACTCATACGGAAGGCCCCTGACGGTCAATGAGTGAATGCCTGACCTGGACGGCAAGGGCCCAGTGAACCCAGAGCCAAGGCTATTAGGATCCTAGGTGGCAGAGGCCATCGCTGAGCCCCTCACAGGCCAAGCACTGTCCCCACAGCTAGGTCGAAGGCTGCAGGCCAAGCAACACACTCACCTGGGCATCCAACTCTTTGGGCCTCGGAAGGCGGCCCCAGCCCCCCTGCTCACCCCCTGCATACACAGGACAAATGGGGACCTCTGGAATCCTGTCCGAAGGGGCAGATGGAGCTGTTTGGCCAGCAGACCACACTGCAGCCATTCTGGGGAGCCGCTTACCCTCGGGAGGACAGCGCTGCAGATGATGGGCAGCCCCGGCTCTAATTCCTAGGTTGAAGTCTGAGACCATCTGAGCAAAGGAGGTGCCCTCGGCAGGAGGTGCCCTGGGGTACAGGGCGACCACGAGAGTCTCTGGGGAGGAAGCGCACACTCACCCAGAGCCGAGGAATAAAAGTGGCCAAGGCGGTTGATCTCAGCGACACCCAGACCAGGGAAACACCTGTGCCATGTGGATGGGGCCCCCCGAGACAGGCAGAGAGCAGCACAGAAACCGCCATAAACACCTGAGCCAGGAAAACTGGCTGACACAGGGGCCCAGGTGCATCTAGGGCCGTCTACACAGGAGAGTGGGTGTTCCTCGTCCAGACCAAGACCCCTCCTACACCAGGGCTGTGCCCCCTGGGGACTCATGGGACAGTGAACGCAGGAGGCCCTGTGCAGAGCCGCCTCTGGACCCACAGAGGCTCCATGAGGTCATTCTCCACTCACCCCGAGTTTCAGAGAAGAAACCACTGGAAACGCAGTATGTCCTCCCAGAGCCAGCCCTGAGCCAGCAGGGGTAGAGAGGGCACAGGGCCAGGAAGGAGGATTTTGTGGGGGCGTGCAACACCCTGACAGTACTGTAGAGGTGGTTGCTTTTACGCCCACAGTGACACAGTCCCAGTCCAAAAGCTCCAACCAGCACGGGCCCCAGGGCCACCATGTCCATCCCCGAGCAAACACAACCGGCTCCTGACCAGAAATCTCTCCCCCTGGGTCAGAGGGCAGCTCACTGATTATAAAGAAAAGGAGACCCCAGAGAAGCAAAGGGGGACCTCCTGCCAGCCCATAGAGGAGGTGGGACAGCAGGCAGGGAGCCTGGGAATCTGCACAGGGAATCCAGGAGGGATACCTAAGACCATATGAGGGCCTGAGTTCTCTGAGGGTGGGGCCTGGAGGGCATGAGGACAGTGGCCTCCCCTGTGCTTTGTCTCCTCAAATTGTCACCAAGTCCAGATACGGGTTTGTAAAGAGATTTTTAAAAATCTGATGTAAATGGATCTTTAAACCTTATGCCTGGCAGTGCTGGAAGGGCACGAAGTCCCAGACCTGCGACTTCTGCCCCAGCGGTACTGGGCCCAGGCTCCACACCGCTACCCACCACCTCCCACCCACCACCCAGGGAACTCGGCCCAGGGTCCCAGGGTCAGGGCCGCCTGCTGAGACTGTAGAGCAAAGACACAGCCTAGCCCTAGGCAGGTACACAAGCTACAGAGGAGGCAGAATCCTTGGGAAAGACTCTCCCCCAGGACTGAAGACCCTCGGGGACACGGACCAGCAGACAGGGGTCCCTGCAAATGGCTAGCCCTCCAGCTCCAAGATCTCCTGTGGAACTTGAGAAAAAGAAATGCCAACATTCACCCGGGCATCCCTCACAGATACCGGCACTCTCCGGAAGCTCTGGGTGGATCTTAGGGGGACTAGATATGGAGCATACTCCCTGCTCCAGAGGGAAGAGGCCCCTGAGCAAATCAGAGCTGACGTGCCTGACGATGGTCAGCCACCCACATTCACCATGGAGTCGAGGCCCAGAGGCCTCTCAGGGGCCTAAAGGGGCCCAGCCTCGGCCGTGTTACAAGCCTGGAGCTGCTAGGGCTCAGGAGGGCCGTGTGTGCTCGGGAGGCAGGGCCCTGTGCTGCCCCACCAAACGTCCACCTCACAGGGCTCCGGGTGCTCCAGCAGGGACTTCCAGGCAGGCGGAGCAGAGGGGATTTTGGGTCA
This sequence comes from Rhinoceros unicornis, assembly GCA_028646465.1. NCBI lineage: Eukaryota > Metazoa > Chordata > Mammalia > Perissodactyla > Rhinocerotidae > Rhinoceros > Rhinoceros unicornis. The sequence goes on from CM053536.1 coordinate 576,328, forward strand.
GGCAGGAGAGACACAGGGGCCTCCCCTGCACCTGCACCTCCTCCCCTGCACCTGCGTCTCCCCATGCTCCCAGCAGGACATGCACATGATCAGCCTGCCCACAGCCCCCCTGGAGCTCTGCCTCTGTCCACAGGTCCGCCTCTACCTCCCAGGTCCCCACCTGTGTTGTCCGTCGGAGGGGTTAGGGTGTGGGTCTGTGTCACTGTGATATTACTCTTCTAAATATGATTATAGCCACAGTGTCACAGCGCCCATCAAAAACCCCGCCCCTGCAGCCCGAGTCACAGCCCAGCCCTCCGGAGGTAGTGACGCCGTCCCCAAGATTCTGAACGGGGCATTATCCCAGGGGTGTAGTTACTCCCACAGCAGGGCAGCCGGAACTCAAACCCCCTGGGGAGACAGGCACAGACACGGCCCAAAACCCCCCATGCTTCCCCAAGTCAGCAGCGGTCACCACCACCAGGCTCCTGTCCAAGTCCATCAGACCGTGAAACCAACGAGACAAAGCCACCAAAATTTCAGTCAAATGCCCTCCGAAGGGCACCCCTGCGGGACCTCTCAGACCAGGAGGGCCCTAGGCCACCATCTGCTGGCATCTGTCCAGCAGCTTGCGAAGTTCCTTCCCTTGGGACACTTGAGGGACATGGCTGGAAGGCACAGCGACCACAATCTGCCCAGACTCTGTGAGCCTCCCTGGCTGGGCAGGGGCAGCATGAAGGTGGGGCTGGCCCCATTAGATGGCACTACACCTGCCCTGTGGCCATTGGGCCACCTGGACACACCACCCATTCCCCATGCCACTCTGTTCCCCAGGCTGCTCACACACCCTATACCCAACCCCACCCCACATCCTACACCACTGTGTGCCCCAAACCACCCACCACACAAACCCAGCACACTCACACCCCCCCGTACCTAACCACACCCTACACCCCACACCACCCCATACCTCACATCCCCCATGTCCCACACTACCTCATACCCCACACATCACACACCATCTGTGCTCCATGCACTGCCCCAAGCGAATTGCGGCTCTGCTCACTGGGTACCAGGAAGGTGGGAGGGGCTCCACTTCTGGGGCTGCTGATTGAATTTTATTTTGGAAACGTTCTTTCCAGGAGAAGTGGTGGACCCATGTGCTCACGTCCCTGGGAATCACCTGGCTGGACCGTCCACCCCAGAGCCCAGCATCCCTGTTGGCCTGGGATGAACCTGACCTCCCGGGGGGCCCACTGAGGACGCTCACTGCACACTCAGACATGAGGAGCTTCCAGGGATGGACACCCTCCCCTAAGCCAGTCATCGGTCAGATCCAGACACGGACCCCGAGGCTGTGTGAGACCACCAGCACGAGATGGGGCCGCCCTCTGTGGCAGCTGCCTCTGCCCAGCTCTGCCTAGACCCTAAAAGGACTTTGGGATGCTCCCAAGCCCTGGGGCCCATCCCATGATGGTTTGCTTCGGCCCACCACTTCAGTGGGGGTGTCACCCATGCCCTTCTTAGGGAGACAGGGGCCGAGGGTGGCAGCATGACCACCCCTCCTGCTCACGGTCAAGGAGGAGACAGATGCACTGGGCACCTGGGCGGACAGGCCCCTCTGGACACGTGGGCCAGGAGGCTCCCACAGGGTGGGGCCCCTCCTGCAACACGCAGGGCTTTTTGTCAAGCTCCTTTCTACTGTGTTACTATGGTAGTTATGGCTACTACCACAGTGACAGACCCAGCAGCAAAAACCTGCTGAGATCTGTGGGGCCTCAAGTCTAGGATGGGCTGCTCCCCAGGCTTAGAACCCAGAGTCTCAGCCTCCAGGGCCACTACCAACGACTCAGCCCATGGGCTCATATCCAGGCACAGCCTTCACCCCATGGGGGCTTCAAAGAGCTCTGTGGGGACCACAATGACCCCACAGCCACTAATCTGCAGCCTGGCAAGTTGGCAGAAACCACTCTGGCTGTCAACATCACCAGCCAGAGTAATCAGGAAGGATAGAGCATGCCCCTAGCAAAGCATCAGAGATCAAGCTTCAAACAGGACCCCAGACGCCCTCAGGAAGGCTGGTAGGGACAGGCGCTGGAGATGGGCCTGTGCTCGGCTGCATAGGAGCTCGCAGGATAACACAGGCAGGGCAAGGTTCTCAGGGGTGGGAGCACCTCAAGTCTGCCTCCGATCTCGGGCAGGTGAGTGCCATTCCTGGCCTGACTCGACAGGGCTCCAGGGGCCTCTCCCCCAGGGGCAGGGTTGGGCAGTCTCTCGGTCAAGGGGTGCCTCAGTGAGGTCATTGCCGGGAGGTCCACCATGCTAGATAGCCGCCACAGTTAGTGGCCTCCAGGGAAAGCCCTTCGGAGGAGCCGGCCCACCCACACCTCCTGCCAAACCCCACACTGAGGACCTGGCCTCTAACCAGGCGTCAGCCCCCAGAGAACCCAGCGGCAGCGGACTAGCCTCAGAGACCCCAGGGCTGGGATGTGTCTGTCACACTACGTCTACACGGCATACCCAGTCTTAAGCCGTCACCCATCGTGGTGACAACTTTTCCACAAAGGGCTTGAGCATCAGCCCCGCCTACCTCGGACTTGGGAGCCCCTCAGTAAACCCCTCCAAAGGCTAACTCACAGCTCAGTCCTCCTGCAACGCCCCCTCCCAGAGTCCCGGACCCCTGAAACCTAGAACCCGAGGCCTCTCATGACAGCTGTGCTGTGCCCGTGCGTGCCCATCTGGATCCCAGACCCAGGCTCCAGGGACTCCATCCAGACCCCTGCAACAAGAGATGCATGCCCCTAACATGGCTTCCGGCAGCCCAAGGCTGCAACCCCAAGAAGACCCCAGCCCCCCTAAATCCTGGCCTGAGAAAGCCCAGCGCTGCCAAGAGAATCTGCCATTAGTCCCAGCTGACTCTTGACACCACGGCCCCGTCCTCAGAGCGTTACCTGAGAATCCCGCCTCTGCCCTTTGAGGTGCGTGTGTCCGCACAGCCCAGGAGTGTCTCCATCCACGACTGAGACCCGCTGCTCGGAGACTGAATCACCAGGAAGTATGGGCCTCGGCCCCCAGTCTCTGTTAGGACAGGAGTCGACTCTTCATTCCGGCCAACGGACACGGCGGCCTCGTGGGGTCTACATGGACCACCCTTCCTGATACCCCACGGGAGCCACGATCCCCCCTACCTGCCCCTCACTCTCCCTCTGACATGCCCCTGTCCTCTGTGCAAACCCAGATGCAGTTCACTCTCTCCCTGCCGTCAGTAGTGACTGAAAGAACCTGTTTCTACCATTTAACTCACGTGGAAGGCCCCTGATGGTCAGTGAGTGAATGACTGACCTGGACGGCAAGGGTCCAGGGAACTCAGAGCCCATGCTATTAGGATCCCAGGTGGCAGAAGCCATCCCAGAGCCCCTCACAGGCCGGCACCCCCTCAGGCCAAGACCTGATCCCACAGCCGGCTCAAAGGCTGCAGGCTGAGTCCAGGACTCACCTGGGCATCCAAATCCCTGGGCCTCTTGGGGAGACCGAGGTCGCCTGATCACACCCCAAAGGCACCAGCTCATCCAGAGCCCTGGAATCCTGTCCAATGGGGCAGACAGAGCCATCCGACCAGCATATCTCACTGCAGCTAATCTGGGAACCCACGTGCCCCTCAGGAGGGCATCTCTGCGGACAATGGGCAGCCCAGGCTCTGACTCCCAGGCGGATGGCTGAGGCCTTCTGAGCACAGGAGGTGTACTGGGGGTTGGGAGGCTGCAAGAGTCTCTGGGTAGGAAGTCCAGGTTCACCCAGAGCCGGGGAATGAAAGTGTCCTGGAAGGTTGATGTCAGGGACACCCAGATCAGGGGAACACCTGTACGGTGCGGGCACAGGTCTCCCTGAGGCAGGCGTGGAGGGAAGAGGTGGGGAGTCTCCTCGTGCCCACTGCTGGGAGCCAGTCTCTCAGGATGCAGTCGGCCGTGCCCAGGTGTCTGTCAATGGAACACCTGGCAGGTCAGAACACTAGCCCCATCATTAAATTCCAGCAGAGATGAGACCGGGGTGGGCGAGGCAGACCCTCGCTGGCCACACCAGGGACAGTTTTTGAGAGGGGCACAGAGAGCAGAACAGAAACAGCTAGAACCCCCGAGCTGTGGAAACCAGCTGCCAACCAGACTCGACGTACACCAGGGCTGTCTATGGTGGAGAACCTTGTCTTCCTCGTCCACCTCCACGACCCTCCTACACCAGGGCCGTGCCCTCAGGGCTCACCAGCCAGCAAAGGCAGGAGGCCCTGTGCAGAGCCACCTCTGGACCCACAAAGGCTCAGGGAGGAGGGGTCATCCCCCACTCATCCCGAGTTTCAGAGCAAAAACCACTGAAACGCACACTGTCCCCCCAGAGCCCTCGAAAGCCTGCAACGGTGGAGACGGAACAGGCCCGGGCGGGAGGATTCTTTGGGGGCCTGTGTCACCGTGACAGTACTGTAGTGGTGACTTCTATGCCCATAGCGACACAGCCCCCGTCTAAAAGCTCCAACCAACACAGGCTGCCGGGGCCACAGTGTCTGTCTGGAAGCAAAACACCCAGCTCCTGACCAAAATCTCTCCCCCAGAGTCAGAGGGCAGCTCACTGATTATAATAGAAAAGGAGACTCCAGAGAAGCAAAGGGGGACCTCCTGCCGGCACCCTAGAGGAGGTGCTACAGCAGGAAGTGGGTAAGGGACAACGCAAAGGGAATCCAGGAGGGACACCTAAGACCCCGAGATCTTGGGGGGTGGGCACCGAGGGGCGTGAGGAGAGTGGCCTGCCCTGTGCTTTGTCTCCTCAAAATGTCACCATGTGCAGACACGCATTTATAAAGAAATTTTTTAAAATCTGATGGAAATGTATCCTTAAAACTTATCACCTGGCGGTGCTGGGAAGGGCACCAGGTCCTGGACCTGTGGCTTCCACCCACCATTGAGGGGCTGGACCAGGCTCCACACAGCCACTGCCACCCGCAACCCTGCGGGTGTGGGCCACATTTTCTCTGCCACCGTCATCGGCCACCACAACCCAGGGGACAAAGGTCACTGTCCCAGGAGCAGCCCTGCCCACTGAGACTGATGCCGGCCCTGACATCAGTTCCCCTACATTAAACCCAGCATATATGAGGATAAAACCCAGAGCAGCCCTCTCCTCTCCCTGCTTCTCTAAGGTGCATTCATATGTAAACATTGGTCTCTCTAACCTTTGTATCCTTGAAGTTTGTTACAGGGAAACTCATATCCAGAGAATGTCAAGAAGCTGAAGCCTCCCAGCACCCAGGTCCCCAGCTACTTGCACCAGCATCCACGGCCCATCACAGACACACAGGACAAAGGACGTCCACCTGTGGTTCCCGCATCTCGCCGTCCCCCTCCCTGCAAGCAGCCTCCCAAGGCCAAACACAGGCTGAAGGGAAGGTGCCAACCAGCAAGGCCACAGGCTCCCCCTCCACACAAGCAGCCACATTCCTGAAAACCTGTAAAAACGCGCACCATCCATCTTTGGAGGAGGCAAATTCGAGGGCTTACTCCCCTGTCCCGACTGATGTTACCCGAAATAAAACGTTTCCTTGCCACAAGTCTGGCGTTCCAGTTTTTATTTTGGTCTCTGTCTTGTGTGGCGGGTAAAGAACGTATGTTAGTGGCCAGTAAAAAGACTAAAGGGCAAATGCACAGCCTTGCCATGGGATGGACACAGAGGTATGAAGGAGACAGAATTCTGGAGAATATTTGCTCACCAGGCCTGAAGACCCTGGGGGACAGGGGTCGGCATGGCAGGGGTGGCAGCAAAGGGCCAGTCCTCTGGCTCCAGGAACTCCTTGGGAACTTGAGAAAAACAGATACCAACACTGACCCGGGCATCCCCGACAGATGCCGGCTCTCTTTAGAAGCTCCTGGTGGTTCTGAGAGGTGACTAGATATGGACCAGTGTCCCTGCTCCACAGGGAAAATGCTCCTGAACAAACCAGAGCTGGCGGGCCTCATGATGGTCATTCACCCACATTCACCATGGAGTTGAGGCCCAGAGGGCACAGAGGAGCCTAAGGAGGCTCACACTTAGCTGTGCTCCAGGCCTGGAGCTGCAAGGGCTCAGGAGGGGCGTGTGCTCTGGAGGCAGGGCCCTGTGCTGTCCCAGTAAATGTCCCCCTCACAGGGCCTGGGTGCCCCTGCGGGGACCCCTGGGCAGGCAGAGCAGAGGGGATGTGGGGTTCGGCAGGAGATACACTGGGGTCTCCCCACACCTGCACCTCCTCGCCTGCACCTGCTTCAGGCCCTGATGGACCAGACAGGTCTGAAGCTGCATCCAGGGAAGAGCAGGCCTCCTGGAGAATCACTAGGGTCTCCCATCTCCACGGCCGTGAATTCCACAAAGGTTTTAGACCAGGCGGAGGCACAGACGGACAGTAAAGGAGATGGCCAGGGAGCAGGACACAGAGGCCTGTGACCAGGTGTATCTAAGGCTGCTGTTCCCTAAGTGGCCCTCACAGAACCTGGAGCACAATTTGGAGCCAGAGTCCCAGGCTCAGCGGCAGCAAGAAAAATGACTCCGCCTGCTGCCACCTCTGGCCTCCTGGCCTCTGCCTCCGTCCACAGGTCAGCCCCTCCATCCCGGATTCCCACCCACCCTGCCCCTCAGAGGGGTTAGGGGATGGGTCTGTGTCACTGTGGGATAACTGTTATGGTTCTGGTTACTATGGCCACAGTGTCACAGTGCCCATCAAAATCCCTGTCCCTACAGCCAGAGCTTCTGCCGTGCCTTCTGAGTCAGTGACATCATCCCCAGGATTGCAAACGGGGCCACATCCCAGGGGTGTGGTGATTCCCTCAGCAGTGCAGCCGGAACCCAAACCCGCTGGGGCTACAGGACAGGGACGGCCCACAACACCCCCGCTTCCTCGACATGGCGGCAGTTACCCCGCTTGGCTCCTGTCCAAGTCCATCGGATCATGAAACAAATGCATGAAAGCCGCCCAAGTCTCAGCCACACCTCCCTCTGAGGTGCACCCCTGCTGGACCTCTCCGACCAGGAGGGTCACAAGGCCACTGTCACTGGCACCTGGCCAGCAGCTCAGGAAGTTCCCTCCCTTGGGACACATAGAGTTCAGGGCTGGAAGGCACAGCGACCCCACTCTACCAGGACCCTGCAGCACACCTGGCTGGGCAGCGATAACACAAACGTGGGGCAGGCAGTACTCCCACCCAGTGGCCATTGGCTACACCACAAGTTCCCCCGCCACTGTGTACCCCACACCACCCAACCCCCACGCCACCCCATAACCCTCTTCCCCATACGCTACAGCACCACATACTGCACAAACCCCACATCCCATTAACCCCATACCTTACATCACCGCACACCTCACTCCCCACATCCACCACATTCCACAGCACCCTGGACCCTACACCACCCCACACACTATGAGTCCCACACCCTACACCCCAGAGCCCTCCAAACCCATGCCACCTACTACCCCATACCACCCATCCCCATGCCCTGCTGCCAGTGGGTTGTGGCCCTGCTCCCTGCGTACCAGGAAGGTGAGGAGGGCACTTCTTCACGGCAGCGGATTGAATTTGATTTTGGAAACGTTCCTTCGAGGAGGAGGTTTGGACCCATGTGCCCATGTCCCTGGGACTCACCTGGCTGGACCATCCACCCAGAGCCCAGTAGCCCTCGGGCCTGGTCCAAACCCAACCTCCCCGGGGGGCCTCACTGCACATGGGGACTCGAGGATCTTCCAGGAATGGACACCCTCCCGCAGGCCAGTTGTTGGCCATATCCGGTCACAGACCTCGAGCCTGAGTGAGACCACCAGGAGTTGGGGCCGCCCTCTGTGGCAGCCCCTAAGCCCAGCTCTGCCTGGACACGACAAGGACACGGGGTGCCTCCATGGCCCCTGGGCCCACTCCCATGGAGGCTTGCTACCGCCCACCCCTTCATTAGGTGGTCACCCATGCCTTTCCTTGGGAGACAGGGGCTGGGGATGGCAGCCTGAGCACCCCACCGGCTCAGGATCATGGAGGAGACAGATGCACTGGGCACCTGTGGGACGAGCCCCTCTGGATGCCTGGGCCAGGTGCCTCTGGCAGGGTGGGCCCTGCTGCCACACGCAGGGCTTTTTGTCAAGGACCTTCCTACTGTGTTAAAGAGTTACTACAACTACTACCACAATGCAAGTCCTGGCAGCAAAATCCTGCTGGGATCCGTGTGGCCTCAAGGCCAGGAGTGGCTGCTCCCCAGACTCAGAACCCAGGCCCTTGGCCTCCAGGGCCGCCCCCAATGGCTCAGCACATGGGCTCATGTCCACGCACAGCATTCACCCCCATGGCGGCATCAAAGACATCTGCGGCAACCACACTGACCCCCACAGCAGCACTCCCAGAAAACACCCTGGCTCTCAACACCAGTGGTCAAAGGAATCAGGAAGGACAGAGTCTGTGCTGGGAAAACCCTCAGAGGTCAAGATGTCAACAGGACTCCCAGAGGTGCGCAGGGATGCTGACAGGAGCGGACGCTGGAGCTGGTCTTGTGCTGGGCTGCATAGGAGCTCGCCAGATAACACAGGAGGGGCAGGGTTCACTATGGTGGGAGCACCTCAAGTCGGCCTCCGATCCTGTTCCTGGCCTGGCCTGAGAGGGCTCCAGGGGCCTCTCCCCCAGGAGCGGGGTTACGCAGGCTCTCGGTTGAGGGGTGTCTCGCTGAGGTCATGGTCAGGAGGCAGACCACGCCACACATCCGCCACAATGAGTGGCCTCCAGGGAAAGCCCCTCGGAGGAGCCGGCCCACCCACACCTCCTGCCCAACCCCACACTGAGAACCCGGTCTCTCTAACCAGGTGCCCGCCCCCGAGAAAGCAGTGGCGGCTGCACTGGTGTCAGAGTCCCCTGGGCTGGGACGTATCTGTCACACGACAACTACACAGCACACCCACACTTGAGTTGTCATCCGTCCTGGTGACAACTTTTCCCCAAAGGGCTTGAGGGTCAGCCCTGCCTGTCCTCAGCCCTGGGAACCCTCAGCAAACCCTTCCCAGGGCCCACACACAGTCGGTCCTCCTGCAACGCCCACTCCCAGAGCCTCAGACCCTGAAGGCTGGAACCCGAGGCATCTCGTGACAGCCGTGCTGTGCCCGTGCATGCACACCGAGATCCCAGAGCCCAGGACCAGGGGACTCCGTCCAGACCCCTGCACCAGGAGACGACCATCCTGCAGCACGGCTTCTGGCAGCCCAAGCCTGCATCCCCAGAAAGACCCCAGCCCCCCTAAAAGGCCGGCCTGAGAGAGCAGGATGCTAAGGGAGAATCTGTCGTTGGTTCCAGCCAACACCTGACAGCCTGGCCCCGTCCTCGGAGCGTTTCCTGAGTTCCCGCCTCTGCCCTTTAAGGTGTGTGTGTGCCCACAACCCATGAGCGTCTCCATCCGGGACTGAGACCCACTCCTTGGAGACAGACTCACGAGGAAGGATGGTCCTCGGCCCCCAGTCTCTGTGAGGACAGGAGCCGACTTTTCATTCCAGCCAGCGGACACAGCGGCCTCATGGGGTCTACACAGATCAGCCTTCCTGATCCCTCACGGGAGCCCCGCTGCCCCCTCCCTGCCCCTCACTCTCCCTCTGACATGCCCGTGTGCTCTGTACAAACCCGAATGCAGCTCACCCTGTCCCGGTCGTCAGTAGTGACTGAAAGATTTGTTTCTACCAGTTAACTCACGTTGAAGGCCCCTGACAGTTACTGAGTGAACACCTGACCTGGTCGGCAAGGGCCCAGTGAACTTGGAGCCCACGCTATTAGGATCCCATGTGGCAGAGGCCATCCCCGAGCCCCTCACAGGCCATCCTTCCCTCAGCCCAAGTGCTGTCCCCACAACTGGCACAAAGGCTGCAGGCCGAGCACCACACTCACCTGGGCATCCACCTCTTTGGGCCTGGGAATGGTGGCCGCAGCCCACTCGCTCTCCCCCGAAGACACAGGACAAATGGGGACCTCTGGAATCCTGTCCGAAGGAGCCGATGTAGCTGTCTGGCCAGCAGAAAACACCGCAGAGACTCTGAGAATCCCACCGCCCCTCAGGAGGGCAGCGCTGCAGACGATGGGCAGCCCAGGCTCCAGCTCCTAGGCAGAAGGCTTAGGCCATCTGAGCAAAGGAGGTGCCCTCAGCAGAAGGTGCCCTGGGGGTGTAGGGGGATCATGAGAGTCTCTGTGGAGGAAGTCCACACTCACTCAGAGCCGGGGAATGAAAGTGTCCAAGATGGTTGATCTCAGTGATACCCAGTGCAGGGAAATACCTGTGCCCTGTGGGTAGGGGCCCCCTGAGACAGGCAGGGAGGGAAGAGGTGGGGAGGGGAGCTGGCTCTCAGGATACAGGCGTCCATGAGCAGGCCCCAGTAGACAGGAACCTCGTGAGTTGGAACACCAGCCCCATCAGCAAATTCCGTGAGAGATGAGTCGGGAGTGGAGAAGGCAGACCCTCGCTGGCCACGCCAGGGACAGTTTCTGAGAGGCACCAAGAGAGCAGCACAGAAACAGCCAGAACACTTGAGCCAGGAAAACTGGCTGCCACAAGGGCCAGGATGTATCTAGGGCCGTCTGCACAGGAGAGTGGCTGTTCCTCATCCACCACCAACCCCACTCCTTCACCAGGGCTGTGCCCCCTGGGGACTCACGAGACAGTGAACGCAGGAGGCCCTGTGCAGAGATACCTCTTGACCCACAGAGGCTCCACTGGGTCATCCCCCACTCACCCCGAGTTTCAGAGCAGAAATCTCGGGAAACGCAGAGTGTCCCCTCAGAGCCGGCTGGAGCCAACAGGGCTGGAGAGGGCACAGCATCTGGCAGGAGGATTTTGTTGGAACGTGTGTCACCATGACAGTACTGTTATAGTAGTTACTGCTACGCCCACAGTGACACAGCCCCCGTCCAAAAGCTCCACCCAACACAGGCTCCCGGGGCAACCGTGTCCATCCCCGAGCAAACACACCCGGTTCCTGATCAGAAATCTCTCCCCTGGGGTCAGAGGGCAGCTCACTGATAATAACGGAAAAGGAGACTCCAGAGAAGCAAGGGGGACCTCCCGCCTGCCCCGTAGAGGAGGTGGGACAGCAGGCAGGGGGTAAGGGACTTTGCAGAGGGAACCCAGGAGGGACACCTAAGACCATGAGGGGGCCTGAGATCTCTGGGGGGGCCCGGGGGGCACAGGGCATGAGGAGAGCAGAGGGAAGGAAGCAGCCTCCCCTGTGCTTTGTCTCCTCAAATTGCCACCAAGTGCAGACACACGTTTGTAAACAGATTTTTAAAAATCTAATGTACATGAATCTTTAAAACTTATCGCCTGGCAGTGCTGGGAAGGGCACAAGGTCCTGGACCTGTGGCTTCCGCCCATGTGGGGCTGGCCCTGGCTCTCCACCACTATACCCCATCTCCCACCTCCCACCCAGGGGATGTGGGCTGGGGTCCCAGGAGCAGGGCCACCCCTGAGAGTAAAGAGAAAAGACACAGCATGGCCCTAGGTAGGGGCACCAGGTGAGGAGGAAGCAGAATCCTGGGAAAGACTTGCTCCCCAGGCCTGAGGACCCTCCGGGACATGGGCCGGCAGACAGGGGTCCCAGCAAAGGGCCAGATACCCCCGGCTCTCCTGGGCAACTTGAGAGAAGCAAACGCCAACACGGACCCGGGGAACTCCTGGAAGGTGCCAGCACTCTCTAGAAGGTCGTTCTGAGTGGCAACTAGATATGGACCAGAGTCCCTGCTCCAGAGGGAAGAGGCCCCTGAACAAACTCGAGCCTAGGGGCCTGATGATGCTCAGTCACCCACATTCACCACATAGTCGAGGCCCAGAGGCCACTCAGGGACCTAAAGGGGCTCCTACCGGCCGTGCTCCAGGCCTGGAGCTGTGAGGGCTCAGGAGGGACGTTTGTGCTCGTGAGGCAGGATCCTGTGCTGCAGCAGCAAACGCCCCCCTCACAGGGCTCTGGGTGCTCCAGCATGGACCCCCCTCCAGGCAAGCAGAGAAGAGGGGATGTGGGGTCGGGCAGGAAAGACACCTGGGCCTTCCCACACCTGCACCCCCTCCCCTGCACCTGCTTCAGGCCCTGCTGGACCAGACAGGCCTGAAGCTGCATCCAGGGAAGAGCAGGACTCCTGGAGAATCACTGAGGTCTCCCGTCACCACAGACGTGAATTCCCCAAAGGCTTTAGACAAGACAGCGGCACAGACAGACAGTAAAGGAGGTGGCCAAGGAGGAGATGGCTTGACCCAAGGCAGAGCCAGAGGCCTGTGTCCAGGTGGAGCTAAGGCTGCTGCCGTTCCCTCAGTGGCCCTCACAGGACCTGGAGCACAATTTGGAGCCAGAGTTCCATAGACTGTGGCAGCAAGGATAATGACCCCTGCCTGCTGCCACCTCTGGCCTCATGGCCTCTGCCTTCGTCCACAGCTCAGCTCCTCCATCACAAATTCCCACCCACCACACCCCTCGGAGGGGTTTGGGGGTTGGTCTGTGTCACTGTGGGATTACTATTCTGGTTCTAGTTATTATGGCCACAGTGTCACAGCACCCGTCAAAAACCCCATCCCTCAGGGGCCGGCCCGGTGGCGCAAGGGGTTAAGTGCGTGCGCTCCGCTGCGGCGGCCCGGGGTTCGCCGGTTCGGATCCCGGGCATGCACCGACACACTGCTTGTCAGGCCATGCTGTGGCGGCGTCCCATATAAAGTAGAGGAAGATGGGCATGGATGTTAGCCCAGGGCCAGTCTTCCTCAGCAAAAAAAGGGGAGGATTGGCAGATGTTAGCTCAGAGCTGGTCCTCCTCACAAAGAAAAAAAAAAAACCCCATCCCTCAGCCGGAGCCTCAGCCCCGTCCTCCCAAGGCAGTGACAATGCCCTCAGGACTCTGAACGGGGCCACATCCCCTGGGTGTGTTGACTCCCACAGTGGTGCAGCCAGAACCCAAACCCGCTGGGGCGACTGGACAGGGACGGCCCACAACCCCCAATGCTTCCCCAGCTCGGTGGCCACCACCAGGCTCCTGTCCAAGTCCATCAGACTGTGAACCCATCGAGCAAAAGCCACCCAAATCTCAGCCACACCTCCCTCTGAAGGGCACCCCTGCTGGACCTCTCAGACCAGGACGGTCCCAGACCACCGTCCACTGGCATCTGTCCAGCAGCTTGGGAAGCTCCCTCCCTTGGGACTGGTGGGGGCCACGGCTGGAAGGCACACAGACCCCACTCTGCCAGAACCTTCTGTACACCCCTGGCTGGGCAGGGACAACACAAAGAAGGGGCTAGCCTCACGAGCTGGCACTACATTGCCCTGTGGACATTGGGCCACCTGGCCACACCATGGCACCCCACGCCACTGTGTACCCCACACCACCCACACCACATGAACCCAACACCCCACACCACCTCGTACCCATATTCCCCACATCCTACACTACCTCATACCATAAACAAACCCACACCTAATGACCCAGTACCCCACAGCACCCCACATTCCACACTACCAGTTCCCCATGCACTGCCCCAAGCGAATTTGGGCTCTGTCCTCTGTGTACCAGAAAGGTGGGAGGGCTTCCACTTCAGGGCAGGATGATTGAATTTCATTTTGGAAAGATTCCTTCCAGGAGAAGGGGTGGACCAATGTGTCCACATCCCTGGGTCTCTTGTGGTTAGACCGTCCACCCAAGTGCCGAGCAGCCCTGTCAGCCTGGGATGAACCCGAAGTCCCCTGGGGGCCCACTGAGGACACTCGCTGCACACTCACACACGAGGCGCTTCCAGAGATGGACACCCTCCCCCAGGCCAGTCCTTGGCCAGATCCGGACACGCACCCAGAGCCTGTGTGAGACTACCAGCAGAAGATGGGGCCACCCTCTGGTGCAGCTGCCTCTGCCCAACTCTGCCTGGACACTAAAAGGACTTTGGGTGCCCCCAAGCCCTGGGACCCCTCCCATGGAGGCTTGCTTCTGCCCACCCCTTCAGTGGGGGGTCGCCCACGCCCTTCGTGGGGAAACAGGGGCTGAGCGTGGCAGCCTGACCACCCCTCTGCTCACGATCATGGAGGAAACAGATGCACTGGGCACGTCTGCGGACGGGTCCCTCTGGACATGTGGGCCAGGAGGCTCCCACAGGGTGTTGCCCCTCCTTCCACATGCAGGGCTTTTTGTCAAGCTCCTTCCTACTGTGTTACTATGGTAGCTACTCTGATTACTACCACAGTGACAGACACAGCAGCAAAAACCTGCTGGGGTCTGTGGGGCCTCAAGTCCAGGATGCAGTGCTCCCCAGGCTCAGAACAAAGACCCTTGGCCTCCAGTACCGCTCCCAACCACTCAGCCCATGGGCTCATGTCCAGGCATAGCCTTCACCCCCATGGGGGCTTCAAAGAACTCTGCGGTGACCACCCTGACCCACAGCCACAAACACAGAGCCCGGCAAGCTGGCAGAAAGCACCATGGCTCTCAACACCACTGGACAAAGGAATCAGGAAGGACAGAGCTTGTGCCGGGCAAACCCTCAGAAGTCAAGCTGCCAAAAGGACACCAGAGGCCCTCAGGGAGGCTGACAGGAGTGGACACTGGAGGTAGGCCCGTGCTTAGCTTTATGGGAGCTCGACCGATGGTGGGGAGTCAGGGTTCACGTGGCGGGGGGTGCACCTCAAGGCTGCTACTGATCCTGGGGCAGGTGGGTCCTGTTCCTGGCCTGGCCTGAGAGGGCTACAGGGGCATCTCCCTGAGGAGCGGGGTTATGCAGCCTCTCGGTTGAGGGGTGTCTCGCTGAGGTCATGGCCAGGAGGCACACCGTGCTAGGTATCCGCCACAGAGAGTGGCCTCCAGGGAAAGCCCCTTCAGAGGAGCTGGCCCACTCATACCTCCTGCCCAACCCCACACTGAGGACCTGGTCTCTAACCAGGCACCAGCCCCGGAGAATGCAGTGGCGGCTGCACCAGCCTCAGAGTCCCCAGGGCTGGGACATGTCCATCACACTACAACTACATGGCACACCCACGGTTGAGCTGTCATCCATCTTGGTGACAACTTTTCCCCCAAGGGATTGAGGGTCAGCCCTGCTTGCCCTCAGCCCTGGGAGCCCCTCAGTAAAACCCTCCAAGGTCCCACCCACAGCCCAATCCTTCTGCAATGCCCCCTCCCAGAGTCCCGGAACCCTGAAGGCTGGAACCCGAGGCCTCTCATGACAGTCATGCTGTGCCAGTGTGTGCGCACTGAGATCCCAGAGCCCAGGCCAGGCAAGTCCATCCAGACCCCTGCACCAAGAGACGATTGCACCCAAGCCTGTATCCCCACAATGACCCCAGACCCCCTAAATGGCTGGCCTGAGAAATCCCAGCGCTGCTGGGAGAATCTGCCCTGGGTTACAGCCGACACCTGACACCCCGGCCCCATCCTCAGAGACTTTCCTGAGATCCCGCCTCTTCCCTTTGAGGACTCTGTGTCCCCACAACCCAGGAATGTCTCCATCCAGGACTGAGACCAGTTCCTCAGAGACAGAATCACCAGGAAGGATGGGCCTCGGCTCCCAGTCTCTGTGACAATAGGAGCCGACTCTTCATTCCGGCCAGTGGACACGGCGGCCTCGTGGGGTCTACACGGACCACCCTTCCTGATCCCTCATGGGAGCCCCGCTCCCCCCTCCCTGCCCCTCACTCTCCCTCTGACACGCCCGTGTCCTCTGTGCAAACCCGGATGCAGCTCCCTGTCCCTGCCATCAGCAGTGACTTCCACCATTTAACTCATGTGGGAGGACCCTTACGGTCACTGAGTGAACGCCTGACCTGGAAGGCAAGGGCCCAGTGAACTCGGATCGCCCGCTATTAGGATCCCAGGTGGCAGAGGCCATCCCTGCGCCCCTCACAGCTCATGCCTCCCTCAGGCCAAGTGCAGTCTCCACAGCCGGCTCAAAGGCTGCAGGCCGGGCACCACACTCACTGGGGCGTCCACCTCTTTGGGTCTGGGGAGGGAGGCCCTGGCCTGCCTGCTCACCCCCCGAAGACACTGGACAAATGGGGAGCTCTGGAATCCTATTAAATCAGAAAACACGGCTGTCTGGCCAGCAGACCTCACTGCAGCCGCTCTGGGATCTCCTTTCCTCTTGAGGGGAAAGCACTGCGGACAGGGCTCCAGCTCCCAGGACAAAGGCTGAGGTCTTCTGAGCACAGGAGGTGCCCTGTGTTTGCAGACGCCCCAAGAGTCTCTGGGGAGGTCACCCGGAACTGGGGAATGAAAGTGTTCAGGACGGTTGATCTCAGAGACACCCAGACCAGGGAGATACCTGGGCCATGGGAGGCGGGCCCGCTGAGGCAGCCGCGGAGGGAAGGGCAGTCTCCTCGTGCCCACTGCTGGGAGCCAGCCTCTCACGATGAATTCCTCTAGAAACCTCACCAGTTAGAACATTAGGCTCACCGGCAAATTCCAGCAGAGATGAGATCTCGGCGGGGGAGGAGGACACTCAATGGCCACGCCAGGGACAGTTTCTGAGAGGGGAGTAGATGGAAGGTCTAAAACAGAGAGACCCCCGAGCCGGGGAAACCGGACACCAGGCAGACCGCGGTGGACACCAGGGCCGCCTGCCCTGGAGAGCCGGGTGTTCCTCATCCACCACCAATGCCCTCCTACACCAGGGCCGTGCCCCCAGGGGCTTGCCGGCCAGTGAACGCAGGAGGGCATGTGCAGAGCCGCCTCTGGACCCACAGAAGCTCCACCACCGGCTCATCCCCCACTCACTCGGAGTTTCAGAGCAGAAACCACTGGAAACACAGGCTGTCTGCCCAGAGCCAGCCCCGAGCTGGCAGGAGTGGAGAGGGCACAGGGCCAGGCAGGAGGATTTTGTGGGGGCGTGTGTCACTGTGATAGTACTTACTGCTACTCCCACGGTGACACAGCCCCGTCTAAAAGCTCCACCCAACACAGGCTCCTGGGGCCACCATGTCCGTCCCCGAGCAAACACACCCGGCTACTGACCAGAAATCTCTCCCCCGGGGTCAGAGGGCAGCTCGCTGATTATAACAGAAAAGGAGACTCCAGAGAAGCAAAGGGGGACCTCCCACTGCCCCATAGAGGAGGTGGGACAGCAGGCAGGGGGTAAGGGACTTTGCACAGGGAATGCAGGAGGGACACCTAAGACAACGAGGGGACCTATGATCTCGGGGGGGTGGTTCTGGCGGATGTGGGAGACTGGCCTCCCCTGTGCTTTGTCTCCTCAAATTGTCACCAAGTCCAGACACGGGTTTGTAAAGAGATTTTTAGAAATCTGATGTAAATGGATCTTTAAACCTTATGCGGGCAGTGCTGGGAAGGGCACCAGGTCCCAGACCTGCGGCTTCTGCCCCTGTGGCACTGGGCCCAGGCTCCACACCGCTACCCGCCACCTCCCACCCACCACCCAGGGAACGAGGCCCAGGGTCCCAGGGTCAGGGCCGCCTGCTGAGACTGTAGAGCAAAGACACAGCCTGGCCCTGGGCAGGGACACAAGCTACAGAGGAGGCAGAATTCTGGGGAAGACCCGTTCTCCAGCCCTGAAGACCCTCAGGGACTTGGGCCGGCAGGGCAGGGGTCCCTGCAAAAGACCAGCCCAAGAGCTCCAGGATCTCCTGGGGAACTTGAGAGAAAGAAATGCCAACACTAACCCAGGCATGCCTCACATAAGCCAGCATTCTCTGAAAGCTCCGGGTGGTTCTGAGGGGTACTAGATATGGACCATAGTACCTGCTCCAGAGGGAAGAGGCCTCTGCACAAAGCAGAGCTGGAGGGCCTGACGATGGTCAGTCACCCACATTCACCATGGAGTCGAGACCCAGAGGCCACTCAGGGGCCTAAAGAGCCTCAGACTCGGCCGTGCTTCAGGCCAGGAACTGCAAGGGCTCAGGAGGGCCGTGTGTGCTCAGGAGGCAGGGCCTTGTGCTGTCCCAGCTAAGGTCCCCCTCACAGGGCTCTGGGTGCTCCAGCAGGGACCCCCAGGAAGGAGGAGCAGAGGGGATGTGGGGTCGGTCAGGAGAGACACCGGGGCCTCCCCTGCACCTGCACCTCCTCCCCTGCACCTGCGTCTCCCCGTGCTCCCAGCAGGACACCTGAATGATGATCCCGCCCCACAGCCCCTCTGGATCTCTGCCTCTGTCCACAGGTCTGCTTCTACCTCCCAGGTTGCCACCCACGCCATGTCTTGGAGGGGTTAGAGGGTGGGTCTGTGTCACTGTGGTATTACTCTTCTATATATGATTACAGCCTCAGCGTCACAGCACCCATCAAAAACTCAGTCCCCGCAGCCCAAGCCACTGCCGTGCCCTCACGAGGCAGTGATACTGTCCCCAGGATTCTGAACCGGGCCACATCACAGAGGTGTAGTTACTCCCACAGCAGTGCAGCCGGAACCCTAACACACTGGGGAGACAGGCACAGGCACGGCACACAACGTCCCATGCTTCCCCGACTCGGCAACGGTCACCAACACCAGCCTCCTGTCTAAGTCCATCTGACAGTGAAACCAATGAGCCGAGCTGCCAAAATCTCAGCCAGACCTCCCTCCGAGGGGCACCCCTGCTGGACCTCCCAGACAAGGAGGGCACTAGGCCACCATCTGCTGGCATCTGTCCAGCAGCTCAGGAAATTCCCTCCCTCAGGACACGTGGGGGTCGTGGCTGGAAGGCACAGCGACCTCACTGTGCCAGGACTCTGTGAGCCTCCCTGGCTGAGCAGAGGCAGCACAAAGGTGGGGCTGGCCACATGAGCTGGCACTACACCTGCCCTGCAGCCATTGGGCCACCTGGACACACCACCCGTTCCCCATACCACTGTGTGCCCAGGCCACTCACACACCGTATATCCAACCCCACCCCACATCCCACACCACTCTTTGCCCCACACCACCCACCACACGAACCCAACACACTCACACCACCCCGTACCTGAACACACCCAACACACTACCTCACCCCATACCCCACATCTGCCACATCCCACACCACCACGTACCCCACACCAAAGACAGCTGAAGTCTGTATAAATAGGGAGATCTGCTGGAAACATTTACCTAACTCCATAAGTCAGTCAGACTACACTCAAAGGGGGTATTTCTAGGGTTTCTAGATATCTTAAGTGTAAGGAGCTGGAAGACCGGGATCGTTTTATGAATTCAATGAGAGCAGCATTTTGGGAGACACACTGATCCCAGGAATGAAACCGTCAGACATCAGAGCCCAGAACAGGTTCAGGTGGTCTCTGTTCCATTCAAAGGTGGGTTCACAATGAGGATCATGTCGTGTGGGGGGTTATTCCTCAGTGGGAGGAGCTCTGTCCGCACAGAGTTCAGGCACACGGCAGATGACACATATCCTCACACAAGGATTAGGACTTGGGCTCCCGGCATCCCACTGAGCATGGCCCCTGTGTCACAGATCTTCTTCTCTCAGGTTAAGACAAGTCTTGACTATGAAATATTTAGCATCAGGAACATGCAAATAAGTGGACGAGTACTAGGTTAAATATGGACGTGTCTGTGCCCTGAGAGCATCACTCTGCTCTCACCCCCACCCCTACAGAGGCCACGAGAGCACAGCCCCTCACCGTGGACCAGAGCTGGGGAATCCTCCTCTTGGTGGCAGTGACTACAGGTAAGGGGCTTCCCGGTCCCTGGGGTGAGGAGAGGACCAGGAACAGTGAAGGGGGATTCCATCCACTCCTGTCTCCTCTCCACAGGTGTCCACTCCCAGGTCCAGCTGGTGGAGTCTGGGGCTGAGGTGAGGAAGCCTGGGGCATCAATCAAGGTCTCCTGCAAGGCTTCTGCATACACCTTCGCTCTACTTCATGCTCTGGGTGCAACAGGCCCCTGGACAAGGGCTTGAGTGGATGGGATGGATCAACCCAAACAGTGGTGGCACAGACTATGCACAGAGCTCCAGAGCAGAGTCACCATGACAAGCGACACATCCACGAGCACAGCCTACATGGAGCTGAGCAGCCTGAGATCTGAGGACACAGCCGTGCATTCCTGCATGAGACACAGTGTGATAACCCACATCCTGAGTGTGTCAGAACCCTGAGGGAGAGGGCAGCTGTGCTGGCTGAGGAGATGCAGGGATGATGATTCGCCTGGTTCCTCAGACCAAAGAGTCAGGAATCTGAGACAAAGAATGATGTTCTCATGGGGACACTACTCTTTTCCACAAAGGTTTTAAGATCCCAAGTGCTCTTTGAGCAAGATCCAGGGAGGGGATTTTGCCAAAAGACCCTTGTCATTTATTGATGTTTTCCAGTGAGGATAAAGACTTTCTTTCTTCTTTGGAAGTGGCTGTTGTGGGGTCATCTGGGAATATTTGGTTGCTGTCAGATTCGGGATTCTTGGACTGTAGAGCTTTCCCTAAAATTTCTCTTTCACACTACTTTTGAAACCTGGGATTGTGCTTGGGCAAAGTAAGGATATAAAAGTCAAAGATGGATTCTGTTCCCAGTCTCTGGCCCAGCATCACAGACATGACATTCTGGTAGGACAATCATGATCACATGGTGACAAAGTCATGGGTGGACAGCTGTGCCAAGTTGAAGCACAATCTACGTCAGTACCTCATTCTTTCAGTCCTCTCCTTCAGTGTTGAGTCCCTGGAGAGGCGTGTCCACACAGACCACAGCCCTGAGAGAGTTCCTGTCCCTGAGCAGTGCTGATGGTCACCACACAACAGGGAGCAGCATGTGGGGACCCTTGATAACGTGAGACTCACATCCCAGCCTGTGTGACTTTCCTATGATCACTGTGTCAAATTACCACAAAATTGAGGTTTAAATAAATCAACACACATTTCTTCTCTCACAGTCTAGAGTCAGACCCTGAAATCAGTTTCAGGCCTCATGAGTGGGATTGGTGCCTTTCTAATGACACCCCAGAGAGCTCACTTGTCCCTTCCACCACTTCAGGACACAGCAAGAAGTTGCCAACTATGAACTGGGAAGAGGACCCTCCCCAGAAGCAGAACATGCTGACAATTTGATCTTGGACATCCCAGCCTCCAGAACTGTGACAAATAAATGCTTGTTGTTTATAAACTACCTGGGCTGTGGTATTTTGCTATAAAAGCACAAAAGGATTCAGACAGGGAGAGTCTGGGTTTTTTTGCCTCTTCAAGCTTCTAGAGCTGCGTTCCTTGCATCCCCTGGCTCATGGCCCCTTCCTCCATCTTCACAGCCTGGAGTAAATTACCTTACATCAGTGGTCACACTGTTTACTTCGTGTTCTGTAGTCTTATCTCCCTCTGCCTGCCCGTAACATAAACAATTATAACTACATTTCCAAATAATTCAGGAAAGTATTTGGATCTGAGGGTCTCTAAATTAGTCAAGGTTGGCGAAGATGCTTTTGCCATAAAAAATACCATCCACAGATTCAAAGAATAACTCACACTGCCACAGTCCACCCTCAGCCCAAGAATTATATCCAACCCACAGGTCCATTATATTAACACTTTGGATATGTCCCAAAATGTCAATCCTTAAAGCATTAAATCAAGTCCAAAATCTATCCAAGAACCATCATCTCAAAAGACCTAAATTTAATCATCTACATCAGATATGGGAGAGAAATTGACTACAATCCATCCTGGGGTAAATCCTCCATCCGCCCACCTGCAATTCTAGAAAACAAGTTATCTTCTTCTAAAACACAACTGCAGGGCAGGCACATGAAAACAGTTATGGACAATCCATTCCAAAAGAGATAAAATGGGAGCTAGAAGGAATCACCTGCGTGAATCAGCTCTGAAATCCGTGCAGGCAAACGCCATGAGGTTTCAAGGTCTGAAGAGAATCTTCTGTGGCTCAGTCTTCAACCTCTGGGCCTGTTGTTCTAACCACAGATCTGCCCTTCCTTTTTCTTGAATGGTGGAACAGGGTGGAAGCTGAGCCCTTTATCATCCTGTGATCTGTCAGTGGAGTTTTGAGAATCCAAACACTTTCTTTCATTTTCTGTCTCTGCTTACAAAGAATAAGTCCTTCTGACACTTGCTAAGATGGTGAGGAAGACTTTATTCAAGACACTTGCAGTAGGGGTTTGCAGTAGGAGAAACAGGTCTCTCCTCTGAATGCAGCAAAGAGCTGGGGATTTATAGCAAGGAGCAGAGTGAGGGGGTCAGTCGATGGGAAATAACTGAGAGGAGACATCCTTTGAACAGAAGGCATATAGTGCTTATGCTGAAAGTGTCCACCATTGTATGCTAGATAAAGCGGAGGGGCAAAAAACAGTGTCTATTTCTCTCCAGGGGACTTTGGAAACACAAGGTGCACTCAGGTCGAGCATTAGGTGCTCAGATGACCAAGGGTCTCTCAAGACCACCAGGCGGTGCACAGGACCACCAGTGGGCGCTCTACACCACCAGAGGCCACTCAGGAGCTACTGAACTCATGTCCTCACAGAGGGGGTGGATTAAGGGCTGGTCTCCTGTCAAGGGTTTTTATCTCCATGCTCTGTAAACCTCTTCCTGACATGCAGACAGTATCTACAGCTTCCTGAAAGGTGTGGAAACACAGACGTGTCCTCTCTTTCTAGAATAAACTCTCATATGTAATAACCAAGTTCCCAAAGACCAGAAACTTTGATAATATTAACTTATAAAATCATGGCAAAAACTTTATGAATTTAGATGTACATTGATCTCCATTTCAAAGATGATCAAATTAAACTTACATAAGAGCTTTGTACTGATATCAGGTACTCTGAATTTAATGTATTTGAATAATTATTTTATTACTTTTTCTTTAAAGTTTCCCCTTGATATCTATGCAGAGAGATCCTGTGTAAATGGCCCTTGTGGTTATTGAAAGCCCTCAGTCTCTCCAGCAGCTCCATGTCTCTCTCTCAAGCTTCTCAGTATCTCCAGGTTCCAGTGACAGGAAAGAATGGTCTCAACACTTCAGTCCTGTTGGTCTTCTTGAAGGTCAGGGAGCCAGAGCACAGTCAGGAGCGAGGGCACCAATGTCAACATTTACACGGGATCCACTCTCACAGGGTCTGCAGCCTGTGGGCCCTTTTCCAGGCGCATCTTTGTCTCCAGACCCTCATGCTCATCCACCCCACGAAGAGGAGAAAATCCCCCCTCACTCCACCCAGCTGCTCACGTAGCTCAGCATCTGCAGGCTCAGGAGAGGGACACACTGAGTTGTGGGACTGAAGGAGATGGAGGTGAGGTCAGGTGTCTTCTCCTCAGCATCTCATGATGAGAATGCAGTGGAATATTTCCACAGGGGGTGACGTGGTGTCGAAACGCTATAGGGCAAGTATAGACAGATCATGTAGTTGTGCTGAATTGACATATGTTTTAAAATAAATTAGGGCTCTATTTTCGAATAGTGAATGGTTTGATCTTCTTATGGATGGTCAGTTGGTAGGTGACAGAGAGGTGAAATAAGAGGTGATTTTAGTTCTTGGACCCTATGTCCATGGCATATGGTCATTTCATTTAATACAATGTGGCGGACAACATAGACTTGCATTTTCCCTTTGCTGTGTTCACACACGAATATATTTAGTTATCATTCACTCAGTGATGTATTCAGATATGCACTCGTCCATATGTCATCAAAGTTGAGCAGATCCAAAGATACTCTAGTGGGCTCACAAAGAGTTAAACATATTGTTCCTTCCCCATTGTAAAATCACAGCCCCAACCTAGTTATAGACTCCATTGTCCCAGCCAGGAAGGTGGTTGTTTTCTTGCCTGCTCGTCTCTTACATGAGACCCTAAATGAGCTGGGCTGCACCACAAGTTCCTCAAGGGGGTCACTGGGCATGATGCCAGGTAGAGGGGAAGTGGGTGGGGCTGTTCCTACTGTGCTCCTTGACTCCAGGTCCATGTAATACCCATAGATTTAGATAATGCCTGCACACTGTGGTACTGTGAAGTTTACTACACGTCAAGTATTCATCACTAGAGTTATTACATGTAAAAATATGGATCATTGCTTGGAAAAACTTATAGGCAGATGGATAATGTGAAATTTCAGGAACTTCTGAAAATACATCTGAGTTGCTTCACTATAAATTCTTAGGTACATAGTAGAATGCATAAAATTCACACATATTCTCATTACAGGGAGGGTGTTCTGCAAACATCACTAGGCCTGCTGAACTCTGTCCTGGAGATCGTTCACGGGGCAGTCGGGTCCACTACTGAGGAGCACAGGCCCAGATCATGGGGCTAATTCACACCAGATATGTGCCCTTGGACACATCACACTCAGGGACTCAGCCCTTTATGTTGGTGTCCAGCCCCAGACCGTCAAATATAGTCAGAGGATATGCAAATAGGGCCCTCCCTCTGCTGATGAAAACCAGCCCAGCCCGGACCCTGCAGCACTGGGAGAGGAGACCAGCCCCGGGTTTCCCAGGTGTTCCCATTCGGTGATCAGGACTGAAGACAGACGACTCACCATGGAGTTTGGGCTGTTCTGGGTTTTCCTTGTTGCTATTTTAAGAGGTAATTTATGGAGAACAAGAGACTTTGACGATGTGAGAGGAAATGAGTGAGAAAAACAGTGGATGTGCAAGAGTTTGCTGACCAGGATGTCTTTCTCTTTGCAGGTGTGCAGTGTGGGAAGCTGTCATTGCAGCCTGGTACGTCTAGGAGAGTCTGCTGTGCATCCTCTACCATCTTCAGTAGCACTTGCATGCGATGGGACTCCCAGACTTCAGGGAAGGTGCTGAAGTGGGTCTCACCCACTACCAGCAATTGTGGTAGCACTAAGTATGCTGACTGGGTGAAGGGCTGATTCACCATCTCCAGAGACAACTCCCAGAATACATTGCATCTGCAAATGAACAGTGTGAGAGTTGAGGACACAGCAGTGTATTGCTGTGCAAAAGACACAGTGAGGGGAAGTCAGCGTGAGCCTAGACACAAACCTCCCTGCGGGGAGACAAGAGGGGCTGGGCTGCAGGAGGCAGTCAGGACACCAGGGCACACTCAGGACCACCAGGGGGCCCAGAACACCAGAAGGCGCTCAGGACCCACTGAGCTCAAGAACCAGCCACAGAGGCAGGTGCAGGGTTAGGCCAGGAAAGGATTTCCTTTCCAAGTTTGTTTCCTCTTCACAATAAAAAATAAAATAACTATTCTCCAGGGATACTGCTTCCCCAGCTGCCTCTAATACACCATTCCTTGGTTCCAAGCATAAAAGACCAGGGTTTTTCACATGTGTGGTGACAAAGATGGGCAGGAGGCCACAAGGTTCATAACAAGCAAACCAAACTGTGGCGTCACCCCAGTTCTCAATGTTCCTGCGGTGCATTAGGGAAATCTACCCATTTGTTATCCTTTTCTTTTATTCATTCTTCATGCCGCATTCCCACACATATTGTTGAGTTCCCTCTGACCCCAGGCCTGTGTGGGCACTGGGAGGGAAAGTGGGCAAGTGGTCTGGGCTCTCACAGTTCCCTCTGGAGGAGTTTCCAGAGCCCTGGTCAAGCCTGACATGAGGAGGACACAGCCACGCTTGTCTGGGCAGGAGGTGGAGAGGAACAAGATGGAGCCCTCTTACTAGGAACTCATTGGTCAGCAGGGAAGTGGAGACCTCCTTTTGGACACCAGCTTTTAGTGGTTCCTGTCACCCAGAGACCTACAGAGAATTTAGATGAGCCCCTTGCTAATCATCTCTCCTTCAACCTGGCTTCATCATGTGGTAGAGAGACTGTAGGAGAACTGAGCTCAGGATAGAGATGAGGATGGGTTGCATAGATAGCTCACCATGAAATGTGTTTATCCTTAGGATATTGAGATCTGCTCTCTTTCCTGGTTTGATACCTTATAGCACTAGTAATAGGGTTTATTCATTTGGGAAAACCTGGCCTGTCCCTAGAAGAATGAACAGCAGTGAATCAATATTCCCATCTCCAAATGACATACCGAGATGAGCCTCCAACAATGTAATTAGACAATGATTTGCCCTCCTCCGGGGCACGTACAATAAAGCATGCTACCTTACCGTAAATTAAGACACTTCACGAAAGCAGTGAAGGGAAGCCCAGGTCAGAACGGGAGACTGGAGGAGAGAGAGGAGCAAATTCTTCATAAAGTGTACGAAGGACCCAAAGACAGACATTTCTGCCCTTCGATCTCAGGAGATTCACCACAGCCTCTAAAGTGTAACTGAAGGTCATTTCCATCTTACTTTTTCCTGACCTTTGTTCCTAGAAGTCAGGATAAGAAAGTTCAAATCATACTTCTAGAGGGAATAATATTCTGGAGGGCTTGTCACTGGATACTGTATGCACAAGGCTTTAGATCAGGTCTTGTTACTACACACCCGTCAATCACTGTTGAGGCAAAATGGTGTGGAGGGAGAGAAGTGGTGCAGAAAAGAGTGCCAGTCCTCAATGTGCAGTACCATAGATTTTACCACCTGCACACAGCTCCTTGAGGAGAAGCCAGGTCAGCACTCAGAATAGCACAGAGCCCCCAAAACCCTTTTTGTCCCATCCAGACTCTACTGCAAATGAGTAGCATCTGGGTGTCAAACCCATAGGTTAGTTTTGCCCTTTGTGTAAATGAGATCACAAAGATGGGATGCTCATTTGTATCCACATTAAGTTGGTGCGCTTCATATGGACAGTTACGTGCACTGAAAACATTCTACTGTGAGATGACATGCAGGGGCTTCCAGGTTTTGGCAAATACCAAATGCTGCTAGGAGCAAAATTGTTCACATCTCTTAGTGAACGCATGTAAGCAATTCTGTTGGGTAAATATTTGTCAAAAATAGAGTTATTTGTAAATTTTTAAGTCTGCAGGTATTTAACTGTGTTTGACCTACAAAAGGGCAATTTCCATTTTCTACCTCATTCCTAGGAGTGGAACTTCTAGGCACAGAGTACCATTCTTTTCAGCATTAGTGGCTATTGCCAAATGAATTCTCAAAATATTCACATCAAATTTACTCTCACACCGAAAGTACATGAAAATTCTAACCACCATACATCCTCACCAATACCGGATGTTGCTCTTTTTTGTTGTTTGGTCTATTTCGTTTGGCGTGTCGTATTCATTTTATGGATAAATATATATTGAAGAACTGCCTCCACCTTTTTGTTTCTAAATTCATTTTACTAATGGTGTCATTTGATGAACAGAAGGTTTTAATTTTAAAATCCAATATATCCAACTAATCCTTTCTTTGTATTGTGTTTTAGATCCTGTTCTTAAAAAATCTCTAACTATTGCATGAAAATTAAAATGTGCTTGGATCCAAAGATCTAATTTTTTAGTTTTCACATTTAAGTCTACAATCCACCTGGAACTGATTTTTTTTAGTATGATTAGCAGGAGAGACCCAGTATATTTTTTCCCATTCAAACACCCAAATGATCCAGAGCTACCCCCTAAAAGGCAAACTTTCCTCGTGCACTGTGGGCACCATTGTCACAATGCAGCCACTGCACACTGCATCAGCCCAGGCCTGCTTCCATCCTGTCTTTCAAGTGCCATGGGTTCAGTCATCTCCCTTTGTTCCAATTCCAGACTGTCCGAATTACTGCAAGTCTATAATGTCTCTAGATATCAAGTAGGCCAAGACCTACAAAGTTGTTTAACGTCCTCAGGTTGGCTTGGCTATTTTTTGGCTACTTTTACTTTCACAAACAGTTGGTATCTGGTTGTAAACTTCAATAACAACAACATCAGATGTTCTGAAGCTTTGATTGGGTCAGCACTGCTACTATAGGTCAGTTTGTGGAAATCAACCTCTTTACAACACATAGTCTCAAAATCCGTGAAGATCTAAGAACAAAAAATACAATCTTCCAAAAATTCTTTCAGAGAATAGAGAACACTTCCTTACTAGTTGTATGTAACCAGTATAACAATTAAACAAAACCTGTCAATGATATTACAAGAAATAAAATGACAGGCTGCTGTCTCCCATGAATCTAGAGGCAAAAATCCTAAATGACAACTTAGCGAGCTAAATATGACAATATAAAAAATGCACACTGTGTCATGACTAGGTGATGGATTGGGGAATATGCCAGGAAAAGAAGGTTAGGAAATAGAGGGGGAATGGGGAGCACAATGTGGTAAATGCATTAAATGCCATGAAATTGTTTACTCTAAAATGTCTAATCGAGTGACATCAGCACATGGCTACGTAAGGCATTCCTCCTTTTCATCGCCCCTTTTAATCAATGAATGAATCAAAGGAAACTGAGCTCAAAGTCTAGAATATTGTGATCTAACTGATAAAGAAATCAAAATAGCCTCTATGGAGAAACTCAGCAAGTTACAAGAAAACTGAGAAAGACAATTCAATGAAATCAGGAATAAAATGTATGAACAGATGAGTTCTTTACCAAAGAGACTGAAATTACACAAAGAACCAAACAGAACTTCTGGAGCTGAAGAATTCAATGAATGAGATGAAGAATACAACAGAGAGCATCTCTAGCAGAGTAGACCAGATTGGAGAAAGAATGAATGACTTGGAGGACAGGAGTTCTGAAATGACACGGTTAGGAGAAAAGGAGGAACAAAGATTTAAAGAGTGCAAAGAGAGCCCACATGAGCTATGGGACTCCATCAAAAGACAAATATCAGAACAGTCAGCATTCCAGAGGGAGAAGAGCGGAAGAAGGGGGCAGAGGGTTTATTTAAAGAGTAATAGCTGAGAACTTCCCAGACCTGAGGAAAGACTTGGATGTACAAGTCCACCAAGTTAATAGATCCCCCTATTACCTCAATGAAAGAGACCTTCTCCAAGACACACTAAAATGAAACGTCAAGAGTGAATGACAGAGAAAGAATCTTAAAGGCAGCTGGTGAAAAAGAGAGCAACCTCCACAGAAACTTCCATGGGGCTGTCAGCAGGTTTCTCAGCAGAAACTCTATGGGCCAGAAAAGAGTGGAATGACAAATTCAACGTGTTGAAAGATAAGACTGGCAGCCAAGAATACTTCATCCTGCCAAGTTGTCCTTCAGACATGAAGGAGAAATCAAGGCTTTTCCAGAACATCCAAAGCTGAGGGAGTTCACCACTGCTAGACCAGCCTTGTAGGAAATGCTGAAAGGAGCTCTTCAAGCTAAAAAGAAAAAGCATTATTCAGGGACATAAAAACATATGTAAGCACACAGCACTCTGAGAAAGGTGAAAAATAGTCACAATTAGAAAAATGTAACTTCATATCAGGAGAGTGTGTTAGCCACTCAACACGGTATAAAGGTAAAGGAAAAGAGTAGTAAAAATAAGCACAGCTACGACAACTTGTTCACAAACACACACCATAAAGTGAGGTAAGTTATGACATCAACAATAGAAAAGAGTGGGGACTGTATACGCAATCAAAGACAAGTTGCTATCGGCCTAAAATGGACTGTTTTATCTGTAAGATGTTTTATGTAAGCCCCATGGCACCACAAAGCCAAAACCTGGAACAAAGACACAAAAGATAGAAAAGGGGAAGCAGAGCAGACAGCTGGGAAAATCACCAATGTACAAGGTAAGGGTGGGCGGACACAGAGGGAAAAAGCAGTAAGGTACAAGACGGCCAAAAGCAGTAACAAGCTGGCAGTAGGAAGTCCTTACGTATCAATAACCATCTAAATGTAAGTGGCTTGAATCCTCCACTCCAAAGGCACAGAGAAGCTGGATGGATAAAACAACAGGACCCAACTATATGCTGTCTACCAGAGACCCACTTCAGATTTAAGGACACACACGTAGACTCAGAGTGAAGGGATGGAAAAAGATATTCCACACAAGCAGAATCTGAAAGAAAGCAGGAGTAGCTACACTTATATCAGACAAAATAGACTTGAATACAAAAATGGTAATAAGAGACAAAGAAGGTCATTATATCATGATTAAATGATTAATTCATCAAGAAGATATAACACTTGTAAATATAAACACACCCAACATCAGAGCACCTAAATATGTTAAGCAAGTACTAACAGATCTGAAGGGAGAAATACACAACAATGCAATAGTAGTAGGCGACTTCATTACCCCACTTTCAGCAATGGGTAGATCAGCCAGCAGAAAATCAACAAGGACATATTGGACTTGAACCATATATTAGACCAAATGGACCTAACAAACATTTATAGAACATTCCATCCAACAGTAGCAGAATACACATTCTTCTCAAGTGCACATGGAACATTCTGCAGGATAGATCACATGTGAGGTAACAAAACTTGTCAACAAATTTAAGAAGATTAAAATTATACCAAACGTCTTTTTCTAACCACAGTGATATGAAACTAGAAATAAACATCTGAGGAAAGCTGGAAAATCCACAAATACATGGAAACTAAACAACATACCCCTGAACAACCAATGGGTCAAAGAAGAAATCAAAATGGAAATCAAAGAATATCTCGAAATAAATTAAAATGGAAACACAAGATATCAAAAACCTATGAGACACTACAAAAAGCAGTTCTGAGAGGGAAGTTGACAGTGATAAATGCATATATTAAGAAATTAGAAAGATTGCAGATAAACAACCTAACTTGACACCTCAAGGAACGAGAAAAAGAAGAACAAATTAAGCCCAAAGTTAGCAGAAGGAAGGAAATAAAAATTAGAGTAGAAATAAATGAACTAGAGAACAGAAAAAAACATAGAAAAGATCAATAAAACTAATATCTGGTTTTTCAAAAAAAATAAAACTGAACACCTTTAGTAGAATAACTAAGAAAAAAAGAGAAAAGACTCAAATAAATAAAATCAGAAATGAAAGAGTAGAAACAACAACTGACACCAAAGAAATACATAGGATCATAAGAGCCGCTATGAACAATTATGCACCACGAAATCAGATAATCTAGAAGAAACGGATCGATTTCTAGAAACATACAACCTACCAAGACTGAACCAGAAACAAATAGAAAGTCTGAATAGACCATGAAAGACTAAAGAGAATTAATGAGTAACCAAAGGCGCCCAAGACAGAAAACCCCAGGACCAGATGGCTTCACTGGCAAATTCTACCAACCATTTAAAAAAGAATTAATGTCCGGACCAGCCTGGTGGCATAGTGGTTAAGTTCCCACACTCTACTTCAGGAGACCATGGTTCACAGGTTCAGATCCTGGGTGCTGATGTACACATGCTTATCAAGCCATGCTGTGGTGGCATCCCATATACAAAATAGAGGAAGATTGGCACAGATGTTAGCTCAGGGCCAATCTTCCTCATCAATGAACAAAAAGAAGAATTAATGTCAATCCTTCTCAAAATGTTCCAAAAAGTTGAAGAGGAGGGAATGAAGCCAGCATTATCCTGATAGCAAAGCAAAATAAGGACACTACAAGAAAAGAAAACTATAGGTCAACATCCCTGATGAAAATTGATGGAGAAATCCTCAACAAAATATTAGCAAATTGAATTCAAGAACTCATTGAAGTGTTATACAACACGACCAAGTGGGATTTATCCTTGGGTACAAGGATGGTTCAACATACACAAATCAATAAATGTGACACAGCACATTAATAGAATTAAAGATAAAAATCATATGAGCATGTCAATAGGCGCAGAGAAAGCATTTGACAAAATATAACGTTCTTTCATGATGAAAGCCCTCAATAGATTGGGTCTAGGAGGAACATACCTCAATATAATAAAGGCCAGGTATGACCTACGCACAACTAACATTATACTCAACAGTTAAAAATTGAGAGATTTTCCTCTAATATCAGGAAAAAGATAAGGATGCCCAACTCACCACTCCTCTTCAACATAGTGCTGGAGGTCCCACCGAGAGCAATTAGGCAAGAAAAAGAAATAAAATGTATCCAAATCAGAATGGAATAAGTAAAACGGTCTCTATTTGCAAATGGTATGATCTTATATATTGAAAATCCCAAAGACTCAACCATAAATTGGTTGGATTTAATCAATGAATTTACTAAAGTAGCAGAAAGTAAAATTAATACACAGAAATCAGTTGCATTTCTATAGACTAACAACGAAACATATAAAAAAGAAATAAAGAAAACTATCGCATTCACAATGGCATCAAAAATAATAAAATATCTAGGAATAAATTTAACCAAGGAAGTGAAAGATCTGTACACTGAAAACTTCACGACTTTGTTGAAAGAAATCAAAGAAGACACAAACAAATGGAGGGGCATTCTCATGATCATGGATTGGAAGACATAATGCTATCCCAATTTCTGTGCTACTCAAAGCCAGCTATGGATTCAACGCAATCTCTATCAAAACTCCAGGAACATTTTTCACAGAAATAAAAGAACAGTCCGAAAATTTTATGGAACCACAAAAGACCCTGAATAACCAAAGAAATTTGACAAAGAAGAACAAAACCAGAGGAATCACACTTTCTGATTTCATATACTACAAAGTTATAGCAATCAAAACAGTTTGGTATTGGCATACAAACTGACACATAGACCAATGGAATAGAAGAGAGAGCCCAGAATTAAACCTACAGGTAAACAGTCAACTAATATTTGATAAGGAAGCCAAGAACATTCAATGAAGATAGAATAGATTCTTCAACAAACAGTGTTGAGATAGCTGGATACACACAGGAAAAGCAATTAAATTGGACCTCTATCTTATACAACTCACAAAAATTAACTAGAGATGGATCAAACACTTACACATAAGACCTGATACCATAAAACTCATAGAAGACAACATAGAGAAGAAGCTCCTTGACATTGGTCTTGGCGATGATCTTTTGGATATGACACCAAAAGAACAAACAAAAGAAAAAATTAACAAGTGGGACTACATTAAACTTAAAAGCTTCTGCACTGCAACAGAAATAATCAATAATATGAAAAGTCAACCTATGGAATGGGAGAAAATATTTGCAAACCATGTATTGGATAAAGGGTTAATATCCAAAATTTATAAAGAACTCATACAACTCAATGACAACAACAAAAATCCGATTAAAAAATGGACAGAGAAATTGAATAGATGTTTTTCCAAAGAAGACATACAAATGGCCAACAGATACATGGAAAGATGCTTACCATCACTAACCATGAGGGAAATGCAAATCAAAACCACAATGAGATATCACCCCACACTTGTAAGAATGGCTACCATCAAGAAGAAAAGAGATAACTAGTGTTGGCCAAGATGTGGAGAAAAGGGAACCCTTGTGCACTGTAGGTGTGATTTTAATCTGATCTGGCCACTGTGGAGAACAGTATGGAGGTTCCTCAAAAAATTAAAAATAGAAATACCATATGATCCAGCAATCTCACTTCCAAGTATATATCCAAAGGATATGAAAACAGATTTTTGAAGAGATATATGCACCCCTTTGTTCATTGCAGCATTATTCACAATAGCCAAGATATGAAAACAACCTAAATGCCCATCAACAGATGAATGGATAAAGAAGATGTGGTGTGTATATACACAGAATACCACTCAGCCATGAGAAAGAAGGAAATCCTGCCATTTACGACAACATGGATGGATCATGAGGGCATTATGCTAAGCGAGATAAGTCAGAAATAGAAAAACAAATACTGTAAGATATCACTCATATGTGTAATCTAAAAAAAACAGAACTTGAAAAACAGAGAGGGGAATGGTAGTTTCCAGGGGCTGGCAGGTGGGAGATGTTGTTTAAGGGTAAATACTTGCAGCTAGTAGATGAATAAGTCCTGGACATCTAACACAGAGCACACTGATTATAGACAACAAAACTGTATATAAACCATAATCTTGCTAAGAGACTAGATCTTAATTGTTTCCATCACTAGAAGAAATGATAATTATGTGACACCATAGAGGTGTTAGCTAACACTACAGTGACAATCATATTGAAATATAAATGTATCAATTAAAAAGTTATTATGTCAAATTGATATGTAGGCATTCTATATCTTAAAGATGACAAGTAATAAGAATATTAGCTGTCTTTATCTGGAAAATATCTAATTTAATATTAGGTGGATTTCACCTCAATAAAAAACCAATTAGTATCATTCAACACGTTAATAGGATAAAGAAGAAATAACATATTACCAGTTCAGTAGATTCAGGGGAAAAAAAACTTGATCAAGTTGAGTACCACTTTCATGATACCTCTCGGCTAAATAAATTTGGAAATTAAATTCCTGTATCTGATAAAGATATGTAAAAATATTACAGATATCATCATATTAACGTTGGAATATTGAATGCTTTCCTCTAGGCTTAACTGTGTACTGGGGGAACTTATCTGCCCACGAGGCAAGAACTCAAGAGGGCAGAAAGTTTGGAAAGTAAAAAGTAAAACTCTCTGTATTCACCAATAATATGATTATGCTTGTAGAAAATCCAGAAGGAATCTATTCTAAAACACTACTGGAACTAATAAATAAACTTAAGAAAGCTTCTTATTGAAAGTCAATATACAAATATCAATTGTCTCTCTATCTACTAGCAACACAAATTAGAAAATAAAATTTTAAAAAAACAATTCCATTTACAGTAGCATTCAAAACATAAAATACCAAGAATATCTAACAAAGGTTGAGAAAGACTTCTATACCGAAAACTCTAAAACATTGTTTAGAGAGAGTTGTGAAGGCCTGAATAAATAGAGAAATATGTCTTGGACGTGGGTTGGAAGACTCTATATTTTTAAGGTGACAATTTTCTTCAAATTGTTCTATAGAGTCAATGCAGTCAAAATCACAATCCCTACAGAATTTTTACTTTATAGAAAATCAAAAGTGAATTCTAAAACTTACAGGAAAATGTATATATTTAAAAATGTAGCCGACAATCCTGCACTGCAGCATTAGACTACTAATACAGACAGATTCCAGAACTTACTGTAGACATATAGTATGTAAGAGAGTGTGGTCTTTGCAAAGTGGTAGACATCGAGATCTTGGGACAGAAATTGACGGGCTGGAAATGGAACCACACGGATACATCGTGGGCAGTAAGTTTCCTGACATGGGTGGGATGAATTTAAATGATATGATATGTAAGATCTTTATAAAGATGACTGACAGCTGACATAACAACAGATTGCACTGAGAGAGTTTTGAAAACACTGCCAAAGGGCTCCAGAAGAGGATGCAACCAGTCGGGCAGGTGCTGTCTGCAGCAAACACCTGCAGTCCCGTGAGGTTTCCCCAGGGTTGTTTGTTCAAACATACTACGCATGGATTTTTAATGAAGCGACAGATACTGCGATATCAGCCAAGGACACGTCTCTCAACAGTCTTTGGAATTTCTCTGCTACTGAATCGTCCACTTAAATTAGCTGATCATCATCAAAATTGGAGGAAAACTGCCAATAATCTCAAATTCAGAAACCTCAGAATCTAAATAGAAACTAAGGCTGAGGAATATGTCTTCTGGTCTTTTTTTCCCCAAGATAGTATTTTTCCAAGGTGGACATTTTCCCAGGATATGTAAATATGTGTGTTCCAAGGATGCAATGAGCATTTAGTAATCATAAACAAGTATTTTAAATGCTTTACGATGTCTGTCATATAAAAGCTGCCACGTGTCTACTAGCTGAGAGCTGCCACCCGGAGTCATGCTGCCCCTTTTAGAATACGAGGACATGCTGGTTCCTTTGAGACCACAAAGTGACAGCAAAGGGGCCCTGATGTGCAGAACGTCTGGATTCGCACACAGGTGGGGAAAAGCAGGTGGCTTTCCATAGAGAAGATCCCACCATTTTTATCCCAGTGGAAATGCACAATTTATCTCACAGATCGGGATTGCCCACTGATGAAGGGTGAATGATGCTCTCTGACTACGTCTCCCCTTTGGGGTTTATATGTCTTTATGTCAATAAGCCTAAA
This sequence comes from Rhinoceros unicornis, assembly GCA_028646465.1. Classification (NCBI taxonomy): domain Eukaryota; kingdom Metazoa; phylum Chordata; class Mammalia; order Perissodactyla; family Rhinocerotidae; genus Rhinoceros; species Rhinoceros unicornis. The sequence continues at coordinate 612,107 of CM053536.1, forward strand.
CTCGTAACACTGTACAAATAAACTGAAGGTAACATCTCTCTGAAACTTATTTTCAAATAATATTTTAAATTTGTGGTTTTAATCATGTGAAGGAACGGTCACAACGTTTATCAATTTTTATTTTCAAAGCGTCCGAGGTCTTTACTTTGAAGTCGGTGGTTCCTAAGAGCCTGTGCCGTAGGCAGTGAGGGCCAGGTGGGCGAGGGGTGGATTCAGCCAAGGTCAGGAGAGCAAAGGAATATGAGTCGGGTCTGAGAGGTTCATAGCTCCTCTAACCGAGTTTATAAACGACCCAGGCTGGCATAAGGAGACAATTGCCAGACGCCCATCTCACTCTCCCGCCACATCTGGGCCCATGGCCTACAGGAGAGCCCACCATGGGGGGGTCTATTCATTCTGCTCAGTGAAGTGAGTGATGGATAATATCAGATTGTGTATAGTTGAAATGGTTTCATTTTTTATTAATAAAATTTACAAACTTCCTACAATAAGCCTATGAATAGAAATAAATGTATTTGTTCCAAATATATTTCACTGGCCAGATCATTTGAGCCACTGCCTCCAGTACCAGCCTTCCTCTCTCCGTCACATCACTGTCATTAGCATCCAGGCTGCTTTTGCAAGTCCCTGGTCAGACAAGCGCACACCAGGTTCGTTCCACACAGTGCCCCTTCAGTCCCACACACACCATCTTCTAGAATTCATCCCCAGGTGCTGCGCACATTTCCGCCCTTCTCATTCGATTGCCCGCCATCTCTGCCACCACGCCAACACTGAACCAGGACACCCAGCTCCAGCTGGCCTCATCCAGGAAAGACCCTCTGGGGACACACCGCTGGCCAGGCCTTCCTTCTCCCTCACTCTCTTCCCCTCGCCTTTGAGCATCTCTCTTCCTTGGGTGTCCTCCAGGTCACCTGCCACCGTCCCTGGTCTGGCTCTTCCTCCTTGTGTGCAAAGGGGAAGCTGCCCCGAGGTCACCACTAGAGGCAGCTGGAGGTCGTGAGAGCAAGAAGGAGCATGAGGACAGACAGAAAACACATGGCTGAAAAGGGTTTCCTGCACATACAGGGGGAAGAAATTAATGAACCATTATTAATTGGTGTTCCCACTTCTAGGCCAGGATCTGTGGCATCTTAGAAAGAGGAGAAATAGTAAGAAAGTACACTAGCTGACGTGAAACCTCGGAAGAATGGGATGCAGATCCCTTAGATGGGAGTTGGGGAGTGAAAGAGTTGCAAAGTAAATGAAACATCAGTGGCATTATTGAAATGTCCCTGGGAAGCAGGAAAGATGCCGTGGACAGTCAATCAGAAGTTAGTGATAATAGGGATGGTACAGTGCAGCTTTCACCAATTTTGAGGCTGAGTCCTTGGGTGAGTATGCATTTAGGATGATTACGTCTTCTCTCATGGAGTCATGTCCCTCTTTGTCCCTAGTGATTTTCACTGCTCTGAAGTCTGCTTTATCAGACATTAATGAGCCACTCGTGACCTTTAGTTAATGTTTGCGTGGTCTGTCCCCCCACCTTCCATCCTCCATGTCCCTGTCACCGAATCGGAAGTGAGTTTCTCACGAGCCAGATACAGTCGGGCTGCCTTTACCCGCTCTGCCAGTCTCTGCCTTAGTTGCTGTGTCTGGCCGTCATTTAAGGGGATTGTCGATATGTTAGCTCTTCAGCCTGGTGATATGCGTGTTTGGTTTGTTTCCTCCGGTTCGTAGTCCTCCTTTTCTCTCTTCTTGCCCTCCTGGAGGTGCGTGAACCTATTTTGGGACTGCCTCTCGATTTACTTGTCTTAGAGTATTCACAGCGTCTCTGAGTGTATCTTTGGTAGAGTTTTCCCAGTGGCTGCCATCGGGAGGCCAACAGTCTGTCGACTCAGCCACGTTACTGCACGGAAGCCTCACCTCCACGTGGTCCCTCCATCTTCCTCACTTTTAATAAGGTCTTAAGTATCAGATGGTGCTGTAATTTTTCTTTCAACATCAAATATGACTTATAAAATCCTTGAGGAAAAGAAGAGTCTATTGTGTGCACTTCTGCTCTTTCTACTATTCCTTCCTCCTTACCGATGTCCCAAGATCCCTTCCTCTATAATGTCCCCACTGTTTGAAGAACGTCCTTCAGCCGGTCTTTACCAGTACCTCTGCTAGCAATCAAGTCTTTCCATTTTTGTTCACCTGAGACCGTGTTCCTTTCCCTTTCACTCCTGCAGGATAGTCTCTCACTGGATACAGAATCCACAATTGAGCATCTTTCTTTTCAGTCCTTGAAAAATACTGGGCAGCATCCTTCTGGCTTCCCTGGTCTTGGGTGAGAAAGATGGACATTGAATTGATGTCCCAAACTAGGTAATGCTTCCTTTCTCTCTTGTTCCTTTCAAGATTTTTTTCTCTGTCTTTGGATTTCAAAGGTTTGATTGTGATGTCTTGTTGTGGATTTCCTTGAGTTTACGCTTCTTTGCTTTCACTCACCTTCTAGGGTTTGGAAGTTTGTGTCTTTCACCAAATTTGTTGGGTTTTTGGTCATTATTTCTCCAAAAACCCCTCCCGCCGTCTCTTCTCTCCTCCTGGACTCCAGTGATTCTGACGCTGGATTTTCTGTCATTGTCTCACAGCTCCTGGGCTGCTGATTTTTTAAGTCTATTTTCTCTCTGTTGCTGAGAAACACCGGCGCCTCTTCGGCTCAACAGCAAGAACAATAATGGCGATGTGATGGCACGTGGGGTGCACTGTGTGACAGGTTCCCAATGTTCACTCAAAAAGAGAAGGCATTTTCTTTGCAATTATCTGTATCACATTTTGAAAAACTGGTCAGATTTTGTGTTACAAAGATATCTCAGCAAGTCTTGCAAATCGTTTGCCTGCTCTCTCTCTCTGAGTATTCTGAATAAGTTCCCATTCTTTTTCCTTTATGCTCCATCCATGTGAACATTGCACAGACAGATTTCCCAAAAGCAGACCACTCTGGAATTCCTGTGCATAAGGACTTGGAAAAAAGTTGACGGCTCCTCAAGACTTTTTTGTGGATCTATCTTGCCTGAGCGTCTGTGAGCCAGGCCATTGCTGTCCCTCACTCGTCTCTGATTTAACAGCCACGCAAGAGAACAGCTTTAAACAAAACAAACACCACATCCAGCTTAGCCAGATGGCTGGGCAGTGGGGTGTGAGGGCACCTTGAAAGTGTGAGTCCTGGGGGCAGGGCTGAGGTCATCCTTACGGCTAAGGTGATGAGATGAGCAGCTGAGAACACCCACACATTCCCTGCTCCTCCAGGCTGATGAGAGAGAGACCACCAGGAGCCACTGCCAGAGAATCGCCCCCTGAGCCTCCTTGCTGAAGCATAAGCACCCTGGGGCTCGACGGCCTTTATCTCAGTGTCAGGGACGGCACTGTGGGGGGCTGTCCTTCCTGCACCTCCATAATGATGCGATTGATCCCATTTTCTTTTACTTTTTTTTTTTTTTTTTGCTGGTAAAGATTCACCCTGGGATAACATCTGTTGCAAATCTTCCTATTTTTTTCCTCACCCCCCCACCCCCAAATGTCCCAGTACATAGTCGTGTATAGCTGTAACTCCTTCTGATACCAGCCCTGATATCAGTTCCCCTACAATAAACCCAGAAAATATGGGGTTAAAACTGAAAGCACTCATCCTCTTTCCTTGCTTCTCTAAATTGCATTCATATGTAATTATCAGTTTTTTGAATCTTTTGTCACTGAGCTTCACAAGGCAAATAGAAGTTACAAATTAGTAAAGCCCAGGTGGCCTCAAGCTGGGCTCACACTGAAGTTTTAGCTAATCACCAATTCTTGAGGTTTGTTACAGGGAAACTCATGTCCAGAAAATGTCAAGAAGCTAAAGCTTCTCAGACCTCAACTCCTTGGCTTCCTGGCACCAGAATCCACCCTCCACCATGGTGACTGTTGTAGGACACCCATCTGCAATTCCCTTATCTTGCCATCCTCCTCCCTGCCAGCAGCCTCACAAAGCCAAACGCAGGCTGGTGGGAAAGCATCCACCAGCAAGGCCACAGCCCCCCCTCCCTGCAAGAAGCTACATTCCTCTCAACCTTTAAAACCTTTTCCCTTGCATCTTTTCGGAGATGAGAAAAATTTGAGACCTCTGACCTCCCGGCTGACCTCACCCAAAATAAAACTCTTTTCTTGCCATAAGCCTGGCATTCCAGTTTTATTTGGCCCCTCTTATGTGGCGAGTAAAGAACCTGGTTACGTATCCAGTAACACTTCTAGATCTTCTATGTGAGCCACCACCACAGCATGGCTACTGACAGACGGACAGTGTGGTTCCACAATTGGGAACCGAACCCAGGACGCCGAAGTGGAGCTCACTGATCTGTAACCACTAGGTCATCAGGGCTGGCTAGGGTTTCTCCTATTTTTAGTAGCTGGAATTGAAGAGCATTGGGTGATTGTGCCTTGCCTGGTGGGCTCAGGGAAGTGACACAGGACGGCCATGAATGACACCGCTGGGCACAGTGGGGCCATGCTGCGTCAGGAGCCTTCCAGCGAGGATGCCCTGGGACTCCTGGCCTCCCAGAAGCAAGAAGTGTTTTGAGAGGTTCAGTGGATTCGACCAGAGGCGTAAAAAGAAACTTTCCAACCCAGACAAATGGACTGAATGTACATTTTATTATATAGGGAAGGGTAAAGGTGAAAGCCTGCAAACAGATCAGAATAGGTCAAATAAAAGGAGGAAACAACATTAGGTCAATCAAAAAGGGAAACGTCAGATCGACCGAGACAGAACAGATTCTTATAGGTCAAATAACAAGAGGGAAAAACATCAGGTGGATCAAAAAGGGAAAAGTCAGACTGACCGAAGGGAAATAACATCAGATGGACCAAAAAGAGAAACGGCAAGTTGACCGAAAGAAAAACATCAGATCGGGTAATTACAACATCCACGCCCTTATACCATGGAAAGTCCCTTGAGTTAACACGGCTAGGTGGGATTACAGATCGACAGAGGTCCTGGGCCAGGCGTGCCCCCCACAGGTGAGAATCTCGCCCAAGCAGAATTTTGAGTTGCTTTTATGCATGTTTCTGCTTAGAGACCGTCTCTATGGGAACTTTTGGTATTTTTCCTTCGCACTGTTATCACGTGTGTACGTGCACTATAACTCCCGGTACTTATCTCAGACCGACACAGATGGCTGGTCTGGGCCTGTCCTGGAAATCCCAGGAGTTTTATAATCTAAATAATTGCAGCTAGTATTGTGGGGGAAGGGCCAGTTCCCACCACAAGCAGCTGCTCTGCATTCTTTTAGTGTGGCTGGTTTCCCAGGGTCACCAAGCGGACAAACGTGGCCATACTTATGTTAAGTCAAGAAGCGAACCTCAGAGCACACAGACACGGCGACCTGGTCATTTTTGATGCAGGGTGCGCCCCTGTCCTGGGATGCTGAGGACCACCGGGGAGCCCACACCTCGCTTACTGTGTACTGGAGCAACACTCAAACTCGCTCACACTCACACTCCTGCACACAACCACTTGCTCACTCACACACTCACACACAATTGCTCACACTCCTGCACACACCCACTCACTCACTCACACATTCGTGAGCACACCCACTCGCTCACTCACACACAATCGCTCACACCACTTGCCTCCATCTTCACTGATCCTGGGCACACCAGCACATCACCCACAACGGCCACCTTGCTTTACAGCCTGGGAAACCCCCAGCTGGTCCCACGGAAAGACAGAGGCAGAAATTTTTGAAAAAAGAGTCTGGGAACACTTCCAGCTCAAAACCGGAACACCAAGCTCCCTCGTTCCCCACAGCAGCTCCTCTCAGCACAATGGCCACAGACACAAGCCTGACGTGATCGCAGAGCCTCAGGACAGTGGTGGGCATGGTTGCCGCCACCTGCCTGGAGGGGTCTCCCTGTGCTCCCAGCAGGACACCCACAGGCTGAGTCCACCACACAGCCTCCCTGGGGCTCTGCCTCTGTCCACAGGTCAGCCTCTCCATCCCAGGTCTCCGCCCACCCACCCCTTGCAGGGGTTTGGGGTGGGTCTGTGTCACTGTGGTAGTACTCTTCCACATGTGACTATGACCACAGCATCACAGTACCCATCAAACACCCCGTCCCTGCAGCCCAGGCTACAGCCCTGCCCTCAGCAGGCAGTGACGCCATCCCAGGAATCCTGAACAGGGCCACATGCCAGGGTGTGGTGACTCCCACAGCAGTGCAGCCAGAACCCAAACCCTCTGGGGCCATAGGACAGGGATGGCCCACAGCACCCCACACATCCCCCACACAGCAGCTGTCACCACCGCCAGGCTCCTGTCCAAGTCCATCAGACCATGAAACCAACGAGCCAAAGCCGCCCAAACCTCAGCCAGATCCCCCTCCAATGGGCACCCCTGCTGGCCCTCCCAGACCAGGAAGGCCCCAAGGCCACCATCCACTGTCATCCGGCCAGCAGCTCGGGAAGTTCCTTCCCTCAGGACACGTGGGGGCCAGGGCTGGAAGGCACAGAGAACCCACTCTGCCAGGACTCTGTGAGCGCCCCTGGCTGGGCAGCGGCGGCACAAAGGTGGGGCTGGCCTCACAAGCTGGCACTACACCTCCCCTGTGGACATTGGGCCACCTGGACACACCAACTGTGCCCTCCATACCACGCTCACCACAGGAAACCAACACACTCACACCAACCTGTGCCCAACTACACCCTACAACCCACACCCCCCCGCACCCAACATCCCACACTACCTCATACCCCACACCACCCATACCTCTCAACACCTCACAGCCCACATCCTCCACACTCACAGAACCTCGTACCCCATGCAACCCCACACCTAAAGACACAGCACCCCACCACCCAAAGCACCTGTGTCCCATTTGTGCCCCAAGCAAATTGGAGCCCTGCACTCTAGGTACCAGGAAGGTGGGAGGGGTTCGGCTTCAGGGGCTGCTGATTGAATTTTATTTTGGAAATGTTCCTTCCAGGAGAAGGGGTGGACCCATGTGCCCACGTCCCTGGGACCCACCTGGCTGCACCGTCCACCGCAAAGCCCAGCTGCCCAGTCGTCCTGGCCTGAATCCAACTTCCCGGCGGGGCCCACTGAGGACATTCACTGTACACTTGGAAACGAAGAGCTTCCAGAAATGGACAACCTCTCCCAGTCCAGTCCTCAGCAGGATCCGGACATGGACCCCAAACATATGTGAGACCACCAACAGGAGATGGGGCTGCCCTCTGGGGCAGCATCCTCTGCCCAGCTCTGCCTAGACCCTAAAAGGACTTGGGGTTCCCCAAAGCCCTGGGCCCCCTCACATGGAGGCTTGCTTCTGCCGACCACTTCAGCGGAGGGGTCAGCCACACCCTTCTTGGGGAGACAGGGGCCGAGGTTGGCAGCCTGACCACCCCACCTGCTCACAATCGTGGAGGAGACAGATGCAGTGGACAGCTGTGCGGACGGGACCCACAGATCAGCTGGGCCAGGAGGCTCCGGCAGGGTGGGGCCCCTCCTGCCACATGCAGGGCTTTTTGCCAAGCTCCTTCCTACTGTGTTACTATGGTAGCTATAGTTACAGCTACTACCACAGTGACAGACGCAGCTACAAAAACCTGCGGGGGTCTTCGGGGCCTCGAGTCCAGGATGCAGTGCTCCCCAGGCTCAGAACCCAGACCCTGAGCCTCCAGGGCCACTCCCAACCACTCAGTCATGGGCTCGTGTCCAGGCACAGCCTTCACCCCATGGGGGCCACAAAGAGCTCTGTGGTGACCACGCTGTTCCCACAGCCACATGTCTGAAGGCATGCCAGTTGGCAGAAACCGCCCTGCACGTAACAGCACCAGCCAAAGGAATCTGGAAGGACAGAGTTTGTGCCTGGGAAACCTGCAGAGGTCAAGCTCCCAACAGGATGCCCTAAGGCCCTCAGGGAGGCTGACAGGAGCAGATGTTGGAGCTGGGCCTGTGCTCAGCGGCAGAGAAGCTCACCCAATAGGTTGGGGGGAAGTGTTCCCTGGGAGTGGGAGCACCTAACAGTCTGCTGCCGACCCTGAGGTAGGTTCCATTCCTGGCCTGACTCAAAAGGGCTCCAGGGGCGTCTCCGCCAGGAGGTGGATTGCGCAGGCTCTTGGTCAAGGGATGTCTTGCTAAGGTCATGGCCAGGACGTACACAATGCTAGATATCCGCCTACAGTGAGTGGCCTTCAGGGAAAGCCCCTGGGAGGAGCCGCCGTACCCACACCTCCTGCCAAGCATGCGTTGAGGACCCGTCCTCCAGCCAAGCGCCAGCCCAAGAACCTAGTGGCGGCTGCACCAGCCTCAGAGGCCCCAGTGCTGGGACATGTCCCTCGCACTACAACTGCATGGCACCCACAATTGAGTGTAATCTGTCCTGTTGACGGCTTTTCACCAAAGGGATTGAGGGTCAGCCCTGCCTGCCCTCAGCCCTGGGAACCCTCAGCAAACCCCTCAGAAGGCCAAGTCACAGCTCAATCCTCCTGCAACGCCCCCTCCCAGAGCCCCAGACCACTGAACGATGGAACTTGAGGCCTCTCGTGACAGCCGTGTTGTGCCCGTGCGTGCACACCAGGGTCCCAGGGCACAGGCCAGGGGGACTCCATCCAGACACCTGCACCAAGAGACGACTGCATCACAGCACAGCTTCTGGCAGCCCAAGGCTGCATCCCCAGGAAGACATCACCCCACTAAAAAGTCAGCCAAGAGAGCTCAGTGCTGCTGGGAGAAAGTGCCATTGGTTCCAGCCAACACCTGACACCACAGCCGGACCCTCTGAGCATTTCCTGAGATCCCGCCTCTCCCTTTGATGTGCAGGTGTCCCCAAAACCCAGGAGCATCTCCATCCAGGACTGAGACCCGCTCCTCAGAGACGGAACCAACAGGAAGGACGGGCTTCGGCCCCCAGTCTCTGTGAGGACAGGAGCCAATTCCACATTCTAGCCAGTGGACACAGAGGCCTCGTGTGGTCTACACGGACCGCCCTTCCTGATCCCTCTTGGGAGCCCCGCTCCCCCCTCCCTGCCCCTCATTCTCCCTCTGACACGCCACTGTCCTCTGTGAAAAACCGGATGCAGCTCACCCTGTCGCTGCCGTCAGTAGTGACTGAAAGAACCTGTTTCCACCATTTAACTCACATTGAAGGCCCCTTTTCGTCACTGAGTGAACTCCTAATCTGGAAGGCAAGGGCCCAGGGAACCTGGAGCTCATGCTATTAGGATCCCAGGTGGCAGAGGCCATCTCAAGCCCTTCACAGCCCGCCCCACCTCAGACCAAGCCCTGATCTCCCTGTCAGCTCAAGAGCTGCAGGCTGAGTACAGGACTCACCTGGCATCCACCTCCCCGCACATCTTGGGGAGACCCAGGTCACCTGATTGACCCCCAAAGGCAGCAGCTCCTCCAGAACCCTGGAATCCTGTCCGAAGGGGCAGACAGAGTCATCGGACCAGCAGATCTCACTGCAGCCACTCTGGGAACCCACCTGACCCTCAGGAGGTCAGCTCTGCGGACATTGGGCAGCCCAGCCTCTGACTCCCAAGAGGAAGGCTGAGGCCTTGTGAGCAGCGGAGGTGCCCTGGGGGTTGGGAGGCTGCAAGAGTCTCTGGGGAGGAAGTCCATGTTCACCCAGAGCCGGGGAATGAAAGTGTCCTGGAAGGTTGATCTCAGGGACACCCAGATCAGGGAAACACCTGTGCAGTGCGGGTACGGGCCTCCCCAAATTAGGCACAGAGGGAAGAGGTGGGGAGTGTCCTCGTGCCCACCGCTGGGAGCTGGCCTCTCAGGATGAGGTCAGCCATGCCCAGGTGGCTGTCAATGGAAAACCTTGTGGGTCAGAACACTAGCCCCATCATTAAACTCCAGCAGAGATGAGATGGGCACAGAATAGGCAGACCCTCGCTGGCCACGCCAGGGACAGTTTCTGAGAGGGGCGCAGCGAGCAGAACAGAAACAGCCAAACCCCCGAGCTGTGGAAACCGGTTGCCGACTGGACTCGGTGGACATCAGGGGTATCTATGGTGGAGGACCGAGTCTTCCTCTCCACCTTCAAGACCCTCCTACACCAGGACCGTGCCGCGGGGTCTCGCCAGCCCGCGAACGCAGGATGCCCTCTGCAGAGCTACCTCTGGACCGACAAAGGCTGAGGTGGGGTCATCTGCCAGTCACCCTGAGTTTCAGAGCAAAAGCCACCATAAATGCACGCTGTCCCCGCAGAGCACTCCCGAGCCTGCAAGGGTGGAAAGGGGACAGGGCAGGGCGGGAGGATTTTGTGGGGGCCTGTTTCACCGTGACACTACTGTGATAGTATTTCCTGCTCCGCTCACAGTGACACAGCCCCCGTCCAAAAGCTCCTCCCAACACAGGCTCCCAGGGCCACCAGGTCCTTCCCAAAGCAAAACACGCCTGGCTCCGGACCAAAATCTGTCTCCCAGAGTCAGAAGGCAGCTCACTGATTATAATAGAAAAGGAGACTCCAGAGAAGCAAAGGGGGACCTCCCGCCACCCCGTAGAGGAGGTGGGACAACAGGCAGGGGCAAGGGACATTGCACAGGGAACCCAGGAGGGACACCTAAGACCATGCAGGGGCCTGAGATCTCTGGGGCGGAGCCCGGGGGGCATGAGGAGAGCAGCCTCCCCGTGCTTTGTCTCCTCAAATTGTCACCATGTGCAGACACACGTTTGTAAAGAGATTTTTTAAAATGCGATGGAAATGTATCCTTAAAATTTATCACCTGGTGGTGCTGGGAAGAGCACAAGGTCCTGGACCTGCGGCTCCACCCACTGTGGGGCTGGACCAGGCTCCACACAGCCACTGCTACCCGCAGCCCTGCGGGGCTGGGCCAGATCGGCTCTGCCACCGCCATCGGCCACCACAACCCAGGGGACAAGGGTCAGCGTCCCAGGAGCAGTCCTGCCCAATGAGACTGATGCTGGCCCTGACATCAGTTCCCCTACATTAAACCCAGCATATATGAGGATAAAACCCAGAGCAGCCCTCTCCTCTCCCTGCTTCTCTAAGGTGCATTCATATGTAAATATCAGTGTCTCTAAGCTTTGTATCCTTGAAGTTTGCTACAGGGAAACTCATATCCAGAGAATATCAAGAAGCTGAAGCCTCCCAGCACCCAGCTCCCCAGCTACTGGCCCCAGAATCCACGGCCCATCACAGAGGCACAGGACAAAGGACGTCCACCTGCGGTTCCCTCATCTCTCGCCATCCTCCTCCCTGCAAGCAGCCACTCAAGGCCAAACACAGGCTGAAGGGAAGGTGCCAACCAGCAACGCCACAGACTCCACACCCCGCAAGCAGCCACATTCCTGAAAACCTGTAAAAACGGGCACCCCACATTTTTGGAGGAGATGACCAAGTGCTTACTCTCCTCTCCCAACTGACGTTACCCGAAATGAAACATTTCCATCCACAAGCTTGGCGTTCCAGTTTTTATTTTGGTCTCTGTCTTGTGTGGCGGGTAAAGAACCTATGTGTGTAGCCAGTAAAAAGACTAAAGAGCAAACGCACAGCCTTGCCATGGGATGGACATTGAGGTACGGAGGAAGCAGAATTCTGGAGAATATTTGCTCCCCAGGCCTGAAGACCCTTGGGGACAGGGGACGGCAGGGGGGGTGTCCCAGCAAAGGACCAGCCCTCTGGCTCCAGCATCTCCTTGGGAACTTGAGAAAAACAGACGCCAACACTGACCCGGGCATCCCCAACAGATGGCAGCTCTCTCTAGAAGCTCCGGGTGGTTCTGAGAGGTGACTAGATATGGACCAGGGTCCCTGCTCCAGAGGGAAAATGCCCCTGAACAAACTAGAGCTGGCGGGACTCATGATGGTCAGTTACCCACATTCACCATGGATTCCAGGCCCAGAGGGCACAGAGGAGCCTAAGGAGGCTCAGACTTCACTGTGCTCCTGGCCTGGAGCTGCAAGGGCTCAGGAGGGGCATGTGCTCAGGAGGCAGGGCCCTGTGCTGCCCCAGCAAATGTCCCCATCATAGGCCTCTGGGTGCCCCAGCAGGGACCACCCGTCAAGGCAAGTGGAGCAGAGGGGATGTGGGGTTGGGCGGGAGAGACACCGGGGCCTCCTCAAACCTGGGCATCTGCATACCTGGGCCTCCCCTGCACCTGCACCTCCTCCCCTGCAATGGCACCTCATCCCCTGCACCTGCACCTCCTCCCGTGCAATGGCACCTCCTCTCCCGCTATGGCATTTCCTCCCCTGCACCTGCACCTCCTCCACTGCACCTGCTTCAGGCCCTGCTGGACCAGACAGGACTGAAGCTGCATCCAGGGAAGAGCAGGCCTCCTGGAGAATCACTGAGGTCTCCTGTCACCACAGCTGTGAATTCCTCAAAGGCTTTAGGCAAGACAGAGGCACAGACGGACAGTAAAGGAGGTGGCTAGGGAGGAGGAGACGGAGGCCCATGTCTGGGTGGAGCTAAGGCTGGTGCCGTTCCCTCAGTGGCCCTCACAGGACCTGGGGCAGAGTTTGGACCCGGAGAACCGGGGTCAGCAGCAACAATTAAAATGACTCCTGCCTGCTGCCACATCAGGCCTCCTGGGCTCTGCCTCTGTCCAGAGGTCAGCCCCTCCACCCCTGGTTCCCACCCACCCAGCCCCTCAGAGGGGTTTGGGGGTGGGTCTGTGTCACTGTGGTATGACTATTCTACATATGATTATGACCACAGCATCACAGCACCCATCACATACCCCATTCCTGCTGCCTGAGCTTACACCCATCCTTTCGAGGCGGTGACTTCCTCCCAGGATTCTGAACAGGGCCACATCCTGTGGGTGTGGTGACTCCCACAGCGGTGCAGCTGGAAACCAAACCCACTGGGGCCACAGGACAGGGAGGGCCCACAACCTCCCTGCTTCCCTGACACGGCAGCCGTCGCTACCACCTGGCTGTTGTCCAAGTCTGTCGGACTGTTAAACCAACGAGCAGGAACCGCCCAGATCTCAGCCAGACCACCCTCCAAGGGGCACTCCTGCTGGACCTCCTAGGCCAGGATGGGCACAAGGTCACCATCCACTGGCATCTGGCCAGCAGCTCAGGAAGTTCCCACCCTTGAGACAGTGGGGGTCCGAGCTGGAAGGAAGATTGACCCCACTCTGCCATGACCCTGCAGCCGGCCTGGCTGGGCAGTGATAACACAAATGTGGGGCAGGTACTACTCTTACCCGGTGGCCATTGGCCACATTAGCTGTTTCCCATGCCACTGTTTACCCTACACCACACAACCCCCACGCCACCCCATACCCCACTTCCCCCATACAGTACAGCACCCCATACTGCACAAACTCCACATCCCATTATCCACATATATCACATCACCAGACACCCCATTCCCCATATCCACCACATCTCACAGCACCCTGGACCATACACCAGCCCACACCCTGCGAATCCCACACGCTACATCCCAGAGCACTCCAAATCCACACCACCTATTACCCCACACAACTAGCCCCCATGCCCTGCCGCCAGTGGTTTGGAGCCCTACTCCCTGCGGACCAGGAAGGCGGACGGGGCACCCCTTTATGGCAGCAGATTGAATTTGATTTTGGAAACGTTCCCTCCAGGAAGAGGGGTAGACCCACGTGCCCATGTCCCTGGGACTCACTTGGCTGGACCGTCCACCCCAGAGCCCAGCAGCCCTGTTGGAATGGCCTGAAACTGACCTCCCTAGGGAGCCTACTGAGGACCCTCGCTGAACACTCGGATATGAGAAGCTTCCAGGGATGGACACACTCCCCAACTCCCGTCCTCGGCCAGATCTGGACACAGACCCTGAGCCTGTGTGAGACCACCAGCATGAGATGGGGCCAACTCTGGGGCATCTGCCTCTGCCTAGCTCTGCTTCGACCATAAAAGGACTGGGGGTGTCCCCCCAGCCCTGGGGCCGCTCTCATGGAGGCTTGTTTCTGCCCACCCCTTCAGTGGGGGGTCGCCTACACCCTTCATGGGGAAACAGTGGCTGAGGGTGGCAGCCTGACCACCCAACTTGCTCACAATCATGGAGGAGATAGATGCACTGGGCACATGTGAGGATGGGCCCCTCTGGTCATGTGGAGCAGGAGACTCCTGCAGGCTGGGGCCCCCTCCTGCTCCATGCAGGACTGTTTGTCAAGGACCTTCCTACTGTGTTAATATAGAGGCTACAGCTACGGCTACTACTACAGTGACAGGCCCGGCAGCAAACACCTGCTAGGATCCGTGGGGCCTCAAGTCTAGGATGGGCTGTTCTCAGGCTCAGAACCTAGATCCTCAGCCTCCAGGGCCTCTCCCAACAACTCAGCCCATGGGCTCATGTCCAGGCACAGCCTTCACCCCCATGGGGACTTCAAAGAACTCTGTGGTGACCACACTGACCCACAGCCACACACATAGAGCCTGGCAAGCTGGCAGAAACCGCCCTGCACTCAACACCACCAGCCGAAGGAATCAGGAGGGACAGCGCCTGTCCCGGGTAAACCCTCAGAGGTCAAGCTCTCAACAGGACCCACAGAGGCCCTCGGGGAGGCTGACAGGCACAGACGCTAGAGCTGGGCCTGTGCTCAGCTGCATAGGAGCTTGCCCAAAGGTTGGGGGACAGGGTTCCTGGGGTGTGGGAGCACCTCTCCGTCTGTTGCCGATCCTGAGGAAGCTCAGTTGCATTCCTGGCCTGGCCCGAGAGGGCTCCAGGGCCCTCTCCTCCTGGAGCGGGGTTGTGCAGCCTCTTGGTTGAGGTGTGTCTCACCGAGGGCATTGCCAGGAGGCGCACAATGCTGAATATCCACCACAGTGAGTCTCTCCAGGGAAAGCCCCTCGGAGGTTCCGGCCCACCCACAACTCCTGCCCAACCATGCACAGAGGACCTGGCCTCTAACCAGGTGCCTGCCCCTGAGAACGCAGTGGCGGCTGCACCAGCCTCAGAGACCCCAGTTCTGGAACGTGTCCCTCACGATACAACTACACAGCACACCTACACTTGAGTGTCATCTGTCCTGGGGACAACTTTTCCCCAAAGGGCTTGAAGGTCAGCCCTGCCTGGTCTCGGCACTGGGAGCCCCTCAGCAAACCCCTCCGAGCTCCCGCCCACCGCTAGGTCCTCCTGCAATGCCCCCTCCGAGAGCCCTGGACCCGTTAAGGCTAGAACCCGAGGCCTCTCATGACAGCCATGCTGTGCCCGTGTGTGTGCACGGACATCCCAGAGCCCAGGCACGAGGGACGCCATCCAGACCCCTGCATCAAGAGATGAGTGTACACCAGCATGGCTGCTAGCAGCCCAAGCCTGCATCCCCAAGAAGACTCCAGCCCCCGTAAATCCTGGCCTGAGAAAGCCCAGCGCTGCTGGGAGAATCGGCCGTTGTTACAGCCAAACCTGACACAGCCCGGACCCGTCCTCGGAGCATTTCCTGAGATCTTGTCTCTGCCCTTTGAGGTAAGTGTGTCCCCACAACCCAGGAGTATCTCCATGCAGGACGGAGACCTGCACTTCAGAGACGGAATCATCAGCAAGGATGGTCCTTGGCCCCCCGTCTCTGTGAGGAAAGGAGCTGACTGTTCATTCCAGCCAGCGGACACAGCAGCCTTGTGTGGTCTACACGGACCAGCCTTCCTGATCCCCCATGGGAGCCCTGCTCCCCCTCCCTACCCCTCACTCTCCCTCTGACACGCCCTTGTCCTCTTTGCAAACTCTGATGCAGGTCACTCTGTCCCTGTCATCAATGGTGACTGAAAGAACATGCTTCCACCACTTAACTCATGTGGAAGGCCCCTGACGGTCACTGAGTGAATGCCTAACCTGGATGGCAAGGACCCAGTGAACCAAGAGCCCATGCTATGAGGATCCCAGGTAGCAGAGGCCACCCCCATGCCCCTGACAGGTCACCCCTCCCTCCGGCCAAGACCTGACCCAACAGCCTGCTCGAGAGCTGCAGGCCGGGCCCTGGACTCTCTGGAGCATCCACCTCCCTGGGCCTGGGGAGGTCGTCCCATCCTTCCCACTCACCCTCCAATGGCATCCAGCCGGTCAAGGGCCCGGGAATCCTGCCCGAAGGGGCAGATGCAGCTGTCCGGCCAGCAGACCTCACTGCAGCTGCTCGGATAACCCTCTTACCCCTCAGGAGGTCAGCACCGGGGACAGCAGGCAGCCAAGGTTCCAGCTCCCAGGCAGAAGGCTGGGATCATCTGAGCACACCAGGTGCCGACAGCAGGAGGTGCCCTGGGGTGCAGCGGACCAGGATAGCCACCGGGGAGGAAGTCCATGCTCACCCTGAACAGGGGAATGAAAGTGTCCAGGAAGGTTGATCTCAGAGTCACCCAGACCAAGGAAACACCTGTGCCGTGTGGGTGGGAGCCCTGCGGAGAAAGTCGCAGAGGGAAGAGGTGGGGAGTCTCCTCGTGCACACTGCTGGGAGCCGGCCTCTAATGATGTAGTCAGCCTTTCCCAGGCACAGTCCGTTGGAAACCTCACAAGTTACAACACCAGACCCACCGGCAAATTCCAGCAGAGATGAGATCGGGGGCGGATAGGCAGACCCTCACTGGTCACGCCAAGGACAGTTTCTGAGAGGGGCCCAGAGAGCAGAACAGAAACAGCTAGAATCCCTTAACAAGGCAAAGTGGACACCACACAGGCCACAGGAGACCCAGGGCTGCCTGCGCTAGAGAACCTGGTCTTCCTCATTCACCACCATTCCCCCTCTACACCAGGGCCATGCCCCCAAGATTCGCCAGCCAGGAAACACAGGAGGCCCTGTGCAGAGCTGCCCCTGGACCCATGGAGGCTCGGGGCTGTTCGCCCCCCATTCACCCCGAGTTTCAGAGCAGAAACCCTGGAAAGAGGCTGTCCCAGCAGAGCCCACCCTGAGCCTGCAAGGGTGGAGATGGCACAGAGCTGGGCAAGAGGATTTTGTGGGGGTCTCTGTGACCATGACAGTGCTGCAGTTTGAGTTCCTGCTACACCCACAGCCACACAGCCCCCGTCCATAAGCCCAACCAAACACATCCGTCCAGATCCACCATCTCCGTCCCTGAGTAAAACACATCCGGCTCCTGACCAGGAAATCTCTCCCCAGGGGTCAGAGGGCAGCTCACTGATTATAAAAGAAAAGGAGACTCCAGAGAAGCAAAGGGTGACCATCCGACAGCCCCACAGAGGAGGTGGGACAGCAGGCAGGGGTTAAAGGGACTTTGCACAGGGAATCCAGGAGGGACGCCTAAGAGCACAAGGGAGCCTGAGGTCTCTGGGGAGCGTCGGGGGGTGCGGGTGGTGTCAGGAGAGTGGAGGGAAGGTGAGCGGCCTCCCCTGTGCTTTGTCTCCTCTAATTGTCACCAAGTGCAGACACTACATCTATAATGACATTTTTTTTTATAGCTGATATAAATGTGTCTTTAAAACATTCCCCCTGGAAGGGGTACCAGGTCCTGGCCCTGCGGCTTCAGTGCCATGGCTGGTCACCAGGCTCCACACCACCACCACCCGGGGGACGTGGGCCCGGGTCCCAGGAGCAGCACCCACTGAGACTGTAGAGCAAAGACACAGCCTGGCCCTGGGCAGGGACACGAGGTGCGGAGGAGGCAGAATTCCAGGGAAGACTCGCTCCCCAGGCCTGAAGACCCTATGGGACAAGGCCGGCAGGGCCGTGTTCCAGCAAAGGGCCAGCCCACAGCTCCGGGATCTCCTGGGGAACTTAAGAATACAAACATCAAGCACAGCCCCAGGCATCCCTGACAGCTGCCAGCACTCTCTGGAGGCTCCAGGTGGCTCTGACGGGGAACTAGATAGGTAACAGTGTCCCTGCTCCAGACAGAAAACGCCTCTGAACAAACAAGACCTCGCAGGCCCAACAATGGAGAGTCACCCACATTCACCATGGAGTCAAGGCCCAGAGGCCAGAGAGGGCCCTAAAGAGGCTCCGACTCAGCCGAGCTCCAGGCTCAGGAGTGCCGTGTGTGCTCAAGGAGGCTGGGCCCTGTGCTGGCCCAACAAATCTCCCCCTTACAGGGCTCTGGGTGCTCCAGCAGGGACCCCCATGCAAGCAGAGCCAGGGGAATGTGGGGTCGGACAGGAGAGACATTGGGCATCCCGTGCATTTGGGCTTCACCTGCACCTGCACCTCCTCCCCTGTACCTGCACCTCCTCCCCTGCACCTGCACCTGCACCTGCACCTCCTCCACTGCACCTGCACCTCCTCCCCTCCACCTGCACCTTCTCCCCTGCACCTGCACCTCCACCACTACACCTGCTTCAGGCCCTATTAGAACTCAGTAAGCCTGAAACTGCATCCAGGGAAAAGCAGGCCTCCCAGAGAATCACTGAGGTCTCCTGTCACCACAGCTGTGAATTCCAGGCAGGCGTTAGACAGGACAGAGCCACAGGGGGAACGAGAGTGAGGATAGCCAGTGAGGCTGTGCCTGGAAGGAGGGAGAGCCAGAGGCCCAAGTCCAGGTGGGGCAAAGGCTGGTGCGAGACCTTCAGTGGCCCTCACGTGACCAGGAGCACAATTTGTACCCAGAATCCAGGATCAGCTGCAGCAAGAATAATGACTCCTGTCTGCTACCACCTCTGGCCTCCTGGGTGGGAGGCACCTGTTGACCCCAAGGTGACCCATCCATAGTCTGGGGACAATTTATCAACCCAGAGCCCATCACAGTGCGGTTGGGTTCCAAAATGGACACAGATGCCAGCCCGATGTGGCCGTGGAGCCTTGAGACAGGGTGGGTATGGTTGCCGTCCCCTGCCAGGAGGGGTCTCCCCGTACCCCCAGCAGGACACCCGCATGCTGAGCCCACACACAGCCTACCTGGGGCTCTGCTTCCACCCGCAGGTCAGCCTCTAGATCCCAGGTTCCCACACACCCAGCCCCTCAGGGGGGTTTGAAGGTGGGTCCATGTCACTGTAGCATTACTATCATGGGTATACCTGATACAACCCCAGCCTCACAGCGCCCATCAAAATCCCTAACCCCTGCCCTTGTGAGGCACTGATGCCATTCCCACATTGTGAACGGGGCCACATCCCAGGGGTGTGGTGACTCCCACAGCAGTGCCACAGGAACCCAAACCCTCTGGGGCCACAGGACAGGGACAGCCTACAATCCCCCACGATTTCCGGACACAGCGGTGATCGCCTTGCCTCGCCACTGTCCCAATCCATTGGATCGTGAAACCAACAAGCCATAGCCACCCAAATGTCAGCCAGACCAGTCTCCGAGGGACACCCCTGCTGGCCCTCCCAGGCCATGGGGGGCCGAAGCACTGCATCTGCTGGTGTCCAGCCAGCAGCTGGGGAAGCTCTCTCCCTGAGGACACATGGGGAGCAGGGTTGGAAGGCACAGAGATCCCACTCTCCAAGGTCCCTGTGAGCCACTTGGCTGGGCAGGGACAACACAAGGTTAGGCTTGTCCCAGTGTGCTGGTAGTACCTCCACCCTGTCACCATTGGGCCACCTGGCCACACCACCCTTACCCCTCTCCACTGTGCGCCCCATGCCATCCACACCTCACAGCACCCCACATTCCACATCACCCTGCACCCTACATCCCCCACTGAACCCAACATCTCCTACCACCCATTCCCCATGTGCGGCCCCAAGTAGGTTGGGGCCCTGCCCTGTGGGTACCAGGAAGGTTGGCGGGGCTCCCCTTCTGGGGCAGCTGATAGAATTTGACTTTGGAAATGTTTCTTCAAAGTGGAGGGGTGCAACCATGTGCCCACGTCCCTGGGACTCATCTGGCTGGACAGTCCACACTAGAGCCCAGTGGCCCAGTCAGCCTGGTCCTAGCCCCACCTCCATAGGGGGCCCACTGAGGACCCTCACTGCACACACAGACACAAGGAGCTTCCAGAAATGGACACCCTCCCCCTGGCCAGTCCTTGGCCAGATCTGCGCACAGACCCTGAGACTGGTAAGACCACCCACAGGAGACAGGGCAGCCCTCTGGGGCGGCCCCTCAGCCCAGCTCTGCCTGGACCCTAAAACGACTGTGCCCCCTATAGCCCCGGAGCCTACTCCCACAGAGGCTTGCAGCTGCCCACTCCTTCAATGGGGGTCAAACACGCCCTTCCTGGGGAGACATGTCCTCTGGGTGGCAGCTAGACCACCCCACCTGCTCACTATCGTGGAAGAGACAGATGCACTGGGCACCTGTGTGGACAGACCCCACTGGACACCTGTCCGGCATGGAGTGGGACCACCTGCCATGAGCAGGATTTTTTGCCAATGACCTTCCTACTCCGTGACTATAGTTATTCTGATTACTACCACAGTGATAGACCCCGCAGCAAAAACCTACTGGGATCCGCGGAGGCTCAAGGCAAGGAGGGGCTGCTCACAACCACACAGCCCATGGGCTCATGTCCAGACAAAAGCCTCACCCATGGCTGGCGGCTTAAGGGCTCTGAGGTGACCACGCTGACCCCACAGTTGCACACCCAGAGCCCAGCAAGCTGGCAGGAACCGCCCAGGCTCTCAACACCACCAGCCAAAGGAATAAGGAATGACAGAGCCCACACCGGGCAAAGAGTCAGAGGTCAAGCTCCCAACAGGACCTCTAGAGGTGTCTGGGGAGGCTGACAGGAGTGGACACTGGAGCTGGGCCTGTGCTTGGCTGCCTAGGAGCTCACAAGATAACAGAGACTGGGCAGGGTCAGAAGGGGTGGGAGCACCTCCAGACTGCTGCCAATCCCAGGGCAGGTGGGTCCCATTCCTGGCCTGGCCCAAGAGGGCTCCAGGGGCCTCTCCCCCAGGAGCAGGGATGTGGAGCCTCTTGGTGAAGAGGTGTGGTCATGGCCAGGAGGGGCACCGTGCTAGACATCTGCCCACAGCGAGTCTCTCCAGGGAAAGCCCCGCTGAGGAGCCGGCCTTTCCACACCTCCTGCCAAACTCCACACTGAGGACCCGGTCTCTAACCAGGCGCCCACCCCCGAAAGCACAGTGGCAGCTGTACAAGCCTCAGAGACCCCAGGGCTGGTACGTGTCCATCAAACTACAACTACACGGCACACCCACACTTGAGCTGTCATCCGTCCTGGGGACAACTTTGCACCAAAAGGGCTTGAGGGTCAGCCCTGCCTGCCCTCAGCACTGGGAGCCCCTCATCAAACCGCTCGAAGGTCCTGCACACAGCTGGATACTCCTGCAATGCCCCCTCCCAGTGTCCCGGAACCCTGAAGGCTGGAACCCAAGGCCTCTCGTGGCAGTCGTGCTGTGCCTGTGCATGCCCACCCAGATCCCAGAGCCCAAGCCCGGGGATTCCATCCAGACCCCTGCACCAAGAGAGGATTGCACTCCAGCATGGCTTCTGCACCCCAAGCCTGCATCCCCAGGACGACCTCAGACTCCCAAACAAGCCTGCCTGAGAAAGCCCAGCGCTGGCGGGAGAATCTGCCATTGCTCCAGCGAACACCTGACACAGCACAGCCGGTCCTCGGAGCATTTCCTGAGATCCTGCCTCTGCCCTTTGAGGTGCGTGTGTCTCCCAACCCAGGAGTGTCTCCATCCAGGACTGAGACCCGCTCCTCAGAGACAGAATCACCAGGAAGGATGGGCCTCGGCCCCCAGCCTCTGTGAGGACAGTAGCCGACTCCTCATTCCTGCCAGTGGACACAGTGGCCTCTGGGTGTCTACACGGACCTCCCTTCCTGATCCCTCAAAGGAGCCCCGCTCACTGCTCCCTGCCCCTCACTCACCCTCTGACACACCCCTGTAATCTGTATAAACCAGGATGCAGCTCACGCCATCCCTGCCGTCAATAGTGACTGAAAGAACCTGTTTCCACCATTTACCTCACATTGAAGGCGCCTAACGGTCACCGAGTGAACGCCTGACCTGGACAGCAAGGGCCCAATGAACTCAGAGCCAACGCTATTAGGATCCCAGGCGGCAGAGGCCATCCCAGAGACCCTCACAGGTCATCCCTCTCTCAGGGCAAGACCTGATAGCACAGCCGGCTTGAAGGCTGCGGGCCGAGCACAACACTCACCTGAGCATCCAACTCTTTGGGCCTGGGGAGGGCAGCCCCCGCCCGCCTGCTCATTCCCCCTGAAGACACAGGACACATGGGGACCTCTGGAGTCCTGTCCAAAGCAGCAGACACAGCTGTCTGGCCAGCAGACCTCACTGTAGCCGCTCTGGGAACCCCCTTGCCCCTCGAGAGGACAGCACTGCGGACAGGGCTCCAGCTCCCAGGTCAAAGGCTGAGGTCTTCTGAGCACACGAGGTACGCTGAGCGTGCAGACGCCACAAGAGTCTCTGGGGAAGAAGTCCACGCTTAAAGAGCCAGGTGTTCCTCGTCCACCACCACCCCCCTCCTACACCAGGGCCGTGCTTCCCAGAGCTCGCCATCCAGTGAACGCAGGAGGCCCTGTGCAGAGCTGCCCCTGGACTTACAGAGTCTCCATCTGCTCATCCTCCACTCACCCCGAGTTTCAGAGCAGAAACCACTGGAAACGCAGGCTGTCTGTCCAGAGCCAGCCCTGAGCCAGCAGGAGGAGAGAGGACACAGGGCCAGGATGGAGGATTTTGTCAGGCGGTGTTTCACCCTGACAGTACTGTAGAGGTGGTTACTGCTACTCCCACAGTGACACAGCCCTCGTCTGGAAACTCCATCTGACAAGGGCACTAGGGCCACCGTCTCCATCCCCGAGCAAAACACACCCAGCTCCTGACCAGAAATCTCTCCCCTGGGGTCAGAGAGCAGCTCATTTATTATAATAGAAAAGGAGACCCCAGAGAGGCAAAGTGGGACCTCCTGCTGCCCCATAGAGGAGGTGGGACAGCAGGCAGGGGGCAAGGTCTTTGCACAGGGAATCCAGGAGGGACAACTAAGACCATTCAAGGGCCTGAGTTCTCTAAGTGGGGGGGCGGGGACGACATGAGGAGAGCTGCCTCCCCTGTGCTTTGTCTCCTCAAATTACCACCAAGTGCAGACAAGTGTAAAGAGATTTTAAAAAATGTGATGTAAATGGATCTTTAAACTTTACAGCCTGGCGGTGCTGGGAAGGGCACCAGGTGCTGGACATGCGGCCTCTGTCCCAGCGGCACTGGGCCCAGGCTCCACACCACTACCTGCCACCTCCCACCCACCACCCAGGGAAGGTGGCCCAGGGTGCCAGGGGCAGGGCCTCCCCACACCTGGGCCTTACTACACCTGGGCCTCCTCCCCTGCACCTGCACCTCCTCCCCTGCACCTGCTTCAGGCCCTGCTGGACCAGACAGGACTGAAGCTGCCTCCAGGGAAGAGCAGGCCTCCTGGAGAATCACTGATGTCTCCCGTCACCACAGACGTGAATTCCCCAAAGGCTTTAGACAAGACAGAGGCACAGACGGACAGTAAAGGAGGTGGCTAGGGAGGAGATGGCTTGACCCAAGGCAGAAGCAGAGGCCTGTGTCCAGGTGGAGCCAAGGCTGCTGCCATTCCCTCAGTGGCCCTCACAGGACCTGGAGCACAATTTGGAGCCGGAGTCCCAGGGTCAGCGGCAGCAAGAATAATGACCCCTGCCTGCTGCCACCTATGGCCTCCTGGCCTCTGCCTTCATCCACAGGTCAGCACCTCCACCCCCAATTCCCAACCACCTTGCCCCTCGGAGGGGTTTGGGGGTGGGTCTGTGTCGCTGTGGGATTACCATTCTGGTTCTAGTTATTATGGACACAGTGTCACAGCGCCCATCAAAAGCCCCATCCCTGCAGCCCCAGCCTCAGCCCTGTCCTCCCGAGGCAGTGATAATGCCCCCAGGATTCTGAACGGGGCCACATCCCAGGGGTGTGGTGACTCCCACAGCGGTGCAGCCAAAACCCAAACCCTTGGGGGCAACTGGACAGGGACGGCCTACAACCCCCTATGCTTCCCCGGCTCCGTGGTGGTCACCACCACCAGGCTCCTGTCCAAGTCCATCAGTTCATGAACCCATCGAGCACAAGCCGCCTAAATCTCAGCCACACCTCCCTTCGAGGGGCACCTCTGCTGGACATCCCAGACCAGGAGCGTCCCTGGCCACCGTCCACTGGCATCTGTCCAGCAGCTCAGGAAGCTCCCTCCCTCAGAACAGGTGGGGGCCACAGTTGGAAGGCACACAGACCCCACTCTGCCAGAGCCCTCTCTGCCCCCTGGCTGGGCGGGAACAACACAAGAAGGGGCTAGCCTCACGAGCTGGTACTACACCTGCCCTGTGGACACTGGGCCATCTGGACACACCACCGTAACCCACGCCACTCTGCGCCCCACACCACCCACACCACACAAACCCAACACCCCACACCACTCCGTACCAACATCCCCCACATCCCACACTACCTCATACCATAAAAAACCCACACCTAACGACCCACTACCCCACAGCACTCCACATCCAGCACCACCAGTTCCACATGCCCTGCCCCAAGAGAATTAGGGCTCGGCCCTCTGTGTACCAGAAAGGTGGCAGGGGTTCTGCTTCAGGAAAAGATGATTGAATTTGATTTTGGAAATGTTCCTTTCAGGAGAAGGGGTGGACCCATGTGTCCACGGCCCTTCGACTCATCTGGCTGGACCGTCCACCCAAGAGCCTAGCAGCCCTGTTGGCCTGGCCTGAACCCGACCTCCCCAGGGGTCCCACTGAGGACACTCACTGCACACTCAGACACCAGGACCTTCGAGGGATGGACACCCTCCTCCAGGCCAGTCCTCGGCTGGATCTGGACATGGACCCCGAGCCTGTGTGAGATCAACAGCAGGAGATGGGGCCATCCTCTGGGGCACCTGCCTCTGCCCAGCTCTGCCTGGACCCTAAAAGGACTTGGGGTGCCCCCAAGCCCTGGGGCCCCTCCCATGAAGGCTTGCTGCTGCCCACCCCTTCAGTGTGGGGGGGTCACCCATGCCCTTCTTGGGGAAACAAGAGCTGATGGTGGCAGCCTGACCACCCCACCTGCACACGATCATGGAGGAGACAGATGCACTGGGCACCTGGGTGGACGGGCCCCCTGGACACGTGGGCCAGGAGGCTCCAGCACAGTGGAGCCCATCCTGCCACACACAGGGCTTTTTGTCAAGGTCCTTCCTACTGTGTTACTATGGTAGCTATAGCTACGGCTACTACCACAGTGACAGACACAGCAGCAAAAACCTGCTGGGGTCAGTGGGCCCTCAAGTCGAGGATGCAGTGCTCCCCAGGCTCAGAACGCAGACCCTGAGCCTCTAGGGCTGCCCCTAACCACTCAGGCCATGGGCTCGTGTCCAGCCACAGCCTTCATCCCCATTGGGGCTTCAAAGAACTCTGCAGTGACCACAGCCACAGGCACAGAGCCCGGCAAGTTGACAGAAAGCACCGTGGTTCTCAACATCACTGGACAAAGGAGTCAGGAAGCACAGAGCCTGTGCCGGGCAAACCCTCAGAGGTCAAGCTCCCAAAAGGACACCAGAGGCCCTTGGGGAGGCTGACAGGAGCGGACACTCAAGCTGGGCCTGTGCTCAGCTGTATAGGAGTTTGACCAATGTGGGGGGAGGCAGCGTAAACGCAGGGTGGGAGCACCTCAAGTCTGCTACCGATCCTGGGGCAGGTGGGTCCCGTTCCTGGCCTGGCCTGAGAGGGCTACAGGGGCCTGTCCCTGAGGAGTGGGGTTGTGCAGGCTCTCAATTGAGGGGTGTCTCGCTGAGGTCATGGCCAGGAGGCAAACCGTGCTAGGTATCCGCAGCAGAGTGGCTTCCAGGGAAGGCCCCTCGGAGCAGCCAGCCCTACCACACCTCCTGCCCAACCCCACACTGAGGACCCAGCCTCTAACCAGGCGCCTGCCCCCAGAGAATGCGGTGGCAGCTGAGAGACCCCAGGGCTGGGACATGTCCATCACATTACAACTACATGGCACACCCACAGTGGAGCTGTCATCCATCTTGGTGACAACTTTTCCCCCAAGGCTTGAGGGTCAGCCCTGCCTGCCCTCAGCCCTGGGAGCCCCTCAGCAAACCCCTCCAAGGTCCCGCCCACAGCCTGATCCTCCTACAACGCCCCCACCCAAAGTCCTGGAACCCTGAAGGCTGGAACCCGAGGCCTCTCATGACAGCCGTGCTGTGCCCGTGCGTGCACACTGAGATCCCAGAGCCCAGGCCAGGGGAGTCCATCCAGACCCCTGCACCAAGAGACAACCGCACCTCAAGTCTGCATCCCCAGGGAGACCCCGGCCCCCCTAAAAGGCCGGCCTGAGACATCTCAGCCCTGCCAGGAAAATCAGCCGTGGGTTACAGCCGAAACCTGACAGCCTGGCCCCATCCTCAGAGCATATTCTGAGATCCTGCCTCTTCCCTTTGAGGTGCGTGTGTCCCCACAACACAGGAGCATCTCCATCCAGGACTGAGAACTGCTCCTCGGAGACAGAATCACCAGGAAAGACGGGCCTAGGCCCCCAGTCTCTGTGAGGACAGGAGCGGACTCTTCATTCTAGCCAGCGGACTCGGCGGCTTCATGGGGTCTACACGGACCACCCTTTCTGATCCCTCAGGGGAGCCCCGCTCTGCCCTCCAGGCCCCACACTCTCCCTCTGACGCGACCATGTGCTCCGTGCAAAGCCAGATGCAGACCACGATCACCCTGTCCCTACCGTCAGTAGTGACTGAAAGAACCTGTTTCCACCACTTAACTCACGTGAAAGGCCCCTGACGGTCAGTGAGTGAACGCCTGACCTGGACGGCAAGGGCCCAATGAACTCAGAGCCCAGGCTATGAGGATCCCAGGTGGCAGAGGCCATCCCTGCAGCCCTCACAGCTCATCCCTTCCTCAGGACAAGCGCAGTACCCACAGCAGACTCAAAGGATGCAGGCCGAGCACCACACTCACCTGGGCATCCAGCACTTTGTGCCTGGGGAGGGCGGCCCCAGCCTGCCTACTGTCCCCCTGAAGACACAGGACAAATGGGGAGCTCTGGAATCCTGTCCGAAGCAGCAGACACAGCTGTCTGGCCAGCAGACCTCACTGCAGCCGCTCTGGGAAACCCCTTGCCCCACGGGAGGACAGCACTGCGGGCAGGGCTCCAGCTCCTAGGACAAAGGCTAAGGTCTTCTGAGCACACGAGGTGCCCTGTGCGTGCGGACGCCGCAAGAGTCCCTGGAGAGGAAGTCCACGCTTAGCTGGAGCCAGGAAACGAAAGTGTCCAGGACGTTGATCTCAGAGATACCCAGACCGGGGAGACAGCTGGGCCATGGGGGGTGGGCCCGCTGAGGCAGCCACGGAGGGAAGAGGTGGGGAGTCTCCTCGTGCCCACTGCTGGGAGCCAGTCTTTCACGATGAAGTCCTCTAGAAACCTCACTAGTTAGAACACCAGGCCCACCGGCAAATTCCAGCAGAGATGAGATCTGGGCGGAGGGGAGGAGGACCTCGATGGCCAAACCAGGGACGGTTTCTGAGAGGGGAGAAGAGGGAAGGACTGAAACAGCCAGACCCATGAGCTGGGGAAACCAGACACTGGGCAGGCAGTGGTGGACACCAGGGCCGCCTGCGCTGGAGAGCCAGGTGTTCCTCATCCACCACCAATGCCCTCCTACACCAGAGCCGTGCCCCCAGGGGCTTGCCGGCCAGTAAACGCAGGAGGGCCTGTGCAGAGCCGCCTTTGGACCCACAGAAGCTCCACCACTGGCTCACCACCCACTCACTCGGAGTTTCAGAGCAGAAACCACTGGAAACACAGGCTGTCTGCCCAGAGCCAGCCCCAAGCTTGCAGGAGTGGAGAGGGCACAGGGCCAGGCAGTAGGATTTTGTGGAGGCGTGTGTCACTGTGAGAGTACTATGATAGTACTTACTGCTACTCCCACAGTGACACAGCCCTGTCTAAAAGCTCCACGAGACACAGGCTCCCGGGGCCACCGTGTCCGTCCCCGAGCAAACACACAGAAGCACAGGCCTTGGTACAAAGATGGGGCTCCAGACCCCCATGTAGAAAATCTGCTCCTTCCCGCACACACTAAGGCAAGCCCGAGGGCCCGCTCCCCAGAGGCCCTACTGACGCTCACAGGACAATCTGAATCCCGGTGGGGGGAGATCCCTCTGCCTGTGGCACCTCACAGAGCAGGTGCCCAGACCTGCAGAAACTGGCACAGGGCTGGTGTGCAAGGTGAGTGTCTCACACAGACTGTCCTTGTCCCCAGGTGTCCTTCCTGGCTGAAGCTGGAGGAGCTCGCCTACCATCCTCTGCTGTTCTCAGCCAGCGTCCAGAGAAAGGGCTGGAGGTCTGGGGGCATTGGGGCTGCCCATCTGATCCTGCCAGACAAAAAATCATTCATGTCACTTGTTGAAGGTGGTAAGGCAGACTTTATTCCAGGGGCTCATCATGATAGGTGTAGTGCCCACTGCAATAGGGGTGTTGATTGGGTTCAAACACGAAAGCAGTAGCGGCCAGTGGGATTAACAGCCAAGAGGCTGGTGGGGGCAGTGGATGGAAACTACTAAGAGGAAACATCAGAGGTGGGGCATCCTGGTTTAACTCACGTAACGGGATTCTGGCTGAAGGCTGGCCAGCAGGTCAGACATCACTGGGGTGGGGGGCGATGGGGAACCCAATCATATTTCGAGGGTGATCAGATATGAGCGTGGTCAGATACGAGGGTGATCAGATATGAGGATGATTGGATATGCGAGTGATCAGATGAGGGTGGTCAGACATGAGGGTGGTCTGATATGAGGGTGATCAGATATGAGGGTGGTCAGACATGAGGGTGATCAGATATGAGGGTGATCAGAAGTGAGGCTGATCTGATAGGAAAGGGATCAGATATTAAGGATCATCAGATATGGAGGTTGAACAGAGGAGGGTGGTCAGATATGAGGGTGATCAGATGAGGGTGGTCAGATATTGAGGGTGATGAGATGAGAGTGGTCAGACATGAGGGTGATTAGATGAGAGTGGTCAGACATGAGGGTGGTCAGATATGAGGTGATCAGATGTGAGGCTGATCAGATATGAGGGGGATCAGATACTGTGGGTCATCAGATATGGAGGGTGAACAGATGAGGGTGATCAGATAGGAGGGTGGTCAGATATTGAGAGTGATCAGAGTTAAGGGTGATCAGATAATGAGGGTGATCAGACGAGGGTGGTCAGATATGAGGGTGATCAGATATGAGGGTAGTCAGATGTTGAAGGTGATCAGATATGAGGGTCGTCAGATATTGAGGGTGATCAGATGAGAGTTGTCAGACACAAGGGTGAACAGACGTGAGGGTTGTCAGATATGAGGGTGGTCAGATACAAGGGCGATTAGATGAGGGTGATCAGATGAGGGTGGTCAGATGAGGGTGATCAGATGAGGGTGGTCAGATATGAGGGTGATCAGATATGAGGGTGATCAGATAATGAGGGTGATCATATGTGAGGGTTGGAGTCTGGAGTCAGAGCCTGAAATCGGTTTCCCTGGCCTGAAATCAAAGTGGGGACAGGGCTATACTTCCTCCAGAGACTGTACGGGAGTGCTGTTGCCTGGCTATGTGTGTGCCCCCAAAATTCATCTGTTGAATCCTAACCTACAAATATGATGATTTTAGTAGATTGGGTCACTGTGAGGTGCTTAGTTCATGAGAGTGGAGGCCTCATGAGTGGGATTCGTGCCTTTCTAATGACACCCCAGAGAGCTGACTTGTCCCTTCCACCACGTCAGGACACGGCAAGAAGTTGCCAACTACGAACTGGGAAGAGGACCCTCCCCAGAAGCTGAACACGCTGACAATTTGATCTTGGACATCCCAGCCTCCAGAACTGTGACAAATAAATGCTTGTTGTTTATAAGCTACCTGGGCTGTGGTATTTGGCTATAAAAGCCAAAAGGATTCAGACAGGGAGAGTCTGGGTTTTTTTGCCTCTTCAAGCTTCTAGAGCTGCGTTCCTGGCATCCCCTGGCTCATGGCCCCTTCCTCCATCTTGACAGCCTGGAGTAAATTACCTTACATCAGCGGTCACACTGTTTACTTCTTATTCTGTAGTCTAATCTCCCTCTGCCTGCCTCTAACATAAACAATTGTGACTACATTTCCAAATAATTCAGGAAAGTATTGGGATCTGAGGGTCTCTAAATTAATCAAGCTCGGCAAAGATCCTTTCGCCATAAAAAATACTATCCAGAAATTCAAAGAATTACTCACACTGCCACAGTCCACCCTCAGCCCTCAAAGAATTACATCCAACCCACAGGTCCATTATATTTAACACTTTGGATATGTCCCAAAATGTCAATCCTTAAAGCATTAAATCAAGTCCTAAATCTATCCAAGAACCATCATCTCAAAAGTCCTAAATTTAATCATCTACATCAGATATGGCAGAGAATTTGACTATAATCCATCCTGGGGTAAATCCTCCATCTGCCCACCTGCAATTCCAGAAAACAAGTTATCTTCTTCTAAAACACAACTGCAGAGCAGGTATATGATAACAGTTATGGACAATCCATTCCAAAAGAGATAAAATGGGAGCTAGAAGGAATCACCTGTGTGAATCAACTCTGAAATCCGTGCAGGCAAACTCCCTGAGGTTTCAAGGTCTGAAGAGAATCTTCTGTGTTCTCACCTTGGAGCTGCCCGTCCTCCCCCTTGAAAGGCGCCACGGGGTGGAAGCTGGGCACCTTCATCAGCCTGTGATCTGTCAGTGGAGTGTTGAGAAGCCAACAACTTTCCGTCATTTTCTGTCTCTATCTACAAAGAATAAGTCCTTCTGACGCTTGCTAAGATGGTGAGGAAGACTTTATTCAAGACACTTGCAGTAGGGGGTTTGCAGTAGGAGAGAGAAACAGGTCTGTCCTCTGAATGCAGCAAAGACAGCTGGGGATTTACAGCAAGGAGCGGAGTGAGGGGTCAGTCGATGGGAAATAACTGAGAGGAGACATCCTTTGAATGGAAGGCATATAGTGCTTATGCTGAAAGTGTCCACCATTGTATGCTGGATGAAGCGGAGTGGCAAAAAACAGTGTCTATTTTTCTCCAGGGGACTTTGGAAACACAAGGTGCACTCAGGTCGCGCAGTAGGTGCTCAGATGACCAAGGGTCCCTCTAGACCACCAGTGGGTGCACAGGACCAGCAGGGGGCGCTCTGCACCACCAGGGTGTGATGAGGAACTACTGAGCTCACGTCCTCACAGAGGAGGTGGGTTAAGGGCTGGTCTCCTGGTTTTTATCTCCATGCTCTGTAAACCTCTTCCTGACTTGCAGACAGTACCTACAGCTTCCTAAAAGCTGTGGAAACACAGAGGTGTCCTCTCTTTTTAGAATAAACTCTCATACTTGTAATAATCAAACTTGCCAAGGAAAAGTAATTATGATAATTTTAACTTTTGTATCTTTATAACTACATAATTATGTATCATTAATATATATATTAAATTATATGTATATAAATACCAATGTCAACATTTACACGGGATCCACTCTTACAGGGTCTGCAGCCTGTGGGCCCTTTTCCAGGTGCATGTTTGTCTCCAGACCCTCATGCTCAACCACCCCACGAAGAGGAGAACATCCCCCCTCACTCCACCCAGCTGCTCACGTAGCTCAGCATCTGCAGGCTCAGGAGAGGGACACACTGGGGTCTGGGACTGAGGAGATGGAGGTGAGGTCAGGTGTCTTCTCCTCAGCATCTCATGATGAAGATGCAGTGGAATATTTCCACAGGGGCACGTGGTGCGGAGATGCTGCACTCCGGGTAAGGATGGATCATGTGGTTGTGCTGAATTGACATCTATTTTAAAATAAATTAGAAGACTCTTTTGGAATAGTGGAAGGTTGGAGCTTCTGATGGATTGGCAGTTAGTAGGTGACAAAGACAAGAAATAAGGGGCGGTTTTAGTTTTCTTATCCTAGGACCATGACATATGGTCATTTCATTAAATACAAAGTGAATGACAACACAGACTTGCATTTTCCCTTTGCTGTGTTCATACACGAATATATTTGTTTATCATTCACTCAGTGATGTATTCAGATTTGCACTTGTCCATATGTCATCGAAATTGAGCAGATCCAAAGATACTCTAGTGGGCTTACAAAGAGTTAAACATATTCTTCCTTCCCCATTGTAAAATCACAGCCCCATCCTAGTTATACACTCCATTGTCCCAGCCAGGAAGGTGGTTCTTTCCTTCCCTGCTTGTCTCTTACATGAGACCCTAAATGAGCTGGGCTGCACCACAAGTTCCTCAAGTGGTCACTGGGCATGATGCCAGGTAGAGGGGAAGTGAGTGGGGCTGTTCCTAATGTGCTCCTTGACTCCAGGTCCATAAAATACCCATAAATTTAGATAATGCCTGTACACTGTGGTACTGTGAAGTTTACTACATGTCAATTATTCATCACTCAAGTTATTACATGTAAAAATATGTTATCATTGCTTGGAAAAACTTATAGGGAGATGGATAATAATGTGAAATTTCAGGAACTTCTGAAAATACATCTCAGTCGCTTCAGGATACATTATAGGTACATAGTAGAATGCATAAAATTCACACATGTTCTGGTTAGAGGGAGGGTGTTCTCCAAACATCACTAGGCCTGCTGAACTCTGTCCTGGAGAAGGTTCAGGCAGCAGTCAGGTCCAGTATTGAGGAGCACAGGCCCAGATCATGGGGCTAATTCACACCAGATATGTGCCCTTGGACACATCACACTCAGGGACTCAGCCCTTTATGTTGCTGTCCAGCCCCAGACCGTCATAGATAGTCAGAGGATATGCAAATAGGGCCCTCCCTCTGCTGATGAAAACCAGCCCAGCCCTGATCCTGCAGCACTGGGAGAGGAGACCAGCCCCGGGATTCCCAGGTGTTCCCATTCGGTGATCAGGACTGAACACAGACCACTCACCATGGAGTTTGGGCTGAGCTGGGTTTTCCTTGTCGCTATTTTAAGAGGTAATTTATGGAGAATAAGAGACAGTGACTATGTGAGAGGAAATGAGTGAGAGAATCAGTGGATGTGACAGTTTCCTGACCAGGATGTCTTTCTCTTTGCAGGTGTGCAGTGTGAGTTGCTGACACTGCAGCCCGGTCAGTCTGGGAGATTCTGCTGTCAAGCTCCTGGTATCTTCAGTAACTGTGCCATATACAGGTACCGTTATACTCCAGGGAATGTGCTGAAGTGGTCTAACCCATCACGGGTAGCAGTGGTAGCACAAAGTATACTGACTGCGTGAAGGGCCGATTCACCATCTCCAGAGACAACTCCAAGAATACATTGCATCTGCAAATGAACAGTCTGAGAGTCGAGGACATAGCCCTGTATTACTGTGCAAAAGACACAGTGAGGGGAAGGCAGTGTGAGCCCAGACACAAACATCCCTGCAGGAAGACAGGAGGGGCTGGGCTGCAGGGGGCACTCAGGACACCAGGGGGCCCAGGACACCAGGGAGCACTCAGGACCACCAGGGGGCCCAGGACACCGGGAGGCGCTCAAGACCCCCTGAGCTCAAGAACCAGCCACAGAGGCAGGTGCAGGGATAGGCCAGGAAAGGATTTCCTTTCCAAGTTTCTTTCCTCTTCACAATAAAAAATAAAATAACTATTCTCCAGGGATATGGCTTCCCCAGCTGCCTCTAACACACCATTCCTGGACTCCAGGTATAAAAGACCAGGGTTTTTCACATTTGTGGTGACAAACATGGGCAGGAGGATACAGTGTTCATAAGAAGCAAACCAAACTGTGGCATCACCCCAGTTCTCAATGTTCCTTCGGTGCATTAGGGAAATCTACCCATTTGTTATCCTTTTCTTTTATTCATTCTTGGTGCCGCATTCTCACATGTATTGTTGAGTTCCCTCTGACCCCAGCCCTGTGTGGGCACAGGGAGGGAAAGTGGACAAGTGGTCTGGGCTCTCACCGTTCCCTCTGGAGGAGTTTCCAGAGCCCTGGTCAAGCCTGACATGAGGAGGACACAGCCACGTTTGGCTGGGCAGGAGGTGGAGAGGAACAAGATGGAGCCCTCTTACTAGAAACTCACTGGTCAGCAGGGAAGTGGAGACCTCCTTTTGGTCACCAGCTCTCAGTGGTTCCTGTGGGCTCAAGGTCACCCAGAGACCTACAGAGAATTTAGATGAGCCCCTTGCTAATCATCTCTCCATCAACCTGGCTTCATCACCTGATAGACAGACTGTAGAACTGAGCTTAGGATAGAGATGAGGATGGGTTGCATAGATAGCTCACCATGAAATGTGTTTAACCTTAGGATATTGAGATCTGTTCTCTTTCCTGGTTTGATACCTTATAGCACTAGTAATAGGGGTTTTTCATTCGGGAAAACATGGCTTGTCCCTAGAAGAATGAACAGCAGTGAATCAATACCCCCAACTCCAAATGACATACCAAGATGAGCCTCCAACAGTGTAATTAAACAGTGATTTGCCCTCCTCCAGGGCACGTACAACAAGACAGTCTACCTTACCATAAATTAAGACCCTTCACCAAAGCTGTGAAGGGAAGCCCAGGTCAGAACGGGAGACTGGAGGAGAGAGAGGAGCAAATTCTTCCATAAAGTGTACGAACGACCCAAAGACAGACATTTCTGCCCTTCAATCTCAGGAGATTAATCACAGCCTCTAAAGTGTGACTGAAGCTCATTCCCATCTTCCTTTTGCCTGACCTTTTTTCCTAAAAGTCAGGATAAGAAAGTTTCAAAACACGCTTCTAGAGGGAATAATATTCTGGAGGGCTTGTCACTGGAGACTGTATGGACAAGGCTTTAGATCAGGTCTTGTTACTACACACCCGTCAATCACTGTTGAGGCAAAATGGTGTGGAGGGAGAGAAGTGGTGCAGAAAAGAGTGCCAGTCCTCAGTGTGCAGGACCATAGATTTTACCACCTGCACACAGCTCCTTGAGGAGAAGCCAGGTCAGCACTCAGAATAGCACAGAGCCCCCAAAACCCTTTTTGTCCCATCCAGACTCTACTGCAAATGAGTAGCATCTGGGTGTCAAAACTATAGGTTAGTTTTGCCCATATTTGACTTTGTGTAAATGAGATCACAAAGATGGGATGCTCATTTGTATCCACATTAAGTTGGTGTGTTTCATATGGACAGTTACAGGCACTGAAAACTTTCTACTGTGAGATGACATGCAGGGGTGTCCAGGTTTTGGCTAATACAAAATGCTGCTAGGAGCAAAATTGCTCACGTCTCTTAGTGAACGCATGTAAGTAATTCTGTTGTGTAAATATATGTCAAAAATAGAGTTTTTTCGGGGGGCCGGCCCTGTGGCGCAAGCGGTTAAGTGTGCGCACTCCACTGCGGCGGCCCCGGGTTCGCCGGTTCGGATCCCGGGCGTGCACCGACGCACCGCTTGTCAAGCCATGCTGTGGCGGCGTCCCATATAAAGTAGAGGAAGATGGCCACGGATGTTAGCCCAGGGCCATTCTTCCTCAGCAAAAAAGGAGATTGGCATTGGATGTTAGCTCAGGGCTGGTCCTCCTCACAAAAAAAAAAAAAAAAAAAAAAAAAAATGAGTTATTTCGGGGCCAGTCCCGTGGCGCAAGTGGTTAAGTGCACGCGCTCCACTGCGGCTGCCCGGAGTTCGCAGGTTCGGTTCCAGGGCGGACACTGATGCACCACTTCTCAAGCCATGATTGGCGGCATCCCATATAAAGTGGAGGAAGATGGGCATAGATGTAAATGCAAAGCCAGTCTTCCTCAGCAAAATGAGGATTGGCAGATGTTAGCTCAGGGCCAGTCTTCCTCACACACATACAAAAATAAATAATAAAATAAATTTATTTGTAAATTTCTAAGTTTGCAAGTATTTAACTGTATTTGACCTAAAAAGGGCAATTTCTATTTTCTACCTCATTCCTCGGAGCGGAAATTCTAGTCACAGAGTACCATTCTTTTTCAGC
The DNA here is from genome assembly GCA_028646465.1 of Rhinoceros unicornis. Taxonomy (NCBI): domain Eukaryota; kingdom Metazoa; phylum Chordata; class Mammalia; order Perissodactyla; family Rhinocerotidae; genus Rhinoceros; species Rhinoceros unicornis. Next base: position 647,925 of record CM053536.1, read on the forward strand.
CTTAGTGCCTATTGCCAAACAATTTCTCCAAATGTTCACATCAAATTTGCTCTCACACCAAAAGTACATGCAAATTCTAACCACGCTACATCCTCACCAATACCGGATGTGGCTATTTTTGTTGTTTGGTCTATTTTGTTTGGCGTGTCGTAGTCATTTGATGGATAAATATATATTGAAAAACTTTCTCCACCTTTTTGTTTGTAAATTCATTTTCATAATGGTGTCATTTGATGAACATACGTTTTTAATTTTAAAATCCAATATATCCAACTAATCCTTTCTTTGTATTGTGTTTTAGATCCTGTTTTTCAAAAATCTCTAACTATTGCATGAAAATTAAAATGTGCTTGGTTCTAAAGCTCTAATTTTTTAGTTTTCACATTTAAACCTACAATCCACCTGGAATTCATTTTTTTTAGGATGATTAGCAGGAGAGATCCAGATTATTTTTCCCCATTCAAACATCCAAATGACCCAGAACTACCCCCTAAAAAGACAAATTTTCCTGGTGCACAGTGAGCATCATTGTCACACTACAGCGACTGCCCACTGCATCAGGCCAGGCCTGTTTCCAGCCTGTGTGTCCGGTGACGTGGGTTCACTCATCTCCCTTTGCACCAATTCCAGACTTTCCGAATTACTGCAAGTCTATAATCTCTCCAGTTATCAAGTAGGCCAAATCCTACAAATTTGTTTAACATCTTCAGACTGCCTTGGCTATTTTTTGGCTAGTTTTACTTTCACAAACAGTTGGTATCTAGTTGTAAACCTCAAAAACAACAACATCAGAGGTTCTGAAGCTTGGATTGGGTTACAACTGCAACTATAGGTCAATTTGTGGAAATCAACCTCTTTACAACATTTAGTCTCAAAATCCGTTAAGATCTAAGAGAAAAAAATACCATCTTCCAAAAATTCTTTCAGAGACTAGAGAACACTTCCTTACTAGTTGTATGTAAACGTATAATTGTGAAACAAAACCTGTCAATAATATCACAAGAAATAAAATGACAGGCTGCTGTCTCCCATGAACGCAGAGGCAAAAATCCTAAATGAAAACTTAGCGAGTTAAATACAATATATACAAAGCACACTGTGTCATGACTAGTTGAGGGATTGGGGAATATGCCAGGAAAAGAAGGTTAGGATATAGAGGGGGGTGGGGAGCACGACATGGTAAATGAATTAAATGTTTACTCTAAAATGTCGAATCGAGTGACATCGGCACATGGCAACACATGGCATTCCTCCTTTTCATCCTCCTTTTTAATCAATGAATGAATCAAAGGAAACTGAGCTCAAAGGTTCAAAT
>CM053536.1:649739-726796 GCA_028646465.1 Rhinoceros unicornis
GGATTGGGGAATATGCCAGGAAAAGAAGGTTAGGATATAGAGGGGGGTGGGGAGCACGACATGGTAAATGAATTAAATGTTTACTCTAAAATGTCGAATCGAGTGACATCGGCACATGGCAACACATGGCATTCCTCCTTTTCATCCTCCTTTTTAATCAATGAATGAATCAAAGGAAACTGAGCTCAAAGGTTCAAATATTGTGATCTACCTGATAAAGAAATCAAAATAGCCTTTATGGAGAAACTCAGCAAGTTACAAGAAAACTCAGAAAGAAAATTCAATGAAATGAGGAATAAAATGTATGAACAGATGAGTTCTTTACCAAAGAGACTGAAATTACACAAAGAACCAAACAGAAATTCTGGAGCTGAAGAATTCAATGAATGAGATGAAGAATACAACAGAGAGAATCTCTAGCAGAGTAGACCAGATTGGAGAAAGATTGAATGACTAGGAGGACAGGAATTCTGAAATGACACCGTTAGGAGAAAAGGAGGAGCAAAGATTTAAAGACAGCAAAGAGAGCCCACGTGAGCTATGGGACTCCATCAAAAAGACAAATATCAGAACAGTCAGCATTCCAGAGGGAGAAGAGTGGAAGAAGGGGGCAGAGGGTTTATTTAAAGAGTAATAGCTGAGAACTTCCCAGACCTGAGGAAAGACTTGGATGTACAAGTCCACCAAGTTAATAGATCCCCCTGTTACCTCAATGAAAGAGACCTTCTCCAAGACACACTAAAATGAAACGTCAAGAGTGAATGACAGAGAAAGAATCTTAAAGGCATCTGGGGAAGAAATAGAGCAACCTACACAGAAACCTCCATGGGGCTGTCAGCAGGTTTCTCAGCAGAAACTCTATGGGCCAGAAAAGAGTGGAATGACAAATTCAACGTGTTGAAAGATAAGACTGGCAGCCAAGAATACTTCATCCTGCCAAGTTGTCCTTCAGACATGAAGGAGAAATCAAGGCTTTTCCAGAACATCCAAAGCTGAGGGAGTTCACCACTGCTAGACCAGCCTTGTAGGAAATGCTGAAAGGAGCTCTTCAAGCTAAAAAGAAAAAGCATTATTCAGGAACATAAAAACATATGTAAGTACACAGCACTCTGGTAAAGGTGAAAAATAGTCAGAATTAGAAAAATGTAACTTCATATCAGGAGGGTGCATTAGCCACTCAACACGGTATAAAGGTAAAGGAAAAGAGTAGTAAAAATAAGCACAGCTACGACAACTTGTTCACAAATACACACCATAAAGAGAGGTAAGTTATGACATCAACAATAGAAAAGAGTGGGGACTGTATACGCAATCAAAGACAAGTTGCTATCAGCCTAAAATGGACTGTTTTATCTGTAAGATGTTTTATGTAAGCCCCATGGCACCACAAAGCCAAAACCTGGAGCAAAGACACAAAAGATAGAAAAGGGGAAGCAGAGCAGACAGCTGGGAAAATCACCAATGTACAAGGTAAGGGTAGGCGGACACAGAGGGAAAAAAGCAGTAAGGTACAAGACGGCCAAAAGCAGTAACAAGCTGGCAGTAGGAAGTCCTTACGTATCAATAACCATCTAAATGTAAGTGGCTTGAATCCTCCACTCCAAAGGCACAGAGAAGCTGGATGGATAAAACAACAGGACCCAACTATATGCTGTCTACCAGAGACCCACTTCAGATTTAAGGACACACATGTAGACTCAGAGTGAAGGGATGGAAAAAGATATTCCACACAAGCAGAATCCGAAAAAAAGCAGGAGTAGCTACACTTATATCAGACAAAATAGACTTGAATACAAAAATGGTAATAAGAGACAAAGAAGGTCATTATATCATGATTAAAAGAGTAATTCATCAAGAAGATATAACCCTTGTAAATATATACACACCCAACATCAGAGCACCTAAATATATTAAGCAAGTACTAACAGATCTGAAGGGAGAAATACACAACAATGCAATAGTAGTAGGCGACTTCATTACCCCACTTTCAGCAATGGGTATGTCAGCCAGCAGAAAATCAACAAGGACATATTGGACTTGAACCATATATTAGACCAAATGGACCTAACAAACATTTATAGAACATTCCATCCAACAGTAGCAGAATACACGTTCTTCTCAAGTGCACATGGAACATTCTCCAGGACAGATCATATGTGAGGTAACAAAACTTGTCAACAAATTTAAGAAGATTAAAATTATACCAAATGTCTTTTTCTAACCACAGTGGTATGAAACTAGAAATAAACATCTGAGGAAAGCTTGAAAATTCACAAATACATGGAAACTAAACAACATACCCCGGAACAACCAATGGGTCAAAGAAGAAATCAAAACGGAAATCAAAGAATATCTCGAAATAAATGAAAATGGAAACACAAGATATCAAAAACCATTGGGACACTGCAAAAGCAGTTCAGAGAGAGAAGTTGACAGCGATAAATGCCTATGTTAAGAAATTAGAAAGATTGCAGATAAACAACCTAAGTTGACACCTCAAGGAACGAGAAAAAGAAGAACAAATTAAGCCCAAAGTTAGCAGAAGGAAGGAAATAAGGCTAATGAGGGCATTATGCTAAGCGAGATAAGTCAGAAATAGAAAAACAAATAGTGTAAGATATCACGCATATCTGTAATCTAAAGAAACAGAACTTGAAAAACAGAGAGTGGAATGGTAGTTTCCAGGGTTTGGTGGGTGGGAGAATGGGAGAGATGTTGTTTAAGGATAAATATTTGCAGCTAGTAGATGAATAAGTCCTGGACATCTAACACACAGCACACTGATATAGACAACAAAACTGTATATAAACCATAAACTGGCTAAGAGACTAGATGTTAATTGTTTCCATCACTAGAAGAAACGATAATTATGTGACACCATAGAGATGTTAGCTATCACTACAGTGACCATCATAGTGAGATATAAATGTATCAATCAAAAAGTTATGTCAAATTGATATGTAGGCATTCTATATCTTAAAGATGACAAGTAACAAGAATATTTAGCTATCTTTATCTGGAAATATCTAATTTAATATTACGTGGATTTAACCTCAACAAAAAACCAATTAGTATCATTCAACACATTAATAGATTAAGAAGAAAAAAAAATATTACCAGTTCAGTAAATTCAGGGAAAAAAAAAACTTGATCAAGTTGAGTACCACTTTCATGATAACTCTCGGCTAAATAAATTTGGAAATTAAATTCCTGTATCTGATAAAGATATGTAAAAATATTACAGATATCATCATATTAACATTGGAATATTGAAAGCTTTCCTCTAGGCTTAAATGTGTACTGAGGGAACTCATCTGCCCAGTAGACAAGAAATCAAGAGGGCAGAAAGCTTGGAAAGTAAAAAGTAAAACTCTCTTTATTCACCAATAATATGATTATGCTTGTAGAAAATCCAGAAGGAATCTTTTCTAAAACACTCCTAGAACTAATAAATAAACATAGGAAAGCTTCTTATTGAAAGTCAATATACAAATATCAATTGTCTCTCTATCTACTAGCAACACAAATTAGAAAATAAAATTTAAAAAAACAATTCCATTTACAATAGCATTAAAAACATAAAATACCAAGAATATCTAACAAAGGTTGAGAAAGACTTCTATACTGAAAACTCTAAAACCTTGTTTAGAGAGATTTGGGAAGACCTGAATAAATGGAGAAATATGTCTTGGACGTGGGCTGGAAGACTCCATATTTTTAAGGTGACAATTTTCTTCAAATTGTTCTATAGAGTCAATGCAGTCAAAATCACAATCCCTACAGAATTTTTACTTTATAGAAATTCAAAGCGAATTCTAAAACTTACAGGAAAATGAATATATTTAAAAATATAGCCGACAATCCTGCACTGCAGCATTAGAATACAAATACAGACAGATTCCAGAACTTACTGTAGACATATAGTATGTAAGAGAGTGTGGTCTTTGCAAAGTGGTAGACATCGAGATCATGGGACAGAAATTGATTGGCTGGAAATTGAACCATATGGATACATCGTGTGCAGTAGGTTTCCTGACATGGGTGCGATGAATTTAAACGACCTGTTATGTAAGATCCTGATAAAGATGACTGAAAGCACATAACAACTGATTGCACTGAGGGAGTTTTGAAAACACTGCAAAAGGTCTCCAGAAGAGGATAAAACCAGTGGGGCTGGTGCCGTCTGCAGCAAACACCTGCAGTCCCATGAGGTTTCCCCAGGGTTGTTTGTTCAAACATGCTTCACATGGATTTTTAATGAAGCAATAAATACTGAGATTTCAGCCAAGGACACATCTCTCGACAGTCTTTGGAATCTCTGCTACTGAATCATCCACTTAAATTAGGTGATCATAATCAAAACTGGAGGAAAACTGCCAATAATCTCAAATTCAGAAACCTCAGACTCTAAATAGAAACTAAGGCTGAGAAACATGTCTTCTGGTCTTTTTTTCCCCAAGATAGTATTTTTCCAAGATGGACATTTTCCCAGGGTATGTAAATATGTGTGTTCCAAGGTTGCAATGAACATTTAGGAATCATAAACAGGTATTTTAAATGCTCTATGATGTCTGTCATATAAAAGCTGCCACGAGTCTACTAGCTGAGAGCTGCCACCTGGAGTCATGCTGCCCCTTTTGGGATATGAGGACATGCTGGTTCCTTTCAGACCACAGAGTGACAGCAAAGGGTCCCTGATGTGCAGAAGGTCTAGATTTGCACACAGGTGGGGAACAGCAAGTGGCTTTCACGGGACGCACTGTCCTTCACTGGAAAGTCATTCCACAGAGAAGATCCCATCATTTTTATCCCAGTGGAAATGCATAGTTTATCTCGCAGATCGGGATTGCCCACTGACAAACGGTGAATGATGCTGTCCGTCATCATCTCTCCTTGGGGGTTTATATGTCTTTATGTCAATAAGCCTCAACCGTACACTGTACAAGTAAACTGAATTTAACATCTCACTGAAATTTATTTTCAAATAATATTTTAAATTTGTGGTTTTAATCATGTGAAGGAACAGTCACGACATTTATGAATGTTTATTTTCAAAGCGTCCGAGGCCTTTACTTTGAAGTCGTTGGTTCCTCAGAGCCTGTGCTGTTGGCCGAGAGGGCCAGGTGGGTGGAGGGTGGATTCGGCCGAGGTCAGGAGAGCAAAGCAATTTGAGTCGGGTCTGAGAGGATCATAGCTCCTCTATCAGGGTTTATAAACGACCCAGGCTGGCTTAAGGAGATGACTGCCAGACACCCGTCTCAGTGCCGCGCCCTGTCTGGGCTCATGGCGTACAGGAGAGCCCACCATGGGGGTCTATTCATTCTGCTCAGTAAAGTGAGTGATGGATGCTATCAGATTGTGTATAGTTAAAATGGTTTCATTTTTTATTATTAAAATTTACAAACTTCCTACAATAAGCTTATGAATAGAAATAAATGTATTTGTTCCAAATATATTTCCCTCGCGCAGATCATTTTGAGCCACTGCCTCCAGTACCAGCCTTCCTCTCTCCGTCACATCACTGTCATTAGCATCCAGGCTGCTTTTGCAAGTCCCTTGTCAGACAAGCGCACACCAGGTTCGTTCCACACAGTGCCCCTCCAGTCCCACACACACCATCTTCTAGAATTCATCCCCAGGTGCTGCATACATTTCCGCCCTTCTCATTCGATAGCCTGCCATCTCTGCCACCACGACAACACTGAACCAGGACACCCAGCTCCAGCTGGCCTCATCCAAGGAGAGACCCTCTGGGGACACACCGCTGGCCAGGCCTTCCTTCTCCCTCACTCTCTTCCCCTCACCTGCGAGCATCTCTCTTCCTTGGGTGTCCTCCAGGTCACCTGCCACCGTCCCTGGTCTGGCTCTTCCTCCTTGTGTGCAAAGGGGAAGCTGCCCCGAGGTCACCACTAGAGGCAGCTGGAGGTCGTGCGAGCAATAAGGAACCTGAGGACAGACAGAAAACACGTGTCTGAAAACGGTTTCCTGCACAAACACGGGGAAGAAATTAATGAACCATTATTAATCGGTGTTCCCACTTCTAGGCCAGGATCTGTGGCATCTTAGAAAGAGGAGAAATAGTAAGAAAGTACACTAGCTGACGTGAAACCTCGGAAGAATGGGATGCAGATCCCTTAGATGGGAGTTGGGGAGTGAAAGAGTTGCAAAGTAAACGAAACATCAGTGGCATTATTAAAATGTCCCTGGGAAGCAGGAAAGATGCTGTGGACAGTCAATCAGAAGTTAGTGATAATAGGGATGGTACAGTGTGGCTTTCACCAATTTTGATGCTGAGTCCTTGGGTGAGTATGCATTCAGGATGATTACGTCTTCCTCCTCGATGGATCCTTCTCTCATGGAGTCATGTCCCTCTTTGTCCCTAGTGATTTTCACTGCTCTGAAGTCTGCTTTATCAGACATTAATGAGCCGCTCGTGACCTTTAGTTAATGTTTGCGTGGTCTGTCCCCCCACCTTCCATCCTCCATGTCCCTGTCACCGAATCGGAAGTGAGTTTCTCACGAGCCAGATACAGTCGGGCTGCCTTTACCCGCTCTGCCAGTCTCTGCCTTAGTTGCTGTGTCTGGCCGTCATTTAAGGGGATTGTCGATATGTTAGCTCTTCAGCCTGGTGATATGCGTGTTTGGTTTGTTTCCTCCGGTTCGTAGTCCTCCTTTTCTCTCTTCTTGCCCTCCTGGAGGTGCATGAACCTATTTTGGGACTGCATCTCGATTTACTTGTCTTAGAGTATTCACAGCGTCTCTGAGTGTATCTTTGGTAGAGTTTTCCCAGTGGCTGCCATCGGGAGGCCAACAGTCTGCCGACTCAGCCACGTCACTGCATGGAAGCCTCACCTCCATGCGGACCCTCCATCTTCCTCACTTTTAATAAGGTCTTAAGTATCGGATGGTGCTATAATTTTTCTTTCAACATCAAATATGACTTATAAAATCCTTGAGGAAAAGAAGAGTCTATTGTGTGCACTTCTGCTCTTTCCACTGTTCCTTCCTCCTTCCCGATGTCCCAAGATCCCTTCCTCTATAATGTCCCCACTGTTTGAAGAACGTCCTTCAGCCGGTCTTTACCAGTACCTCTGCTAGCAATCAAGTCTTTCCAATTTTGTTCACCTGAGACCGTGTTCCTTTCCCTTTCACTCCTGCAGGATAGTCTCTCACTGGATACAGAATCCACAATTGAGCGTCTTTCTTTTCAGCCCTTGAAAAATACTGGGCAGCATCCTTCTGGCTTCCCTGGTCTTGGGTGAGAAAGATGGACATTGAATTGATGTCCCTCTCTAGGTAATGCTTCCTTTCTCTCTTGCTCTTTTCGAGATTTTTTTCTCTGTCTTTGGATTTCAAAGGTTTGATTGTGATGTCTTGTTGTGGATTTCCTTGAGTTTACGCTTCTTTGCTTTCACTCACCTTCTCGGATTTGGAAGTTTGTGTCTTTCACCAAATTTGTTGGGTTTTCGGTCATTATTTCTCCAAATACCCCTCCCGCCATCTCTCCCCTCCTCCTGGGGCTCCGGCGATGCCGAACTGGATATTCTGTCATTGTCTCACAGCTCCTGGGCTGCTGGTTTTTTAAGTCTATTTTCTCTCTGTTGCTGAGAAACACCTGCGCCTCTTCAGCTCAACAACAAGAACACTAATGACAATGTGATGGCACTTGGGGTGCACTGTGTGACAGGTTCCCAACGTTCACCTCAAAAAGAGAAGGCATTTTCTTTGCAATTATATGCATCACATTTTGAAAAACTGGTCGAATTTTGTGTTACAAAGATATCTCAGCAAGTCTTGCAAACCGTTTGCCTGCTCTCTCTCTGAGTATTCTGAATATGTTCCCATGCTTTTTCCTTTACGCTCCATCCATGTGAACGTTGCACAGACAGATTTCCTAAAAGCCGACCACTCTGGAATTCCTGTGCATAAGGACGTGGAAAAACGTAGACAGCTCCTCAAGACTTTTTTGTGGCTCTATCTTGCCTGAGGGTCTGTGAGCCAGGCCATTGCTGTCCCTCACTGTTTCTGATTTAACAGCCATGCAAGAGAACAGCTTTAAACAAAACAAACACCACATCCAGTTTAGCCAGATGGCTGGGCAGTGGGGTGTGAGGGCACCTTGAAAGTGTGAGTCCTGGGGTCTGCGCTGGTGTCATCCTTACGGCTAAGGTGATGAGATGAGCAGCTGAGAACACCCACACATTCCCTGCTCCTCCAGGCTGATGAGAGAGAGACCACCGGGAGCCACTGCCAGAAAATCAACCCCTGAGCCTCTGTCCTGAAGCCTGAGCACACTGGGGCTCGATGGCCTTCATCTCAGTGTCAAGGATGCACCATGGGGACTGTCCTTTCGGCACATCCATAAAGATAGGGTTCCTCCCATTTTTTTTAACTATTTTTTTTTTTTTTTTTTTTTTGCTGGGAAAGCTTCAACCTGGGCTAACATCTGTTGCCAATCTTCCCTTTTTTTTCTTCCTCCCGCCCCTGAAAGTCGCAGTACATAGTCGTGTATAGTTGTAAGTCCTTCTGATACCAGCCCTGATAACAGTTCCCCCACATATTCCAAGAATGTATGGAGTTAAAACCAAAATCACTCATCCTCTTTCCTTGCTTCTCTAAATTACATTCACATGTAAACATCAGTTTTTTGAAACTTCTGTCACTGAATTTCACAAGGCAAATAGAAGTTACAAATCAGTAAAATCCAGGTGGCCTCAAGCTGGGCTCACACTGAAGTTTGAGCTAAGCACCAGTTCTTGAGGTTTGTTACAGGGAAACTGGTGTCCAGAAAATATCAAGAAGCTAAAGCTTCTCAGACCTCAACTCCTTGGCTTCCTGGCACCAGAATCCACCCTCCACCATGGTGACTGTTGTAGGACACCCATCTGCAATTCCCTTATCTTGCCGTTCTCCTCCCTGTCAGCAGCCTCACAAGGCCAAACGCAGGCTGGTGGGAAAGCATCAACGAGAAAGGCCACAGCCTCCCCTCCCTGCAAGCAGCTACATTCCTCCCAACCTCTAAAACCTCTTGCCTCCCGTCTTTTGGGGAGACGAGAAAAATTTGAGACTTCTCGTCTCCCAGCTGACCTCACCCAAAATAAAAACTCTTTCCTTGCCATAAGCCTGTCATTCCAGTTTTATTTGGCCCCTCTTATGTGGCGGGAAAAGAACCCAGGTATGTATCCAGTAACACTTCTAGTTCTTCTATGTGAGCCACCACCACAGCATGGCTACTGACAGAAGGACAGTGTGGTTTTACTATCCAGAACCCAACCCAGGCCGCCAAATCGGAACTTTAACCACTAGGCCATCAGGGCTGGCCAGGGTTTCTCCCATTTTTAGTAGCTGGAATTGAAGGGAATTGGGTGATTGGGCCTTGATTGGTGGGCTCAGGGATGTGACACGGGATGGCCGTGTATGACCCCCCTGTGCACAGTGGGGCTGTGCTGGGTCAGGAGCCTCCCAGCAAGGATGCCCTGGGACTCCCGGCAACCCAGAAGCAAGAGGGTGTACAGAAGTGTTTTGAGAGGTTTGGTGGATTCGATCGGAGGCGTCAAAAGAAACTTTCCAACCCAGACGAATGACTGAATGTACATTTTATTATATAGGGAAGGGTAAAGGCGAAAGTCTGCAAACAGATCCAAATAGGTCAAATAAAAGGAGGAAACGACAGTAGGTCATACCATTGGTCACAGACAGCAGGACAAAGGGTTTCCTCTGTCCACTATGGTGCTGTCCAGACCCAGGACTCCTAGACCAGGGCAGACCTAAAGTTCCATCGTAAAAACACTGAACCTGAACACGCCGTGAACCCCTGCCCAGGACTCCACAAGCCTCGGCCCACTGTCCACACCCTGTCAGCCAGATGCAAGCCCTGCTCCATTGCCTCCCAGAGTGTGCCCTATCCATCCACCTACCGTGTCGCCTACATATAACAACCTGCCTTCAGAGACACCTGGTTCTGCCGCCAGCACCAGGTGATCTCATGCTGATTCCTCCACTGCCTGTGCCCCAGGCTCTCTGTGTGCACAGTGGAATAATAATAATAATAATAACAATGAAGATGATGATGATGATGGCCGCCCGTGGATCAGCAGTGAGGACCAGATGAAATGATACACCTCAGAGTGTGGTTTCCAGCCCGCACCGAGCACTCAGTCCACACCAGCTGTTCTTGTGCAACTATCGCCACCACATTCCTCCACCCTGAACACCCCTGATCTGCTGCAATTGAATTGTCTGGCCCGACCCACAGCTCCAGTTGGAGGATGTGCGCCCACCCCCCAAAGGTGCGGAGCCTTGTGGAGACAAAGCCCAGCCAAGAAATTCACATCAGCACCCCCGTCCCTCTAGGCGCCAGGAGCAGAATGCAGCACGACACCTTCAAGCTAGAGGTGACATCCCCTCTGGTCCCATTCTTGCAGCCCCTCACAAGGCAGTGTTCCCGGGCAAAGGCCCCACGGCGGTCCGCTGGCAGCACACCCGTCCACCTCTCTTTGCAGCTCTCCTGTGGTGACTCCGCTTCCTTCCTGGGGCTCTTCGTCCATCCGGCCACAGCTCCCGTGTGGCGGCCCTGATGCCGAGTGCCCTGGACACGCTGACTCTGTTGTTCACAGCAGGGCTCGTGCTGCAAGGACAGAGCAGGTGCAGGATGTGATTGTTAGCACAAAACACAGACGACACGCATGACGTCACCCTGGAACTTTCCTTTCTAGCAAGAAAGCAACCAAACTGACTCAAGAAGAAGTAGAAGTCACTATTGGAAGGATCTTCAGGAAAGTGTTAAGATTATCGAGTAATTTACCTGCTCAGACAACTCGGGCCCAAGGGGCCTCAAGGGTGAGTTTTCAGACTCTCACAACACTGATCATTGCTGTGTGAGCTGCTCCAGGACTCGAAGGAACATTGAATGAATTGTGCTCCAAAACCTCCAAAAGAGACCCATGGGCTAATTTACATATCAGCAAAGAGCCAAAGTCATAAATGAAATCTAGGAGGCCAAATTCTGTGCAAGTCACAGAACGAAGACTTAAACAAGGAATGAGGGACTATTTATAGCTCATCCAGCAGCCAGCAAATGATGGCCTATGGTTATTTTGATGGAAAGGACGAGACTCCCTCCATTAACCAAAGTCCCAATCTAATCAGACCACACTGAGCCTCCATGGGTGTCACAGCCTCTCTCTCCACACCCGAGGTGACCCTGCAAAGTCCAGAGAATAGCTCTCTGCCCGGCAGCCCCCGCCCCGTCTGTGCGGAGAAGTCATCATCTCATGCTCAAGAGACAGCGGGCAGAACCCTCATCCACGCCCGTGTTTGTATCTGCAGGGGCGTTCTTCACCACAGTGGTAGGGACCTCCCCCTCCAGAGCTCGCAGCAGCAGTGGTGACGGATGCAGCATATCTTCAATGTGCCAGTACCACCTTCAAGCCCCAGGAGAATGCTGGAGACACTATGCCCACAAAGGAGATCCTTACTAAAGGGTCAGCCTGCTGGGCTAGGCTACTGGTCAGTTGTCGGCCCTGCAGTCCCCAAGGTGCAGTGTACCGACACAGGAGCCCACATGTACCCTGGGCCCGCGTCCTCCTCACACCCAGGGCCTGGCTCCCACATGGACAGCGAGCGGGAAACTGGGATCTCTCAGGTTCTGACGTGACGACCCCGCTCCCACGACCCTCTTAGCACAACTGATACACTCACCGAGCTCCGCCCTTCCGGGGTAGTCATGTGGAGCGGAGGACCCACGGCTCACCGGCGTCCCCTGTCTGTCAGTGGCTCCCAAGGGACTGCAGGCCTGTGGCCACCTGCGGCCTGATGAGTGATGGCACCACTCGCCGCCGTCCTCGCTGAATCCTTTGCTCACCAGCACATCACCCACGAGCGGCCACCTTGCCTTACAGCCTGCGAACCACCTGCTTGTCCCACAGAAAGGCAGAGGCAGGAAATTCCGAAAGAAGAACATGGGAACACCTCCAGCTCAAAGCCGGGACACCCAGCACCCTCGTTCCCCGCAGCCACTCCGCTCAGCACAATGGGCACAGACACAAGCCCAACGTGGTCCCAGAGCCTCAGGACGGGCTGGGCGTGGTTGCCGCCACCTGCCTGGAGGGGTCTCCCAGTGCTCCTAGCAGGACACCCGCAGGCTGAGTCTGCCCCACAGCCTCCCTGGGGCTCTGCCTCCATCCACAGGTCAGCCTCTCCATCCCAGGTCTCCGCCCACCCGCCCCTTGCAGGGGTTTGGGGTGGGTCTGTGTCACTGTGGTAGTACTCTTCCACATATGACTATGACCACAGCGTCACAGCACCCGTCACACACCCCATCCATGCAGCCCAGGCTACAGCCCTGCCCTCACCAGGCAGTGATGCCATCCCAGGGATTCTGAACGGGGCCACATCCCAGGGTGTAGTGACTCCAACAGCAGTGCAGCCGGAACCAAACCCTCTGGGGACACAGGACAGGGATTGCCCACAACCCCCTACAATTCCCCAACACGGCAGGGGTCGCCACTGCCAGGCTCCTGTCCAAGTCCAGTGGAGAGTGAAACCAACAAGCCAGAACCGCCCAATCTCAGCCCAACAGCCCTCTGAGGAGCACACCTGTTGGACCACTCAGACCAGGAGGGTCCCAGGCCACCGTACACTGGCATCTATCCAGCAGCTAGGGAAGCTCCCTCCCTCGGGATTGGTGCAGGCCGCAGCTGGAAGGCACAGAGACCCCACTCTGCCAGGGCTCTTTGAGCATCCCTGGCTGGGCAGGGGCAGCACGAAGTTGGGGCTGGCCTCAATAGCTGGCACTACACCTGCTCTGTGGCCATTGGGCCACCTGGACACACCAATCGTTCCCTACGTCACTGTGCGCCCCATACCACCCACACCACATGAACCCAACACACTCACACCACCCCGTGCCTGACCACACCCTACAACCCACACCCCCCTGTACCCTACATCCCACACCACCCCATACCCTTCATCCCACACCACCTCGTACCCCACAACACCCACACTTCTCAACACCTGACAGCCCACATCCTCCACACTCACAGCACATCGTACCCCATGCAACCCCACACCTAAAGACCCAGTACCCTACAGCACCCCACCACCCATACATCCTGTGCCCCATACAGTGCCCCAAGCGAATTGGGGCTCTGTGCTCTGGGTACCAGGAAGGTGGGATGGGCTCCACGTCAGGGGCTGCTGATTGAATTTCATTGTGGAAACATTCTTTCCAGGAGAAGGGGTGGACCTATGTGCCCACGTCCCTGGGACTCACCTGGCTTAACTGTCCACTCGAGAGCCCAGCAGCCCTGTCAGCCTTGGCTGAACCCGACCTCCCTGGGGGGCGGACTGAGGACATGAGGAGCTTCCAGGGATGGACACCCTCCCCCAGGCCAGTCCTCGTCGGACGCAGACACAGACCCCTAGCCTGTGTGAGACCACCAGCATGAGATGGGGCTGCCCTCTGGGGCAGCTTCCTCTGCCCAGCTCTGCCTGGAGCCTAAAAGGACTTGGGGTGCCCCCCAAGCCCTGGGGCCCCTCCCATGGAGGCTTACTTCTACTTACCCCTTCAGTGGGAGTGTCACCTACACACTTCTTGGGGAGACAGGGGTGGAGATGACTCCACCTCCTCACGATTGTGGAGGAGACAGTTGCACTGGGCACCTGTGTGGGCGGGCCCCTCTGGACACATGGGTTAGAAGGCTCCGGCAGGGTGGGGCCCCTCCTGCCACACACAGGGCTTTTTGTCAAACTCCTTCCTACTGTGTTACTATAGTAGCTACTCTAGCTACTACCACAGTGACAGACACAGCAGCAAAATCCTGCTGGGGTCCGTGAGGCCTCAAGGCCAGGAGTGGCTGCTCCCCAGGATCAGAACCCAGAGCCTCAGCCTCCAGGGCCGCTGCCAACCACTCAGCCCATGGGCTCATGTCCAGTCACAGCCTTCCGCCTCTGTAGGGGCTGCAAAGAACTCTGCGGTGACTACATTGATCTCACAGCCACAAACACAGAGCCCGGCAAGCTGGCAGAAGGCACCATGGCTCTCAACACCACTGGACAAAGGAATCAGGAAGGACAGAGCCTGTGCTGGGCACCCTCAGAGGTCAAGCTCCCAACAGGACCCCAGAGGCCCTCGGGGAGGCTGACAGTAACGGACGCTGGAGCTGGGCCTCTACTCAGCTGCAGTGAAGCTCGCCTGGTGTGTGGCGGTGGGCAGGGTTCCCAGGGGGCGGGTGCACCTCAACTCTGCTACTGATCCTGAGGCAGGCTGATCCCATTCCTGGCCTGGCCCAAGAGGGCTCCAGGGGCCTCTCCCCAGGAGTTGGTCAAGGGGTGTCTAACTGAGGTCATGGCCAGGACACACACCATGCTAGATATCTGCCACAGTGAGTCTCTCCAGGGAGAGCCCCTCAGAGTAGCCGGCCCACCCTCCTCCTTCCCAACTCCTCACTGAGGACGCGGCCTCTAACCAGGCGCCTGCCCCGGAGAACGTAGTAGAGGCTGCACCAGCCTCAGAGACCCCAGTGCTGGGACGTGTCCCTCACACTACAACTACACGGCACACCCACACTTGAGCTGTCATCGTCCTGGTGACAACTTTTCCCCAAAGTGCTTTAGGGTCAGCCCTGCCTGCCTTCGGCCCTGGGAACCCTCAGCAAACCCCTCTGAGTTCCCGTCCACAACACCATCCTCCTGCAACGCCCCCTCCCAGTGTCCCAGAACCCTGAAGGCTGGAACCTGAGGCCTCTCGTGACAGCCGTGCTGTGCCCATGAATGCTCACTGAGATCCCAGAGCACAGGTTAGGGGAGTCCATCCAGACCCCTGCACCAAGAGACAACCGCACCCCAAGCCTACATCCCCAGGATGTCCCCTGACCCCTTTAAACCTGGACTGAGAAAGCCCAGCGCTGCCAGGAGAATCTGCCAGTGTTTCAGCCGACACCTGACACAGCCTGGTTTGGTCCTCAGAGTCTTTCCTGGGATCCCGCCTCTCTACTTTGAGGTGCGTGTGTCCCCACCACCCAGAAGCGTCTCCATCCAGGACTGAGACCCACTCCTCAGAGACGGAATCACCAGGAAACATGGGCCTCGGCCCCCAGTTTCTGTGAGGACAAGAGCCGACTCTTCATTCCAGCCAGTGGACACACAGGCCTCGTGGGGTCAACATGGACTAACCTTCCTGATCCCTCATGGGAGCACCGCTACCCTCTCCTGGCCCCTCACTCTCCCTCAGACGTGCCCTTGTCCTCTGTGCAAACCCGGGTGCAGCTCACCCTGTCCCTGCCATCAGTAGTGACAAAAAGAACCTGTTTCCACCATTTAACTCATGTTGAAGGCTCCTGACGGTCACTGAGTGAATGCCTGACCTGGACGGCAAAGTCCCAAGTCCCAGTGAACTCAGAGCTCAGGCTGTTAGGATCTCAGGCGGCAGAGGCCATCTCCAAGCCCCTCATGGGTCATCCCTCCCTCAGGCCAAGACCTGAACCCACAGCTGGCTCAAAGCCGCAGGCCGGGCCCTAGACTCGCTGGAGCATCCACCTCCCTGGGCCTCTGGAGGGGGGACGCAGCCCTCCCGACCACACTCCGAGGGCATCCGGCGAGTCAGGGGCCCTGGAATCCTGCCCGAATTGGCAGATGCAGCTGTCTGCCAGCAGACCGCACTGCAGCCACTCAGGTAATTCCCTTGTCCCTCAGGAGGTCAGCACTGGGGACAGCAGGCAGCCAAGGTTCCAGTTCCCAGGCGGAAGGCTTAGGCCAACTGTGCACACCAGGTGCCCGCGGCAGGAGGTGCCCTGGGAGTGCGGGGGACCATGAGAGTCTCCGGGGAGGAAGTCCACGCTCACCTGGAACCGTGGAATGAAAGTGTCCAAGACGGTGGATGTCAGAGTCACCAAGACCAAGGAAACTCCTGTGCCATGTGGGTGGGGGCCCCGCCGAGGCAGGTGCAGAGGGAAGAGGTGGGGAGCCTCCTCGTGCACACTGCTGGGAGCCGGCCTCTAATGATGTAGTCAGCCTTTCCCAGGCCCAGTCTGCTGGAAACCTCACAAGTACAACACCAGACCCACCAGCAAATTCCAGCAGAGATGAGATCAGGGGCGGTAGGCAGGCCCTCACTGGTCACACCAAGGACAGTTTCTGAGAGGGGCCCAGAGAGCAGAACAGAAAGAGCTAGAACCCCCTAACCAGTCAAAGTGGACACCACACAGGCCACAGGAGACCCAGGGCTGCCTGCGCTGGAGACCCGGGTGTTCCTCGTTCACCACCAAGCCCCCTCTACACCAGGGCCGTGCCCCAGGGATTCACCAGCCAGGAAACACAGGAGGCCCTGTGCAGAGCCGCCCCTGCACCCATGAAGGCTCGAGGGTGTTCGTCCCCCATTCATCCCGAGATTCAGAGCAGAAACCCTGGAAACAGGCTGTCCCAGCAGAGCCCAGCCAGAGCCTGCCTCCTGGGTGGGAGGCCCTGCTGGCACCAAGGTGACCCATTCACAGTCTGGGGACAATTTATCAATCCAGAGGCCATCACAGTGGAGTTGGGCTCCAAAATGGGCACAGATGCCAGCCTGACATGGCCATAGAGCCTCAGGACAGGGCTTGGCGTGGTTGCCATCCCCCTGCCAGGAGGTGTCTCCCTGTGCCCCCAGCAGGACACTCGCTGAGACCACCCAAAGCCTCCCTGGGGCTCTGATTCCACCCACAGGTCAGCCTCTACATCCCAGGTTCCCACACACCCCGCCCCTTAGAGGGGTTTGGAGGTGGGTCTGTGTCACTGTGGTATGACTACCATGGGTATACCTGGTACAACCACAGCTTCACAGTGCCCATCAAAAACTCCAACCCCTGCCCTCATGAGGCACTGACGCGGTCCCCAGGATTCTGAATGGGGCCACATCTCAGGGGTGAGGTGACTCCCACAGCAGTGCAACTGGAACCCAAACCCTCTGTAGCCATAGGACAGGGATTGCCCACAACCCTCCACGCTTTCCGGACACAGCAGCAGTCACCACCGCCCAGCCACTGTCCCAGTCCATCGGATTGTGAAACTAACGAGCCAAAGCCACCCAATTATCAGCCAGACCACCCTCGGAGGGGCACCGCTGCTGGCCCTTCCAGACCACGAGGGGCCCAAGTCCACCGTCTGCTGGCGTCCAGCCAGCAGCTCAGGAAGCATCCTCCCTCAGGACACATGGGGAGCAGGGTTGGAAGGCACAGAGATCCCACTCTCCAAGGACGCTGTGAGCCCGCTGCCTGGGCAGGGACAAAACAAAGGTGGGTTTGGCCCCTGTGTGCTGGTAATACCTCCACCCTGTCGCCATTGGGCTACTTTGCCACACCACCCTTACCCCTCTCCACTGTGCGCCCCACACCATCCACACCTCACAGCACCCACACTCCACATCACCCTGCACCCTACATCCCCCACTGAACCCAACACCTCCTACCACCCAGGTGGCATGGGTCCTTCCCTGTGGGTACCAGGAAGGTGAGCGAGGCTCTCCTTCTGGGGCAGCTGAATGAATTTCACTCTGGAAATGTTTCTTCCAGGTGGAGGGGTGGACCCATGTGCCCACGTCCCTGGGACTCCCCTAGTTGGACTGTCCACGCCAGAGCCCAGCAGCCCAGTCAGCCTGGTCCTAACTGAATCTCCCCGGGGGGCCCACCAAGGACCCTCACTGCACACAAAGACACAAGGAGCTTCCAGGAATGGACACCCTCTCCCAGGCCAGTCCTCAGCAGGATCCGGGCACAGACCCCGAGCCAGGTAAGACCAGCCAAGGGAGACAGGGCAGCCCTCTGTGGCAGCCCCTCAGCCCAGCTCTGCCTAGACCCCCAAAGGACTTGGTGTGCCCCCCATGGCCCCAGTGCCTGCTCCCACAGAGGCTTACAGCTGCCCACTCCTTCAATGGGGGTTACCCATGCCCTTCCTGGGGAGACAGGTGCTGTGGGTGGCAGCTAGGCTACCCCACCTGCTCACTATCATGGAAGAGAGAGAGGCACTGGGCACCTGTGTGAACAGACCTCGCTGGTTGTCTGGGCCAGGGCCCTCTGGCAGGGAGGTGTCCCTCCTGCCAGGAGCAGGGCTTTTTGCCAATGACCTTACTATTGTGTGACTATGGTTAATCTAATTACAACCACAGTAACAGAACCAGCAGCAAAAACCTACTGGGATCCTCAGGGCCTCAAGGCCAGGAGGGGCTGCTACCAATCACTAAGCCCACGGGCTCTTGTCCAGGCACAGACCTCGCCCATGTCTAGGGGCTTCAAGTGCTCTGAGGTGACCACACTGACCCCAGCCACATGGCCAGAGCCTGGCAAGCTGGCAGGAGCCGCCCTGGCCCTCAACACCACCAGCCAAAGGAATCAGGAAGGAGAGAGCCCACACCAGGCAAACAGTCAGAGGTCAAGCTCCCAACAGGACCCCTAGAGGTGTCCAGGGAGGCTGACGGAGTGGACACTGGAGCTGGGCCTGTGCTCGGCTGCATAGGAGCTCGCTGGATAACACAGGCAGGGCAGGGTCACAGGGGCTGGGAGCATCTCCCAGTCTGCTGCCGATCCCAGGGCAGCTGTGTCCCGTTGCTGGTCTGGTCGGAGAGGGCTCCAGGGGCCTCTCCCCCAGGAGCAGGGATGTGCAGCCTCTCAGTAAAGGGGTGTCTCACTGAATTCACTGCCAACATTTGCACTGTGCTAGATATCCGCCCACAGTGAGTCTCTCCAGGGAAAGCCCCTCAGAGGAGCCATCCCACCCACACCTCCTGCCCAACCCCACACTGAGGACCCAGCCTCTAACCAGGCGCCCGCCCCAGGGAATGCAGTGGCAGCTTTGCCGGAGTCAGAGTCCCCATGGCTGGGAAGTATCCCTCACGCTGCAACTGCACGGCACACCCACACTTGATTGTCATCCGTCCTGGTGATGACTTTTCCCCAAAGGGCTTGAGGGTCAGCCCTGCCTGGCATCGGCTCTGGGAGCCCCTCAGCAAAACCCTCCGAGGTCCTGCCCACAGCTCAGTTCTCCTGCAACACTCCCTCCCAGAGCACCGGACGACTAAAGGCTGCAACCCAAGGCCTCTTGTGACAGCCGAGCTGTGCCCGTGTGTGCGCACCAAGATCTCAGAGCCCTGGCTGGGGGACTCCGTCCTGACCCCTGCACCAAGAGACGACCACACCCCAGCATAGCTTCTGCAGCCCATCCTTGCATCCACAGGAAGACCCGGTCCAGGAAGACCCTCTGTGAGGACAGAAGCCACAGACTTCATTCCAGCCATGGACACAGCAGCCTCTGGGTGTCTACACGGACTAACCTTCCTGATCCCTCACGGGAGTCCCCCTCCCCCGTCCCTGCCCCTCACTCTTCCTCTGACTCGCCCCTGTCCTCTGTGCAAACCCGGATGCAGCTCACCCTGTCCCTGCCATCAGTGGTGACTGAAAGAACCTGTTTCCACCATTTAATTCATGTGGAAGGCCCCTGACGGTCACTGAGTGAATGCAAGACCTGGACGGCAAGGGCCCAGTGAACCCAGAGCCCATGCTATTAGGATCCCATGTGCCAGAGGCCATCTCCAAGCCCCTCACAGGTCGCCCCGCTCAGGCCAAGACCAGTACCCACAGCCGGCTTGAAGGCTGCAGGCCCAGCACCACACTCACTGCGACATCCAACACTTTGGGCCTGGGGATGGCGGTCCCAGCCCACCTGCTCACTCTCCGAAAACACAGGACAAATGGGGACCTCTGGAATCCTGTCCAAAGCAGCATACACAGCTGTCTGGCCAGCAGACCTCACTGAAGCCGCTCTGGGAACCCCCTTGCCCCTGGGGAGGGCAGCACTGAGTACAGCAGGCAGCCCGGGCTCCAGCTCCCAGGACAAAGGCTGAGGCCATCTGACCACACGTGGTGCCCTGGGCTTGCAGAGGCCGCAAGAGTCTCTGGGGAAGAAGTCCATGCTCACCCGGTACCAGGAATGAAAGTGTTCAGGACGGTGGATCTCAGAGACACCCAGACCAGGGAGACACCTGGGCCCTGCCAGTGGGGGCCTTGCTGAGGCAGGGGCAGAGGGAAGAGGTGGAGAGTCTCCCCGTGACCACCGCTGGGAGCTGGCCTCTCAGGATGAACTCCTCTGGAAACCTCAGCAGTTAGAACATCAGGCCCACCAGCAAATTCTAGCAGACATGAGACTGGGGGCAGGGGAGGAGGAAACTCGCTGGCCACAACAGGGACAGTTTCTGAGAGGGGCGCAGAGGGAAGGACTGAAACAGCGAGACCCCCAAGCCGGGGGAACCGGCGGCCAGGCAGGCAGTGGTGGACACCAGGGCCGCCGGAGCTTGAAAGCCAGGTATTCCTCGTCCACCACCAACGCGCCCCTACACCAGGGACATGCCTCCCAGGGCTCATCAGCAAGTGAACACAGGAGGCCATGTGTAGAGCCACCTCTGGACCTACAGAAGCTCTACCGGGTCATCCCCGACTCACCCCAAGATTCAGAGCAGAAACCACTGGAAATGCAGGCTGTCTGCCCAGAGCCAGCCCTGAGCCAGCAGGAGTAGAGAGGGCACAGGGCCAGGAAGGAGGATTTTGTAGGGGTATGTGTCACCCTGACAGTACTGTAGATGTGGATGCTCCTATGCCCACAGTGACACAACCCCCATCCAAAAGCTCCACCCAGCACAGGCCCCAGGGCCACCAAGTCCACCCCTGAGCAAACCACACCTGGGTCCTGAGCAGAAATCTCTCCCCAGGGTCAGAAGGCAGCTCACTGATAATAATAGAAAAGGAGACTCCAGAGAAGCAAAGGGGGACCTCCCGCCGGCCCATAGAGGAGGTGGGACAGTAGGCAGGGGTTAAGGGACTTTGCAAAGGGAATCTGGGAGGGACACCTAAGACCATTCGGGGGCCTGAGATCTCTGTGCCGGGGGCCCGGGAGCGTGAGGAGAGGGGTCTCCTCTGTGCTTTGTCTCCTCTAATTGTCACCAAGTGCAGACAATACACTGGCAATGAGATTTTTAAAAATCCAACATAAATTTACTTTAAAAACTTACTGCCTGGAGGTGCTGGCAAGGGCACCAGGCCCTGGAACTGGGGCTGCCGACCCTTGCAAGGCTGGCGCCCCAGGGCTCCACACCACTACCCGCCACCTCCCACCTGGTACCACCACCCAGGGAACGTGGGCCAGGGTTCCAGGGGCTGCACCACATGCTAAGACTAAAGAGCAAAGACAGCATGGCCATGAGCAGGGACACAAGGCACAGAGGAGGCAGACCTCCATGGAAGACTCGCTCTCCAAGCCCGAAGACCCTCGAGGACCGGAGCCAGCAGGGCCAGGGTCCCAACAAAGGGCCAGCCCTCCAGCTCCAGGATCTCCGGAGGAACTTGAGAAACATAAATGCCAACCCTGAGCTGGGCATCCTTGACAGAAACCAACACACTCTGGAAGCTCCAGGTGGTTCTGAGGGGGTACTAGCTATGGACCAGCATCTCTGCTCCAGAAGGAAAACGCCCCTGAGCAAAGCAGAGCTGGAGGGCCTGACGATGGTCAGTCACCCACATTCACCATGGAGTCGAGGCCCAGAGGTCACTCAGGGGCCTAAAGAGGCTCAGACTCGGCCGTGCTTCAGGCCTGGAGCTGTGAGGGCTCAGGAGGGCCGTGTGTGCTTGGGAGGCAGGGCCCTGTGCTGCCCCAGCAAACGTCCCCCTCACACGGCTCTGGGTGCTCCAGTAGGGACCCCCAGGCATGCGGAGCAGAGGGGATGTGGGGTCGGGCAGGAGAGACACTGGGGCCTCCCCTGCATCTGCACCTCCTCCCCTGCACCTGCTTCAGGCCCTGCTGGAGCTGCTGGATAGGCCTGAAGAAGCATCCAGGGATGAGCAGGCCTCCTGGAGAATCACTGAGGTCTCCTGTCACCATGGCACTGAATTCCAGGGAGGATTTAGACAGGACAGAGCCACGGGGGGATGGCAAGGGGAGGTGGCCAGTGAGCCCGTGCTTAGCAGGAGGCAGAGCCACAGGCCTGTGTCCAGGTGGGGCAAAGCCTGGTGCCGTTCCCTCAGTGGCCTCACAGGACCTGGAGCACAACTTGGAAGCAAAGCCCCAGGTCAGCAGCAGCAAGAATAATGGCTCCTGCCTGCTGCCACAACTGGCCTCCCAGGTGGGTGGCACCTGCTGGCCCCACGGTGACCCAGCCACAGTCTGGGGAAAATTTATCAACCCAGAGGCCATCACAGTGGGGTTGACTCCAAAATGGCCACTGACTCCAGCCCAACGTGGCCATGGAGCCTCAGGACAGGGATGGGCCTGGCTGCCGTCCACCTGCCAGGAGGGTTCTCCTGTGCTCCCAGCGGGACACCTGCATGCTGACCCCGCCCCACAGCCTCCCTGGGGCTCTGTCTTCATCCACAGGTCACCTTCTACATCCAGGTTCTCATCACCCCGCCGCTCGCAGGGTTTAGAGGGTGGGTCTGTGTCACTGTGGTATTACTGTGATAGTTACTGATGGTATTATGCCTACAGCCTCACAGCGCCCATCAAAAACCCCATCCCCCCAGCCGCAGCCTTGGCCCTGTCCTCTCAAGGCAGTGACACCGTCCCCAGGATTGCGAATGGGGACACGTCCCAGGGGTGTGGTGACTCCCACAGCAGCGCGGCCAGAACCCAAACCCCCTGGGGCCACAGGACAAGGACGGCCCACAGCCCCCATCGCTTCCCCAACATGGCGGCAGTCACCACCACTAGGCTCCTGTCCAAGTCCATTGAACCATGAAACCAACGAGCTGAAGCCGCCCAAATGTCAGCCCGACTGCCCTCCAAGGGCACCTCTCAGACCAGGAGGGCCCAACGCCACCGTCTACTGGTGTTCCACCGCACCTTGGGAAGTTCCCTCCCTTGGGACACACGGGGAACACGGCTGGAAGGCACAGAGAGCCCACTCTGCCAGGACCTTGTGACTCCCCCTGACCGGGCAGAGAAGACAGGAAGGTGGGGCTGGCCCCCGTGAGCTGGTACTACACCTGCCCTGTGCCCAGGGTCCACATGGCCATACTACCCTGGAACGAACGCCACTGTGTGCCCTACACCACCCACACCACAGGAACCCAACACACTCACATCACCCCATACCCAACCACACCCCACACCACACCACCCATTCCCCATGCCCTGACCCAACGGGCTGGGGACCTGCCCTCTGGGTACCAGGAAAGTGGGTGGGGCTCCCCTTCATGGGCACCTGATTGAATTTGACTTTGGAAATGTTCCTTGCAGCCGCAGGGTTGGACCCATATGTCCATTTCCCCGGAACTGGTCTGCCTGGACTGTCCACCCTACAGCCCACTGGCCCACTCGGCCTCCTTAGGGGGCCCACCGAGGACCCTCAAGCATGCTCGGACACAAGCAGCTTCCAGGAATGGACACCCTCCCTCCAGCCAGTCCTCCGCCGGATCCAGACACAGACCCAGATCCTGTGAGAGACCACCAACAGTGGACGGGACCACCCACTGGAGCAGCCCGCCCCCAGCTCTGCATGGAACCTTAAAGGACCTGGGGTGCCTCATATGTCCCCTTGGCCCGCTCTCATGGAGGCTTGCTTCTGCCCACCACTTCAGTGGGGGCAAGGGGCCTCGGGCAGGGAGGGGGCTGTCCTTCCACACACGGGGCATTTTGTCAAGGTCCTTCCTACTGTGTTACGAGGATGACTATGTTGTCTACCACAGTGAGAGACCCGACAGCAAAAACCTGCTGGGATCCATGGGGCCTCGAGGTAGGAGGGGCTGCTCCCAAGGCTCCAATCCCAGATCCTCGACCTCCAAGGCCACCGCCAATGACTCAGCCCATGGGCTCGTGTCCAGTCACAGCACTCACCAGGGGCTGGGGCTTACAAGGGCTCTCAGATGACCACACTGAGGCCACAGCCACATGCCCAGAGCCTGGCAATCTCACAGAAACCACTCTGGCTGTCAACACCACAAACGAAGGAATCAGGGAGGACAGAGTCTGCACAGGAAAAGCGTCAGTGCTCAGCTCCTCACAGGACCCCAAGGCCCTCAGGGGGGCTGATAGCAGCGGGCGCTGGAGCTGGCCTGTGCTCAGAAGCACAGGAGCTCGCCAGGTAACACAGGCTGGGCACAGTTCCCGGGGGTGGGAGGTGTCCCTCACACTACAGCTTCACAGCACACGCACACTTGAGGTGTCACCCGTGCCAGAGACAAGTTTTCCCCAAAGGGCTTGAGGGTCAGCCCTTCCTGCCCTCGGCCCTGGGAACACTCAGCAAACCCCTCCAAGGGCCCCCCGACAGTCGACCCTCCTGCCACGCCCCCTCCCAGAGCCCTGGACCACTGACGGCTGGAACCCGAGGCCTCTTGTGACAGCCGTGCTGTGCCCCTGTGTGTACACTGAGATCCCAGAGCCCAGGCATGGGGGACTCCGCCCAGATCCCTGCACCAAGAGACGAGCACCCCACCCAGGACGGCTGCTAGTAGCCCAAGCCTGCATCCCCAGGAAGAACCCAGCCCCCCTAAACGGCCAGCCTGAGAAAGCCTGATGCTGAGGGAGAATTTGCCATTGGTTCCAGACAACACCTGACAGCCAGCCCTGTCCTCGGAGCACTTCCTGAGATCCCGCCTCTGCCCTTTGAAGTGCGGGTGTCCCCAAAACCCAGGAGCGTCTCCAGTGAGGACTGAAACTCGGTCCTCAGAAATGGAATCACCGTGAAGGATGGGCCTTGGCCTCCAGTATCTGTGAGGACAGGAGCCGACCCCACATTCCGGCCAGCGGACACAGAGGCCTCGTAGGGTCTACATGGACCACACATCCTGATCCGCCACGGGAGACATACTGTCCCCTCCCTGCCCTCACTCTCCCTCTGACACGCTCATGTCCACTGTGCAAACCCGGATGCAGCTCACCCTGTCCCTGCCCTCAGTAGTGACTGAAAGAACCTGTTTCCACCATTTAATTCACATGGAATGCCCCTTATGGTCACTGAGTGAATGCCTGACCTGGACGGCAAGGGCCCAGTGAGCCCAGAGCCCAGGCTATTAGGATCCTAGGTGTCAGCGGCCATCCCTAAGCCCCTTACAGGCCAAGCACTGTCCCCACAGCTGGGTCCAAGGCTGCAGGCTGAGCACCACACTCACCTGGGCATCCGCCTTTTGGGCCTGGGAAGGAGGCCTCAGCCTGCCTGCTCACCCCTCGTATACACAGGATAAATGGGGACCTCTGGAATCCTGTCTGAAGGGGCAGATGGAGATGTTTGGCAGCAGACCATAATACAGCCGCTCTGGGGAGCCCCTCCGCGCTCGGGTGGGCAGCTCTGCGGACGATGGGCAGCCCGGCTCTAACTCCTAGGCTGAAGGCTGAGGCCATCTGAGCAAAGGAGGTGCCCTCAGCAGGAGACGCCCTGGGGGTATGGGGAGACCACGAGAGTCTCTGGGGAGGAAGTGCACGCTCACCCAGAGCCAGGGAGTGAAAGTGTCCAAGACGGTTGATCTCAGCAATACCCAGGCCAGGGAAACACCTGTGCCAAGTGGGTAGGAGCCCCCCAAGACAGGCAGGGAGGGAAGAGGTGGGGAGTCTCCCCAGCCCCCCGCTGGGAGCCGGCCTCTCAGGATGCAGGCGTCCATGCCCAGGCCCCAGTAGACAGGAACCTCACGGGTTGGAATATCAGCCCCATCAGGAAATTCCATGGGAGATGAGTCGGGAGTGGACAAGGCAGACCACCGCTGGCCATGCCAGGGACGGTTTCTGAGAGGGACCAAGAGAGCAGAACAGAAACAGCCAGAATCCCTGAGCCAGGAAAACCGGCTGACACAGGGGCCCGGGTGCATCTAGGACCGTCTGCACAAGAGAATGGGTGTTCCTCATCCACCACCAAGACCCCTCCTACACCAGGGCTGTGCCCCCTGGGGCCTCACGAGACAGTGAACGCAGGAGGCCCTGTGCAGAACCGCCTCTGGACCCACAGAGGCTCCACGAGGTCTTTCCCCACTCACCCAGAGTTTCAGAGAAGAAACCACTGGAAACGCAGTGTGTCCTCCCAGAGCCGGCTGGTGCCAGCAGTGGTGGAGAGGGCACAGGGCCAGACAGGAGAATTTTGCGGGGGCGTGTGTCACCGTGCCAGTACTGTTATAGTAGTTACTGCTATGCCCACAGTGACACAGCCCCTGTCCAAAAGCTCCACCCAACACAGGCTCCCGGGGCCACCGTGTCCATCCCCAAGCAAACGACACCCGGCTCCTGACCAGAAATCTCTCCCCCGGGGTCAGAGGGCAGCTCACTGATAATAACGGAAAAGGAGACTCCAGAGAAGCAAGGGGGACCTCCCGCTGCCCCATAGAGGAGGTGGGACAGCAGGCAGTGGGTAAGGGACGTTGCAGAGGGAACGCAGGAGGGACATCTAAGACCATGAGGGGGCCTGAGATCTCTGGGGGGGCTCGGGGGGCACAGGGCAGGAGGAGAGCGGAGAGAAAGAGAGCGGCCTCCCCTGTGCTTTGTCTCCTCAAATTGCCACCAAGTGCAGGCACATGATTGTAAACAGATTTTTAAAAATCTGATGGAAATGTGTCCTTAAAACTTACGCCCTGGCGGTGCTGGGAAGGGCACCAGGTCCTGGACCTGCCGCTTCCACCTACTGTGAGGCCGGCCCCCAGCTCCATACCACTATACCCAACCTCCCACCTGCCACCCAGGGGACGTGGGCTGGGGTCCCAGGAGCAGCGCTGCCTGCTGAGACTCATGCAGCCCTGACATCAGTTCCCCTACATTAAACCCAGCCTATATGAGGATAAACCCAGAGCAGCCCTCTCCTCTCCCTGCTTCTCTAAGGTACATTGATACGTAAATATCAGTGTCTCTAAGCTTTGTATCCTTGAAGTTTGTTACAAGGAAATTCATATCCAGAGAATATCAAGAAGCTGAAGCCTCCCAGCACCCACCTCCCCAGCTACTGGCACCAAAATCCACGGCCCATCACAGACGCAAGGACAAAAGATGTCCACCTGCCGTTCCCTCATCTCGCCATCCCCCTCCCCGCAAGCAGCCACCCAAGGCCAAACACAGGCTGAAGGGAAGGTGCCAACCAGCAACGCCACAGACTCCCATCCCCACAAGCAGCCACGTTCCTCAAAACCTTTAAAAACGTTGATCCCCCAACTTTGGAGGAGATGAATTCAATGCCTTACTCTCCTCTCCCGATTGACATTACCCGAAATAAGACGTTTCCTTGCCATAAGCCTGGTGTTCCAGTTTTTATTTTGGTGTCTCTCTTGTGTGGCGGGTAAAGAACCTATGTGTGTGGCCAGCAAATAGACTGAAGAGCAAATGCACAGCCTTGCCATGGGATGGATACTGAGGTACGGAGGAGGCAGAATTCTGGAGAAGATTCTCTCCCCAGGCCTGAAGACCCTTGGGGGCAGGGGCTGGCAGGGCGGGGTCCCAGTAAAGGGCCAGGATCTCCTGTGGAACTTGAGAAAAACAGATGTGAACGCTGACCCAGGCATCCCCAACAGACGCCGTCTCTCTCTAGAAGCTACGGGCGGTTCTGAGGGGTGACTAGATATGTACCAGCATCCCTGCTCCACAGGGAAAACGCCCCTGAGCAAACCAGAGCTGGCGGGCCTAATGATGGTCAGTCACCCACATTCACAATGGAGTCGAGGCCCAGAGGCCTCGGAGGGGCCTGAAGAGCCTCAGACTCGGCCATGCTCCAGGCCCGGAGCTGTGAGGGCTCAGGAGGGCCGTGTGTGCTCGGGAGGCAGGGCGCTGTGCTGCCCCAGCAAACGTCCCCCTCGTAGGGCTCTGGATCCTCCAGCAGCGACCCCCACACAGGCGGAGCAGATAGGATGTGGTGTCAGGCAGCACAGACTTCTGGGCCTCCTCAAATCTGGTCCTCCCCTAACCTGGGCCTCCCCTGCAGGGACACCTCCTCCCCTGCACCTGCTTCAGGCTCTGCTGGAACCAGATAGGACTGAAGCTGCATCCAGGGAACAGTAGGCTTCCTGGAGAATCACTGAGGTCTCCCGTCTCTATGGTCGTGAATTCCATGCAGATTTTAGACAACACACAGCCTACAGGGTGAGGCAAGGGGAGATGGCCAGTGTGGCCGTGCTCAGCCCAAGGCAGATTTAGGGTGTCTTTCAAATGGTGCTGTTCCCTCAGTGGCCCTCACAGGGCCAGGAGCGCAATTTGGAGGCAGAGCCCCAGGTCAGCAGCAGAAGAATAATGGCTTCTGCCTGCTGCCACCTCTGGCCTCCCAGGTGGGAGGCACTTGCTGGCCCCAAGATGACCCATCCACAGTCTGGGGACAATTCATCAACCCAGAGGCCATCACAGAGGATATGGCTCCAAAATGGGCACAGACACCAGCCTGACATGGCCACGGAGCCTCAGGACAGGGGAGGGTGTGGTTACCATCCACCTGCCAGGAGGGGTCTCCCTGTGCTCCCAGCAGGACACCCGTTTGCTGAGCCAGCCCCATAGTCCCCCTGGGGCTCTGCCTCCATCCACAGGTCACCCTCTTCATCCCACGCTCCCATCAACCCGCCTCTCGCAGTGATTAGAGGGTGGGTCTGTGTCACTGTGGTATTACTGTGTTGGGTATACATGTTACAACCACAGCCTCACAGCACCCATCAAAAACCCCATCCTCGCAGCCCATCCGCTGCATTTCAGAGGCAGTGAGGCTGTTCCCAGGATTCCGAACGGCGCCACACCCTGTAGGTGTGGTGACTCCCACAGGAGCACAGCCGGAACCCAAACCCTCTGGGGCCACAGGACAGGGACGGCCCACAACCGCACACGCTTTCCAGACTCAGCAGCTGTGGCCACTGCAGGCCTCCTGTCCAAGTCCATCCAACCATGAAACCAACGAACTGAAACCGCCCAAATCTCAGCCAAACCGCCCTCTGAGGGGCACCCTGCTGTCCTTCCAGACCAGGATGGCCCCAAGGACACCCACCACTGGCATCCGGCCCACAGCTCAGGAAGTTCCCTCCCTTGGGACACATGGGGACCAGGGCTGGAAGGTACAGAGACCCCACTCTGCCAAGACGCTGTGAGCCTCCCTAGCTGGGCAGGGACAACACAAAGGTGGGGCAGGCTCGACTCCCACCCTGTGGCCATTGGCCACCTGGACACACCACCTGTTCCCCATGCCACTGTGTGCCCCAGGCTGTCCACACACCCTATACCCAAACCCACCCCACATCCCACACCACAGTGCACCCCACACGACCCACCACATGAACTCAAAACACTCACATCACCCTGCATCTGGCCACGTCCTACACCCCACACCACCCCATACCCCACATCCCCCATGTCCCACACAACCTCGCACCACACACCACACAACCTCTCAATACCACACAGCCACATCCCCCACACACACAGCACCTCATACTCCATGCAACCCCACAGCTAACAACCGGATACCCCACAGCACCCCGTTACCCATACCACCTGTGCCCCACGCACTGCCCCAAGCAAACTGGGGCTCTGCGCTCTGGGTACCAGGAAGGTGGGAGGGGCTCTGCTTCAGGGGCTGCTGCTTGAATTTGATTTTGGAAACCATCCTTCCAGGAGAAGGGGTGGACCCATGTGCCCACGTGCGTGGGTCTCACGTGGCTGGAACATCCACCCGAGAGCCAGCAGCCCTATAGGTCTGGCTTGAACCCGACCTCCACAGGGGCTCACCAGGCACCCTCATTGTACACAGGGACAGAGGAGCTTCCAGAAATGGACACTTTCCCCCAGGCCAGTCTTCGGCCGGATCTGGACACAGACCCCGAAACTGTGTGAGACCACCAGCACGAGATGGGGCCGCCCTCTGGGGCAGCTGCCTCTGTCCAGCTCTGCCTGGACCCTAAAAGTACTTGAGGTGCCACCCAAGCTCTGGGTCCCTCCCCATGGAGGCTTTCTTCTCCCCACTTCTTTGGTGGGGGGTCAGCTACACCCTTCTTGGGGAGATAGGGGCCGAGGGTGGCAGCCTGACCACCCCACCTGCTCACGGTCGTGGAGGATGATGCATCCTCCATGGAGGAGACAGATGCAGTGGGCACCTGTGCGGATGGGCCCCTCTGGACACGTGGGTGAGGAGGGTCTGTCAGGATAGGGCCCTTCCTGCCACACGCAGTGCTTTTTGTCAAGGACCTTCCTACTGTGTTACTATAGTGGCTACGGCTACGGCTACTACCACAGTGACAGACCCAGCAGCAAAAACCTGCTGGGATACATGGGGCCTCAAGTCTAGGATGGGCTGCTCCCCAGGTTTAGAACCCAGACCCTCAGCCTCCAGGGCCACTACCAACGACTCAGCCCATTGGCTTGTGTCCAGGCAAAGCCTTCACCCCATGGGGGCTGCAAAGAGCTCTGTGGTGACCCCACTGACCCAACAGCCTCTCGCCTGAAGCCTGGCAAGTTGGCAGAAACCACTCTGGCTGTCAATACCACCAAACAAAGGAATCAGGAAGGACAGGGCCTGCACCAGGCAAAGTGTCAGAGGTTAAGCTTCTAACAGGACCCCAGAGGCCCTCAGAGAGGTTGATAGGAGCGGGCGCTGGAGATGGGCCTGTGCTTGGCTGCATAGCAACTCTCAGGATAACACAGGCTGGACAGGGTTCCTGGGGGTGGGAGCACCTCAAGTCGGCCTCCGATCTCAGGCAGGTAGGTGCCGTTCCTGGCCTGACTCGAGAGGGCTCCAGGGGACTCTCCTCCAGTAGCGGGGTTGTGCAGGCTCTCGGTCAAGGGGTGCCTCAGTGAGGTCATTGCCAGTAGGCCCACCATGCTAGATATCCACCACAGTGAGTGGCCTCCAGGGAAAGCCCCTCGGAGGAGCCGGCCCACCCACACCTCCTGCCAAACCCCACACTGAGGACCCGGCCTCTAACCAGGCATCTGCCTCACAGAACCCAGTGGCGGCAGCACCAGCCTCAGAGACTCCAGGGCTGGGACGTGTCTGTCACACTACATCTACATGGCATACCCAGTCTTAAGCCGTCATCCATTGTGGTGACTACTTTTCCCCAAAGGGCTTGAGCATCAGCCCTGCCTGCCCTCGGCCTTGGGAGCCTCTCAGTAAACCCCTACAAGGGCCCACCCACAGCTCAGTCCTCCTGCAACACCCACTCCCAGAGTCCCGGACCTCTGCAGGCTAGAACCCGAGGCCTCTCATGACAGCCGTGCTGGCCCTTGTGTGTGCATCGGGATCCCTGAGCACCGGCTCCGGGGATTCCATCCAGACCCCTGCACCAAGAGATGACTGCCCCCACCATGGCTTCTGGCAGCCCAAGGCTACACACCCAAGAAGACCCTAGCCCCATAAATCCTGGTCTGAGAAAGCCCAGTGCTGCCAGGAATCTGCCGTTGTTCAAGCCGACACCTGACACAGCCTGGTGTGGTCCTCAGAGTGTTTCCTGATATCCCACTTCTTCCCTTTGAGGTGCCTGTGTCCCAACAACCAAGGAGCATCTCCATCCAGGACTGAGACCCGCTCCTCAGAGACAGAATCACCAGGAAGGATGGGCCTCGGCCCCCGGTCTCTGAGAGGACAGGAGCCGACGCTTCATTCCAGCCAGCGGACACAGCAGCCTTGTGGGGTCTACACGAACCACCCTTCCTGATCCCTCATGGGAGCCGTGATCCCCTCTCCCTGCCCCTCACTCTCCCTCTGACACGCCCCTGTCCTCTGTGCAAACCCAAATGGAACTCACCCTGTCCCTGCCATCAGTAGTGACTGAAAGAACCTGTTTCCACCATTTAACTCACATGGAAGGCCCCTGACGGTCACTGAGTGAATGCCTGACCTGGACAGCAAGGGCCCAGTGGACTCTGAGCCCAGGCTACTAGGATTCCAGGTGGCGCAGGCCATCTCCAAGCCCCTCACAGGCCTCCCCTGCTCAGGCCAAGACCTGTTCCCACTGCCGGCTGAAAGGCTGCAGTCTGAGTCCAGGACTCACCTGGGCATCTACCTCCCTGTGCCTCTTGGGGAGACCCAGGTCACCTGATTGCCCCCTAAAGACACCAGCTTGTCCGGAGCCCTGGAATCCTGCCTGAAGGGGCAGACAGAGACATCAGACCAGCAGACCTCACTGCAGCCACTCTGGGAACCCACCTGCCCCTCAGGAGGGCATCTCTGCGGACAATGGGCAGGCCAGGCTCTGACTCCTAAGTGGAAGGCTGAGGCCCTGTGAGCACAGGAGGTGTCCTGGGGGTCAGGAGGCTGCAAGAGTCTCTGGGGAGGAAGTCCAGGTTCACCCAGAGCTGGGGAATGAAAGTGTCCCGGAAGGTTGATCTCAGGGACACCCAGACCAGGGAAACACCTGTGCGGTGTGGGTACGGGCCTCCCCAAAGTATGGGCGGAGGGAAGAGGTGGGGAGTCTCCTTGTGCCCACCGCTGGGAGCCGGCCTCTCAGGATGCAGTCGGGCGTATGCAGGTGCCTGTCAATGGAAAACCTCATGGGTTGCAACACCAGCCCCATCATTAAATTCCAGGAGAGGTGAGACTGGCTTGGGAGAGGCAGGCCCTCGCTGGCCACACCAGGGACAGTTTCTGAGAGGGGCCCAGAGAGCAGAGCAGAAACAGCTAGAACCACTAAGCTAGGGAAACCAGCTGCCAACTGGACTCGGTGGACAGCAGGGCCATCTACGGTGGAGAACCATGTCTTCCTCGTCCACCTCCAAGACCCTCCTACACCAGGACCGTGCCCCCGGGGCTCACCAGCCAGCGAACACAGGAGGCCCTGTACAGAGCCACCTCAGGACCCACAAAGACTTGGGGGGGGGTCATTCCCCACTCATTCCGAGTTTCAGAGCAAAAACCACTGGAAACACACGCTGTCCCCGCAGAGCTCTCCCAAGCCTGCAACTGTGGAGACGGAACAGGGCCGGGCAGGAAGATTGTGTGGGGGCCTGTGTCACCATGACAGTATTGTAGCGGTGACTGCTATGCCCACAGTGACACAGCACCCGTCTAAAAATTCCACCAGACACAGGCTCCTGGGGCAACCGTGTCCGTCCCAGAGCAAAACACACCCGGCTCCCGACCAGAAATCTCTCCCGGGAGATCAGAGGGGAGCTCACTGATAATAACAGAAAAGGAAACTTCAGGGAAGCAAAGGGGGACATCCCACCGCCCCATAGAGCCGTGCTGTGCCTGTGGGTGCACACCGAGATCCCAGAGCCCAGGCCAGGGGAGTCCGTCGAGACCCCTACACCAAGAGATGACTGCACCCCAAGCCTGCATCCCCAGGAAGACCCCAGCCCCCCTGAAAGGCTGGCCTGAGAAAGACCAGCGCTGCCAGGAGAATCTGCTATGGGTTACCACCAACACCCAACACAGCCCAACCCCATCTGAGCATTTCCTGAGATCCCACCTCTTCCCTTTGAGTTGCGTGTGTCACCACAACTCAGGGGCATCTCCATCCAGGACTGAGACCTGCTTCTCGGAGATGGAATCACCAGGAAGTTTGGGCCTCGGCCTCCGGTCTCTGTGAGGACCAGAGCCGACCCCACATTCTGGCCAGTGGACACAGAGGCCTAGTAGGGTCTACACGGACCACACGTCCTGATCCACCACGGGAGCCATACTGTCCCCACCCTGCCCCTCACTCTCCCTCTGACACGCCCGTGTCCTCTGCCCAAACCCAGATGCAGCTCACCCTGTCCCTGCCGTAGGTAGTTACTGAAAGAAACTGTGTCCACCATTTAATGCACGTGGAAGGCCCCTGATGGTCAGTAAGTGAACGCCTGACCTGGACTGCAGCCTCTTGCCCCTCAGGAGGTCAGCACCGCGGACAGAGGGCAGCCAAGGTTGCAGCTCCCAGGCAGAAGGCTGAGGCCACCTGAGCACACCAGATGCCCTTGGCAGGAGGTGCTCTGGGGGTGTGGGGGACCATGAGAGCCCCTGGGAAGGAAGTCCCCTCTCATCCCAAACTGGGGAACGAAAGTGTCCAGGAAGGTTGATCTCAGAGACACCCAGACCAAGGAAACTCCTGTGCCGGGTGGGTGGGGGCCCCCCCGAGGCAGGTGCAGAGGGAAGATGTGGGGAGTCTCCTCGTGCACACTGCTGGGAGCCGGCATCTAATGATGC
Organism: Rhinoceros unicornis; assembly: GCA_028646465.1. Taxonomy (NCBI): domain Eukaryota; kingdom Metazoa; phylum Chordata; class Mammalia; order Perissodactyla; family Rhinocerotidae; genus Rhinoceros; species Rhinoceros unicornis. Next base: position 683,809 of record CM053536.1, read on the forward strand.
AGTCAGCCCTTCCCAGGCCCAGTCTGCTGGAAACTTTACAAGTTACAACATCAGACCCACCGGCAAATTCCAGCAGAGATGAGATCAGGGGCGGGTAGGCAGGCCCTCACTGGCCACGCCAAGGACAGTTTCTGAGACAGGCCCAGAGAGCAGAACAGAAACAGCTAGAACCCCTAACCAGGCAAAGTGGACACCACAAAGGCCACAGGAGACCCAGGGCTGCCTGCGCTGGAGAGCTGGGGTTCCTCATTCACCACCAAGCCCCCTCTACAACAGGGCCATGCCACCGAGATTCGCCAGCCAGGAAACACAGGAGACCCTGTGCAGAGCAGCCCCAGACCCATGGAGGCTTGGGGGTGTTCATCCCCCACTCACCCCGAGTTTCAGATCAGAAACCCTGGAAACAGGCTGTACCAGCAGAGCCCACCCCAAGCCTGCAAGGGTGGAGATGGCACAGAGCTCAGCAAGAGGATTTTGTCGGGGTCTATGTCACCGTGAGAGTGCTGCCGTTGGGGTTCCTGCTACACCCACAGTGATACAGCCCCTGTCCAAAAGCCCCACCAGACACACCAACCCAGAGCCACCGTGTCCGTCCCCGAGTAAAACACACCCGGCTCCTGACCAGGACATCTCTCCCCCTGGGTCAGGGGGCAGCTCACTCATTATAACAGTAAAGGAGACTCCAGAGAAGCAAAGGGGGACTGTCCGCCGGCCCCACAGAGGAGGTGGGACAGCAGGCAGGGGTTATAGGGACTTTGCACAGGGAACCCAGGAGGGACACCTAAGACCACAAAGGAGCCTGAGATGTCTGGGGAGTGTTGGGGGGTGCGGGGGGTGTGAGGAGAGCGGAGGGAAGGAGAGTGGCCTCCCCTGTGCTTTGTCTCCTCTAATTGTCACCAAGTGCAGACACTACATTGGTAATGACTTTTTTTTTATATCTAATCTAAATATAACTTTAAAACATTCCCCCTGGTGGTACTGGAAAGGACACCGGGTCCTGGACCTACGGCCTCAGCCCCATGTGGGGCTGGACCCCAGGCTCCACACCACCACCACCCAGGGGACGTGGGCCAGGATCCCAGGAGCAGCACCTGCTGAGACTGTAGAGCAAAGACAGCCTGGCCCTGGGCAGGGACATGAGGTGCAGAGGAGGGGGAATTCCAGGGAAGACACGCTCCCCAGGCCTGAAGACCCTATGGGACATAGGCCGGCAGGGCCGTGTCCCGGCAAAGGCCCAGCCCATGGCTCTGGGATCTCCTGGGGGACTTAAGAATACAAACATCAAGCCCAGACCCGGGCATCCCTGACAGCTGCCAGGACTCTCTGGAGGATCCAGGTGGCTCTGAAAGGGGACTAGATAGGGACCAGCATCAAAGCTCCACTGGGAAAACGCCCCTGAACAAACGAGAGCTGGCTGACCTGACGCTGGTCAGTCACCATGGAATCGAGGCCCAGAGGCCACAGAGGGCCCTAAAGAGCCTCAGACTCAGCCATGCTCCAGGCTCAGGAGGGACATGTGCTCAGGGAGGCAGGGCCCTATGCTGGCCCAACAAAGAATCCTCCTCATTGGGCTCAAGTGCTCCAGCAGGGACTCCCATGCACCTGCACCTCCTCCTTTGCACCTGCACCTCCTCTGCTGCATCTGCACCTCCTCCGCTGCACCTGCACCTCCTCCGCTGCACCTGTACCTCCTCCCCTGCACCTGCACCTCCTCCCCTGCACCTGTTTCAGGCTCTGCTAGAACCTGATAGGCTTGAAGCCACATCCAGGGATGAGCAGGCCTCCTGGGCAATCACTGAGGTCTCCCGTCACCACAGCTGTGAATTCCAGGCAGCCTTTAGACAGAACAGGGCCACAGGGACCGGGGAGGGGAGGTGGCCAGTGAGGCTGTACTCAGACAGAGGCAGAGCCAGAGACCCGTGCCCAAGTGGAACATAGGCTGGGGCTGTTCCCTCAGTGGCCCTCAAAGGACATGGAGCACAATTTGGATGCAGAGCCCCAGGTCAGCAGCAGCAAGAATAATGGCTCCTGCCTGCTGCCACCTCTGGCCTCCTGGGTGGGAGGCACCTGCTGGCCCCAAGGTGACCTACCCACAGTCTGGGGACAATTCATCAACACAGAGGCCATCACAGTGGGGTTGACACCAAAATGGGCACAGACAACAGCCCAACGTGGCCATGGAGCCTCAGGAGAGGAGAGAGCATGGTTGCCGTCCACCTGCCAGGAGGGTCTCCCAGGGGTCCGAGCAGGACACCCCCATGCAGATCCTGCCCCACAGCCTTCCTGGGGCTCTGGCTCCATCCACAGGTCAGCCTCTACACCCCAGGTTCCTGCACATCCTGCCCCTTGGAGGGCTTAGGGGGTGGGTCTGTGTCACTGTGGAATTACTATGATGGTTCTAGGTACTATGACCACACTGTCACAGCGCCCATCAAAAACCCTGTCCCTGCAGTCCGAGCTTCGGTCCTGCCTTTCAGCAGTGACTCCATCCCCAGGACTCTGAACGGGGCCAAATCCCAGGGGTGTGGTGACTCCGAGAGCAGTGCAGCCAGAACCCAAACCCGCTGGGGCCACAGGACAGGGAGGGCCCACAGCCCCCTTGCTTCCCCAACACGGCAGCTGTCACCACCGCCTGGCTGCTGTCCAAGTCCATCAGACCATGAAACCAATGAGCCAAAGTCACCCAAATCTCAGCCAGACCTCTCTCCAAGGGGCACCCCTGCTGGACCTCTCAGACCAGGAGGGTCACAAGGTCACTGTTCACTGGCATCTGGCCTGCAACTCGGGAAGCTCCCTTCCTCAGGACACATGGGGACCAGGGCTAGAAAGCACAGAGATCCCACTCTGCCATGACCCTGTGATTCTCCCTAGCTGGGCAGGGACAGCACAAACATGGGGCAAGCACTACTCCCACCCTGTGGCCATTGGCTACCTGGACACACCACCCGTTTCCCCATGCCGCTCTATTCCCCACACCACCCCACACCACCCAAACCCCACACCACCCCATACCCCACGCCCCCTCACCCTACAGCACCTCGCACAGCACACCTCACAGCACCCTGCACTGACACACAGTGCAGCCACACATTCCCACACTCCTCACCACCCCACATCCCACAACGACCTGGACCCTATACCACCCTCCACCCACCTGTAGAATCCCACACCCTACACCCCACAGCACTCCACACCCACACCACCTAGTACCCCAACCACCCAATCCCCATGTGCTGCCCTAACTGCGTTGGGCCCAGCCCTCTTGGTACCAGGAATGTGGGCGGGTTTCCCCTCCAGGGACAGCTGATTGAATTTGATTTTGGAAACATTCCTTCCAGGAGGAGGGCTGGACTCATGTGCCCACGTCCCTGGCACCAGTCTGGTTGGACTGTCCACTCCAGAGCCCAGTGGCCCTCTCTGCCTGGCCCAAACCTGACCACTCCGGGGTCCCACGGAGGACCTTCACTGCACACGCGGACACGAGGAGCTTCCAGGAACAGACAACCTCCCCCAGGCCAGTCCTCAGCCGGATACGGATATGGACCAAGATCCTTCGTGCAACCACACCAGGGAAACAGGAACATCATCTGGGGCAGCCCCTGAGCCCAACTTTGCCTGGACTCCAAAAGGACATGTTGTGCCCCCATGGCCCCTGGGCCCGCTGCCATGGAGGCTTGCTTCTGCCCACACCTTCAGTGGGAGTCACAGACATCCTTCCCGGGGAGACAGGGGTGGGGTGGTGGCCTGACCAGCCCACCTGCTCATGATCGTGGAGGAGACAGATGCAGTGGACACCTGTGCCCCTCTGGACACAAGGGTCAGGAGGCTCCGGCAGGGTGGGGCCCCTCCTGCCACATGCAGGGCTTTTTGTCAAGGACCTTCCTACTGTGTTACTATGTTAGCTATAGCTACAACTACTACCACAGTGACAGACCCAGCAGCAAAAACCTGCTGGGATCCACTGGGCCTCAAGGCCGGGAGGGGCTGGTCCCCAGGCTCAGAACCCAGGCCCTCGGCCTCCAAGGCCATTCCCAGCCACTCAGATCATGGGCTCATGTCGAGGCACAGCTGTCACCCATGGCTGGGGCTTTAAGGGCTCTGAGGTGACCACACTGACCCCACAGCCACATGCCCAGAGCCTGGCAAGCTGGCAGAAACCACCCTGCTGTCAACACCACCAGCCAAAGGAATCAGGAAGGACAGCGCCTGCACCGGGCAAACTGGCAGAGGTCAAGCTCTCAACAAGACCCTCAGAGGCCCTTGAGGAGGCTGACAGGAGTGGACGCTGGAGCTGGGGCTATGCTCGGCTGTATAGGAGTTCACCCAATGAGATAGGCTGGGAAGGGTTCATGGGAGGCGGAATCTCCCAGATTGCTGAGGATCCTGAGGCAGGCAGGTGCCATTCCTGGCCAGGCCCGAGAGGGCTCCAGGGGCCTCTCCCACAGGAGCGGGGTGATGCAGACTCTTGGTCAAGGGGTGTCTCACTGAGGTCATTGCCAGGAGGCACCCAGTTCTAGTTATGTACCCACAGTGAGTCTCTCCAGGGAAAGCCACTCAGTGGAGCCGGCCCACCAACACCTCTAGCCCAAGTCCGCACTGAGGACCTGGCCTCTAACCAGGCACCCACCACCAAGAACGCAAGGGCGGCTGCACCAGCCTCAGAGACACCAGGGCTGCAACGTGTCCCTCAGGCTACAACTACACGGCACACCCACACTTGAATGTCATCCGTCCTGGTGACGACTTTTCCAAGGGGCCACCAGGCCACACCACCTGTACCACACATCACTGTGCGCCCCACACCACCCACACTCAACAGCACTGAGTCCTCACACTAGCCTACACCCCACACCATGGCACACTCCACACCACCTGTTCCCCATGCCCAGCCCCAAGCAAGTTGGGGCCCTGCCATCTGGGTATCAGGACAGTCAGAGGGGCTCCCCTTTACAGGCAGTTGATTAAATTTGAATTTAGAAATGTTCCCTCTAGTTGGAGGGGTGGACCCATGTGCCCATATCCCAGGGAGTGGTCTGACTGGACTGTCCACCCCAGAGCCCAGTGGCCCTCTCTGCCTGGCCCAAACCAACGTCCCCGAGAATCCTCACTCCACACTCAGACATGAGGAGCTTCAAGGAATGGACACCCTCCCCCAGACCAGTCCCTGGCCGGATCCAGACATGGACTGTGATCCTGGGTGAGACCACCAGCAGGACACTGGGCAGCCTTCTGGGGCAGCCCCTCAGCCCAGCTCTGCCTGGACCCTAAACGGACGTGGGCTGTCCCCCATGGCCCGAAGTACAGGCCCAGCTCCAGCCCCAGTGTCCGATCCCCCAGAGGTTGCTTCTGCCCACCACTTCAGTTGGGGGCCAGGAGCCTCCGGTGTGGAGGGACCCCCTGCGCCCTGCGGGGATTTTTGTCAAGGACCGTCCTACTGTGTGACTATGATGAATATGGCTACACCCACAGTGACAGATCCTACAGCAAAAACCTGCTGGCGTCCGTGGGGTTCACGACCAGGAGGGGCTGCTCCGAACCACTCAGCCCATGGGCTCATGTCTGGGGGGCTTCAAAGGGCTCTGAGGTGACCATGCTGAACCCACAGCCACATGCCTGGAGACTGGCAAGCTCGCAGAAACCACCCTGCTCTCACACCACCCACCAAAGGAGATGGCAGAGGAATCAGGGAGGAGAGAGTCTGCGCCGGGCAAACCATCAGAGGTCAGGCTCCCAGGAGGACCCCAGAGGGGCCCAGGAAGACTGACAGGAGTGGACACTGGAGCTGGGCCTGTGCTCAGCTGGATAGGAACTCGCCCTATGACAGAGGTGGATGAGCATTCACCGGGAGCGGGAGCACCTAAAATCTGCTGCTGATCCCGGGGCAGGTGGGTCCCGTTCGTGGCCTAGCCCAGAGGGCACCAGGGGCCTCTCCCTCAGGAGCCAGGTTGTGCAGGCTTTCTGTTGAGGGGTGTCTCACTGAGGTCACTGCCATGAGGCGCACCATGCTAGATATCCGCCACAGTGAGTATCTCCAGGGAAAGCCCCTTGGAGGAGCCGGCCCACCCACACCTCCTGTCCAACCTGCACTGAGGACCCGGCCTCTATCCAGGCGCCCAACCCCAAGAATCCCAGCCTTAGAGACCCCAGGGCTGGGACGTGTCCCTCACCCTACAACTACACAGCACACCCACACTTGAGGGTCATCTGTCCTCGTGACAGCTGTTCCCCAAAGGGCTTGAGGGTCAGCCCTGCCTGCCCTCGGCCCTGGGAACCCTCAGCAAACCCCTCCGAGTTCCCGCCCACAGCCCAGTCCTCCAGCAATGCCCCCTCCCAGAGTCCTGGACCCCTGAAGCCTGGAACCCGAGGCCTCTCATGGCAGCCATGCTGTGCCCGGGGGAGTCCATCCAGACCCCTGCACTAAGAGATGACCCCCTCCCCGCACAGCTACTAGCAGCCCAAGCCTGCACCCCCAGGACGACCCCAGCCTCCCTAAAATGCCGGCCTGAGAAAGCCCACAACTGCTGGGAGAATCTGCCATTGTTCCAGCTAACACCTGACACAGCCCGGCCCCGTCCTCAGAGCATTTCGTGAGATCTTGACTCTTCACTTTGAGGTCCCTGTGTCCCCACAACCCAGGAGTGTCTCCATCCGAGACCGAGACCCACTCCTCAGAGGCGGAATCACCAGGAAGGATGGGCCTCAGCCCCCAGTCTCTGTGAGGACAGGAGCCGACTCTTCATTCTGGCCAGCAGATACAGCAGCCTCGTGGGGTCTACATGGACCACCCTCCTTATCCCTCACAGGAGCCCCGCTCCCCGCTCCCTGCCCCTTACTCTCCCTCTGACACATCCGTGTCCTGTGTGCAAAACCAGATGCAGCTCACCCTGTCCCTGCCATCAGTAGTGACTGAAAGAACCTGTTTCCACCCTTTAACTCACATGTAAGGCCCCTGACGGTCACTGAGTGAACGCCTGACCTGGACAGCAAGGGCCCAGTGAACTCGGAGCCCACACCATTAGGCTCCCAGGCGGCAGAGGCCATCCCCACACCCCTCACAGGTCATCCCTCCCTCAGGCCAAGCACAATACCCACAGCTGGCTTGAAGGCTGCAGGCCGGGCCCTGGACTCACCCAGGCATCCACCTCCCTGGGCTTGCCGGGGTGGACCCAGCCATTCTGCTCACCCCCTGAAGCCACCGGGCACATCGGGACCTCTGGAATCCTGTCCAAGGGGCAGACAGAGCCATCTGGAAATGAAAGTTTCCAGGAAGGTTGATCTCAGAGACACCCAGACCAGGGGGACACCTGTGCCATGCAGGTGGGATCCCCTCCAAGGCAGGCATGGAGGGCAGAGGTGGGGTGTCTCCTTGTGTACACCACTGGGAGCTGGCCTCTCAGGATGAAGTTGGCCAGGCCCAGGTGCCTCTCGAATAAAACCTGGTGGGTTGGAACACCGGCCCCATCAACAAAGTCCAGCAGAGAAGAAATCGGATGTGGGGGAGGCAGACCCTTTCTGAGAGGTGCCCAGAGAGTAGAACAGAAACAGCCAGAACGCCCAAGCTAAGGAAACCCACTGCCAACCAGCTTCGGTGGACACCAGAGCCGCCTGCGCTGGAGAGCTGGATGTTCCTTGTCCACCTCTAACCACCTCCTACACCAGGGCCCTGCCACTGGGGCTTGCCAGCCAGTGAATGCAGGAGGCCCTATGCAGAGCCACCTCTGGACCGTGGAGGCTCCAGCGGGTCATCCTCCACTCAACCCGAGTGTCCGAGCAGAAACCACTGGAAATGCACCCTGTCCGTGCTGATCTGGCACAAGCCAGCAGGGGTGGAGTGGGCACAGGGCCAGGCAGGAGAATTTTGTGGGGGCGTGTGTCTCCGTGACAGTACTGTTATAGAAGTTCCTGCAACTCCCACAGTGACACAGCCACCGTCCAAAAGCTCCACCCAACACAGGCTCCTGGGGCCACCATGTCTGTCCCCAGAGCAAAACACACCGGGCTCCTGACCAGAAATCTCTCCCCGGGGTCAGAGGACAGCTCACTGATTATAACAGAAAAGGAGACTCCAGAGAAGCAAAGGGGGATCTCCCGCCGCCCCGTAGAGGAGGTAAGAGACTTTGCACAGGGAATCCAGGGACACACAAGACCACAAAGGGCCCTGAGATCTCCAAGGGGTGCGGGGGTGTGAGGAGAGCAGCCTCTCCTGTGCTTGGTCGCCTCCAATTGTCACCACGTGCAGACCCGCTTTTGTAATGAGATTTTTTTTTAAATCTGATGTAATTGTATCTTTCAAACTTACTGCCTGGCGTGCTGGGAAGGGCACTCTGTCCTCGACTTGAGGCTTCCATCCCCTGCAGGGCTGGGCCAGGCTGGACACAGCTACTGCCACCCGAGAGAGGTGGGCAGGGGTACCAGGCGCAGTGCCGCTCGCTGAAACTAAAGAGCAAAGACACAGCATGGCTGTGGGCAGGGACACTGAGGTATGGAGGAGGCAGAATTCCAGGGAAGACTCACTCTCCAGGCCTGAAGACCCTCAGGGACATAGGCCAGCAGGACAGGGAGCTCAGCAAGTTCTCTGGCTCAGGATCTCCTGGAGAACTCAAGGAAAACTAACATCTACCCCAGCTCTGGAGATGCCCGACAGGTGCCGGCGCTCTCTGGAAGCTCCAGGTGATTCTGAGGACTAGATATGGACCAGCGTCCCTGCTCCAGAGGGAAAAGGCCCCTGAACAAATCAGAGCTGGCGGTCCTGATGAAGGTCAGTCACCCACATTCACCATGGAGTCGAGGCCCAGAGACCATGGAGGGGCCTAGAGATGCTCAGACTTGGCCATGCTCCAGGCCTGGAGCTGCAAGGGCTCAGGAGGGGTGTGTGTGCTCAAGAGGCAGGGCCCTGTGCTGCCCCAGGATATGTCACCCTCACAGGTGCTCTGGGTGCTCCAACAGTGACCCCCAGGCAAGTGGAGCAGAGGGGATGTGGAGTTGGGCAACAAAGACTTCTGGGCCTCCTCAAATCTGGTCCTCCCCTAACCTGGGCCTCCCCTGCATCGGCACATCCTCCCCTCCACCTGCACCTCCTCCCCTGCACCTGCTTCAGGCTGTGCTGGAATCGGATAGGCCTGAAGCTGCATCCAGGGAAGAGCAGGCCTCCTGGAGAATCACTGAGGTCTCCTATCACCACGGCCATGAATTCCAGGCAGGCTTTAGACAGGACAGAGCCACAGGGGGACGGCGACGGGAGGTGGCCAGTGAGGCTGTGCTCAGACGGAGGCATAGCCAGAGTCCCATGTCCAGGTGGGGCAAAGGCTGGTGCCGTTCCCTCAGTGGCCCTCACAGGACCAGGGGCACAATTTGGATGCAGAGCCCCAGGTCAGCAGCAGCAAGAATAATGGCTAAGAATAATGGCTCCTGCCTGCTGCCACCTCTGGCCTCCTGGGTGGGAGGCACCTGCTTGCCCTACAGTGACCCATCCACAGTCTGGGGACAATTTATCAACCCAGATACCATCACAGTGGGGTTGGGTTTCAAAATGGGCACAGACCCAGCCCATACAGCCATAGAACCTCAGGACAGAGCTTGGCATGGTTGCCATTCCCCTGCCAGGAGGGGTCTTCCTGTGCTCCCAGCAGGACACCCATGCTGAGCCCACCCCACAGCCTCCCTGGGGCTCTGCCTCCATCCACAGGTCAGCCTCTAAATTCCAGGTGCCCACACAACCCACCCCTCAGAGGAGTTAGGGGGTGGGTCTGTGTCACTGTGGTATGACTATTCTGGATATGGTTATTACAACCACCGCATCGCAGCACACATCAAAAACCCCATCCCCGCAGCCCGAGCCAGGGCCCTGCCCTCGCAAAGCAGTGACCTCGTTCCCAGGATTTCGAATGGGGCCACATCCCGTGGGTATGGTGTCAACACAAATAACCCATAACCAATCTGTAAATCAAAATTGGGGTGAGTTTATTATGACCCAGATCTGAGGACCATATAGCCCAGGAGAGTCCTTTCACAAAGGAATGGAGTGCTCCAAAGCAGTGGGGTGTGCACTGTGCTCATATACCATCCAAGAGTATGTCTCACATATGACAGGAATGTCCCTTTTACAGAAGCCACGAGATTGCTTTGCCAGCAAAGCATTTCCACAATTCTGTGAATACAGCAGGTCGGAGATCTCGAGGTAGATGGTCACAAGGTGAGCAGAGCAGGTCAGCAATCAATCCCTAGCCTAGGGAGAGATGCTTATCCTTAAGGAAATGCTGATGTGAGGGAAGTTACATCCTTGTCTTTAAGGGCATCACTCTCGTCTTGGGGACATAGTAAATTTTTAAAGGAGATGTACAACGCATGCTCAATGGCCACATCAGGCCCTTTTGGAAAAACAAGGTCTGGCCGAATTAGTTTTACACCAAATTGCTTCCTCATATACTGCAATATATCCCATTGCTTGCCATTTATTTATCAATGGTGACTCCCACAGCAGTGCAGCTGGGACCCAAACCTGCTGCAGCAACAGGGCAGGGAGGGCCCACAACCCCCCACGCTTCCCCGACACAGTGGCGGTCACCACCACCCAGACCCTGTCCACGTCCGTCAGATCGTGAAACCAATGAGCTGAAGCCGCCCAAATCTCAGCCAGACCGCCCTCCCAGGGGCACCCCTGCTGGCCCTCCCAGACCAGAAATGTCCCAAGGCCACCGTACACTGGCATCTGGCCAGCAGCTCAGGAAGTTCCCTCCCTTGGGACATGTGGGGGCTACAGCTGGAAAGCACAGAGACCCCACTCCATAAGGACCTGTGAGACCCCTGGCTGGACAGGGACAACACGAAGGTGGGGCTGGCCTCTGTGAGCTGTCACTGCCCCCGCCCTGCGGCCATTGGGCCACTTTGCCTCATTACCCCGACCCCATACCACTGTGCAATCCACACCACCCACAGCACCCAGAAACCCCCCCCCACCCCATACTCTATAATACCCCAGACTCACACCACCCGTACCCCACACAGACAACCACCCCGTACCTAGCATCATGCAACACCCCACACCACCCGTTCCCCATGAGCTGCCCCAAGCAGGTTGGAGTCCTGCCCACTGGGCACCAGGAAGGTGGGCAGGGCTCCCCTTCAGGGGTGGCTGGTTGAAGTTGATTTTGGAAACATTCCTTCCAGGAGGAGGGGTGGACCCAAATGTCGATATCCCTGGGACTGACCTGGCTGGACCGTCCACCCCAGAACCCAGAGGCCATCTCGGCCTGCCCAAAACTCGACCTCCAGGGGGACCCTCTGAGGACCCTCACTGAACACTCGGACACGAGGAGCTTCCGGGAATGGACACCCAAACCCCAGGCCAGTCCTCATCCAGATCCAGGCACAGACCACTGTGTGAGACCACCAGCAGGAGACGGGGCCTCCCTCTGAGGCATCTGCCTCAGCCCAACTCTGTCTGGACCCTAAAAGGACTTGAGGTTCCCCCCATGGCCCCTGGGCATACTACCATGGAGGCTTGCTTATGCCCACCCCTTCATTGGAGGATCACGCACACTCTTCCTAAGGAGACCAGGGCTTGTGGGGCTAAGGGTGGTGGCCAGACCACTACACCTGCTCACAATCGTGGAGAAGACAGACCCACAGAACACCTGTGCTGATGGGCCTCGCTGGCACCTGAGCCAGGGGCCTCAGGAGGGAGGGGCCCCTCCTGCCACCCGCAGGGCTTTTTGTCAAGGACCTTCCTACTGTGTAAATATGCATATGACTCCGACCACAGTGACTGACCCTGCAGCAAAAACCTGCTGAGATTCGCGGGGCCTTAAGGCAGGAGGGGCTGCTGGCAAGGCTCAGAACCCAGACCCTTGGCCTCCAGGGCTGCTTGCAATCACTCAGCCCATGGGTTCGTGTCCAGGCACAGCCCTCACCACTGGCTGGGGGCTTCCAAGGGCTCTGAGGTGACCACACTGAGCCCACAGTCACAAGCAGAGAACACAGCAAGCCAGCAGAAACTGCCCTGGCTCTCAGCACCACTGGCCAAAGGAATCAGGAAAGCCAGAGCCTGAGCTAGGCAAAACGTCAGAGGTCAAGGTCCCAACAGACCCTCGGAGACCCCCGGGGAGGCTGACAGGAGCGGATCCTGGAGCTGGGCCTGTGCTTGGCTGCATAGGAGCTCACAGGATAACACAGGCTGGACAGGGTTCCTGGGGGTGGGAGCACCTGAAGTCTGCTGCCGATCCCGGAGCAGGTGGGTCCTGTTCCAGGCCTCTCCCCAGGAATGGGGTTTTGCAGCCTCTCGGTCAAGGGGTGTCTCACTGAGGTCACTGCTAGGAGGCACATGGGCCTAGTTATGCATCCACAGTGAGTCTCTCCAGGGAAAGCCCCTCGGAGGAGCCGGCCCACCCACACCTCCTGCCCAACCCCACACTGAGGACCCGGCCTCTAACGAGGCACCCACCCCGAGAACCCAGTGGCGGCTGCACCAGCCTCAGAGACCCGAGTGCTGGGACGTGTCCCTCACGCTACAACTACACGGCACACCCACACTTGAGCTGTCATCTGTCCTGGTGACGACTTTTCCCCAAAGGGCTTGAGGGTCAGCCTTGCCTGCCCTCGGCCCTGGGAGCCCATCAGCAAACCCCTCAGAAGTCCCACACACAGCTCAGTCCTCCTGCAACGCTCCCTCCCAGAGCCTCAGACCACTGAAGGCTGGAACCCCAGGCCTCTCATGACAGCCATGCTGTGCCTGTGCGTGCCCACCGAGATCCCAGAGCCCAGGCATGGGGGACTCCATCCAGACCCCTGCACCAAGAGACAACCGCACCCCGACATGGCTGCTGGCAGCCCAAGCCTGCATCCCCAGGACAACCCCAGCACCCCTAAAATGCCAGCCTGAGAAAGCCCTGTGCTGCCGGGAGAAGCTGCCCTCGTTCCAGCTGACACCCGACACAGCCCAACCCCGTCCTCAGAGCATTTCCTGGGATCCCGCCTCTTCCCTTTGAGGTGTATGTGTCCCCACAACCCAGGGTTGTCTCCATCCAGGACTGAGACCTGCTCCTCGGAGACGGAATCACCAAGAAGGAGGGTCCTTGGCCCCCAGTCTCTGTGAGGACAGGAGCCAACTCTACATTCTAGCCAGCAGACACAGCAGCCTCGTGGGGTCTACATGGACCACCCTTTCTGATCCGTCTCGGGAGTCCCACTCCCCCCTCCCCGCCCCTCACTCTCCCTCTGACATGCCCGTGTCCTCTGTGCAAACCTGCATGCAGCTCACCCTGTCCCTGCCATCAGTAGTGACTGAAAGAAACTGTTTCCACCATTTAACTCATGTTGAAGGCCCATGACAGTCACTGAGTGAACACCTGACCTGGATGGCAAGGGCCTAGTGAACACGGAGCCCAGGCTATTAGGATCCCAGGCCGCAGAGGCCATCCCTGAGCCCTCACAGGCCGCCCCCTCAGGCCAAGATCAGTACCCACAGCCAGCTAGAAGACTGCAGGCCGGGCTCTGAACTCCCCAGAGCTTCCATCCACCTGTGCTTATGGGGGTGGCCCCAGCCCACATCCTTCCCCCGCAAGGCACCTCGGGAGCCCTGGAATCCCATCTGAAGGAGAAGACACAGCATCTGGCCCACAGACCTCACTGCAGCTGCTCTGGGAAGCCCCTTGTCCCTTGGGAGGGCAGCGCTGTGAACGGCAGGCAGCCAACTTTCCAGCCCCCAGCTTGAAGGCTGTGGCCATCTGAGCACAGGAGATGCCCCTGGCGGGAGGTGCCCTGGGGTTGGGGTGAGGCCCGGGGAGATTCTCTGGGGAGGAAGTCCATGCTCACCGGGAGTAGGGAATGAAAGTGTCCAGGAAGGTTGATCTCAGGGACACCCAGACCAGGGAGACACCTATACCATGCAGGTAGGGGCCCCCCCGAGACAGGCACAGAGGGAAGAGGTGGGGAGTCTCCCCTGCCCACTGCTGGGAGCCGGCCTCTCAGGATGAAGTCGGTCATGCCCAGGGCCCTGTCACCGGGAAACCTCACGGGTTGGAACACTAGCCCCATCATCAAATTCCAGCAAAGATGAGACCAGGGTGGGGGAAGCGGACCCTCGCTGGCCATGCCAGGGACAGTTTCTGAGAGGGGTCCAGAGGGAAGAACGGAAATAGCCAGAACCCCCGAGCCGGGAAAACTAGCCACCACATGGGCCAGGGTGCATCTAGGGCCGTCTGCACCAGAGAGCCGGGTGTTCCTTGTCCACCACCCACCGCCCTACACTAGGGCCGTGCCCCCAGGGCTCGCCAGCCAGTGAACACAGGAGGCCCTGTGCAGAGCCACCTCTGGACCTGTGAAGTCTCGGCAGGCCAGCCCTCACTCACCCCGAGTGTCAGAGCAGAAACCACTGGAAACAGGGTGTCGCCACAGAGTCCTTCTAAGCCAGCAGTGGTGGAGAGGGCACAGGGCCAGGAAGGAGGATTTTGTGGGGGCCTGTGTCACTGTGACAGTACTGTAGTTCCGGTACTTGCTACTCCCATAGTGACACAGTCCCGTCCAAAAGCTCCACCCAACACAGACTCCTGGGGCCACCGTGTCCACCCCTGAGCAAAACACACCCAGTTCCTGACCAGAAATCTCTCCCCCAGCGTCAGAGGGCAGCTCACTGACTATAAGAGAAAAGGAGCCTCCAGAGAAGCAAAGGGGGATCTCCTGCCGGCCCCATAGAGGAGGTGGGACAGCAGGCAGGGGGTAAGGGACTTTGCACCGGGAGTCCAGGAGGGACATCTAAGACCATGAGGGAGCCTGAGATCTCTGGGGGAGTCCTGGGGGCACAGAGCATGAGGAGAGCAGAGAGAAGGAAGCAGCCTCCCCTGTGCTTTGTCTCCTCAAATTGTCACCACTTGCACAAACATGTTTGCAATGACATTTTTTAAAAATATGATATAATTGTATCTTTAAAATTTACTGCTTGGTGGTGCTGGGAAGGGCACAAGGTCCTGGAGCTGAGGCTGCCACGCGCTGTGGGTTGGGACCGGGACTCAACACAGCCACCCAGGGAATGTGGGCCAGGGTCCCAGGGGCAGGGCCGCCCACTTAGACTGTAGAGCAAAGACATAGCACGGTCCTGGGCAGGGACACCAGGTGCAGAGGAAGCAGAATCCTGGGAAAGACTCGCTTCCCAGGCCTGAAGACCCTCGGAGACATGGGCAGACAGCCAGGGTCCCAGCAAAGAGCCAGCCCTCTGGCTCCAGGATCTCCTGGGAACTTGAGAAAAACAAACACCAACACTGACCTGGGCAACCCCCACAGATGCCGGCACTCTGGAAGCTCCGGGTGGTTCTGACGGGGAACTCAATATGGATCAACATCCCTGCTCCAGAGGGAAGACGCCCCTGAACAAACCAGAGCTGGCGGGCCCGACAATGGACAGTCACCCACATTCACCATGGAGTCGAGGCCCAGAGGCCACAGAGGAGCCTAAAGAGGCTCAGACTCAGCCGTTCTCCAGGCTCAGGAGAGACTTGTGTGCTCAGGAAGGCAGGGCCCTGTGCTGGCCCAACAACCGTCCCCCTCACAGGGCTCTGGGTGCTCTAGCAGGGACCCCCACGCAGGCGGAGCCTAGGGGATGTGGGGTCGGGCAGGAGAGACACCTGGGCCATGGGAAGCGGACAGGCCTGAAGCTGAATCCCGGGAAGAGCAGGCCTCCTGGAGAATCACTGAGGTCTCACATCACCGTGGCACTGAATTCCAGGCAGGCGTTAGACAGAACAGAGCCACAGGGGGACGGCGAGGGGAGACGGCCAGTGAGGCTGTGCTCAGCCTGAGGCAGAGCCAGAGGCCTGTGTCCAAGTGGGGCAAAGCCTGGTGCCATTCACTCAGTGGCCCTCACAGAACCAGGAGCACAATTTGGAGGCGGAGTGCCAGGTCAGCAGCAGCAAGAACAATGGCTCCTGCCTGCTGCCACCTCTGGCCTCCTGGGTGGGAGTCACCTGCAGGCTCCACGGTGACCCATCCACAGTCTGGGGACAATTTATCAACCCAGAAGCCATCACAGTGGGTTTGTGCTCCAAAATGGGCGCAGACACCAGCCCAACGTGGCCGTGGAGCCTAAGGACAGGGTTGGGCCTGGTTGCCGTCCACCTGCCAGGAGAGGTCTCCCCGGGCTCCCAGCAGCATACTTGCATGCTGACCCAGCCCCACAGCCTCCCTGGAGCTCTGGCTCTATCCACAGGTCTGTCTCTACCTCCCAGGTTCCCACACACTCCACCCCTTGGAGGGGTTAGAGGTTGGGTCTGTGTCACTGTGCTATGACTGTACCGGGTCGTTCTGTTATTATGCCCACAGCGTCACAGCACCCATCAAAAACCCCGTCCCACAGCCCAAGCAACAGCCCTGTCCTTGTGAGGCAGTGACACCGTCCCCAGGATTCTGAACAGGGCCACATCCCAGAAGTGTGGTGACACACAGTGGTGCAGCCAGAACCCAAACCCTCTGGAGTGACAGGCACAGGCACAGCCCACAACCCCCCACGCATCCCCGACTCGGCGGCGGTCAATGCCACCAGACCCCAGTCCAAGTCCATGGACCATGAAACCAATGAGCCCAAGACGCCCAAATCTAAGCCTGACCTCCCTCCGACGGGAACCCCTGCTGGACCTCTCAGAACAGGAGGGTCACAATGCCACCGTCTGCTGGCATCTGGCCAGCAGCTCGAGAAGCTCTCTCCCTCAAGACACATGGGGAACATGGCTGGAGGGGACAGAGAGCCCACTCTGCCAGGACACTGTGAGCCCAGCTGGCTGGGCAGGGACAACATGAAGGTGGGGCTGGCCCCCATGAGCTGACACTGCCCCTGTCCTGTGGCCATTGGGCCACCTGGACACACCACCTGTACCCCACATCACTGTGCGCCCCACACCGCCCACACCCCACATACCCCACATCCCACACCACCCATTCCCCATGTGCTGCCCCAAGCAGGTTGGGACCCTGCCGTCTGGGTACCAGGAAGGTGGGCGGGGCTCCCCTTCAGGGGCGACTGACTGAATTTGATTTTGGAAACAAGGAGGAGGAGCGGACCCACTGGCCACGTCCCTGACACCCGCCTGGCTGGACCATCCACCCCAGAGCCCAGTGGCCCTCTCAGCCTGACCCAAACCCAACTTCCCAGGGGGAAGGTGCTTCCAGGAAGGGACACCCTTCCCCAGGCCAGTCCTCAGCCAGATCCAGACACGGACCTCAAGCCTGAGTGTGACCACCAGCGAGTGATGGGGTCACCCTCTGTGGTTACCCCTCAGCCTAGCTCTGCCTGGACCATAAAAGGGCTGGGGATGCCCCACATGGCCCCTGGGCCCATTCCCATGGAGGCTTGCTTCTGCCCACCCCTTCAGTGGGAGGTCACCCATGCCCTTCCTGGGGAGACAGGGGTGGGGAGGTGGCCTGACCACTCCAACTGCTCACTAGCGTGGAGGAGACAGATGCACTGGACACTTGTGGGATGAGCCCCCCGGACGCCTCAGCCAGGGGCCTCCAGCAGAGAGGGGGCCATCTTGCCACACGCAGGGTTTTTTGTCAAGGACCTTCCTACTGTGTAACTACAGGTACTACAACCACAGTGACAGACCCGGCAGCAAAAGCCTGCTGGGGTCCGTGAGGCCTCAAGGCAGGAGGGACTGCTCCCCAGGCTCAGAACCGAGACCCTCAGCCTCCAGGGCTGCTCCCAACCCATGGGCTCGTGTCCAGGCACAGCATTCACCTGGGGTGGGAGCTTCAAAGGGCTGAGGCGACCACACTGACCCCACAGTCACACGCCCAGAGCCTGGCAAGCTGGCAGAAACCGCCCTGGCTCTCCACACCACCGGCCAAAGGAATTAGGAAAGACAGAGGCCGCACTGGGCAAACGTCAGAGGTGAACCTCCCGACAGGACCCCAGAGGCCCTCGGGGAGGCTGACAGGAGCGGACGCTGGAGCTGGGCCTGTGCTCAACTGCATAGGAGCTCGCCCTATGAGAGAGGGGGGCAGAGTCCATGGGGGTGGTGGGAGCACCTCCCAGTCTGGTGCCGATCCCAGGGCAGGTAGGTCCCCTTCCTGGCCTGGCCCGAGCGGGCTCCTAGTCAAGGGGTGTCTCGCTGAGGTCATTGCCAGGACGTGCATCATGCTAGATATCTGCCCACAGTGACTTTCTCTCCAGGGAAAGCCCCTCGGAGGAGCCAGCCCACCTACACCTCCTTCCCAACCCAGCATCGTGGGTGCCCACCTGCCCCACCTAGGCCCTGCCAGGGCACTCTGAGCTGGGCTGACCTCCATACCCGCCAGGTTCCTGGCAGAGGATGCTGTTCAGGGCCTCATCCCTGCCCTCAGCCATGGGGCCGCCCCCTCCTCTGGCCCTCTGCTTCTCATCTCGGGGTCCCTGGCCCATATGCTCTGCCCCTGCCCACGTCCAGGCTATGGTTCCCAGGGGCTGGGTTCCCAGCCTGAGGCCTCCAGTCTGCCCCACCGGGGGAGACTTCCTAGAAGGGCAGCTGCAGGACCCAGAAGGCAGGGATTTTGACTGGGAGTGTGTCAGCATGTCCACTGCCTGACTTACAGAACTGGCAGCAAAGCTGGAGCCCAAACCATCCAGAGGGGCAGCCGGGGTCAGGCCACAGCACCGGCTCTGGAAAGCCCAGCCTGCCACCCCTGGCTGGAGTGGGAAAGAGCAGGGGCATCGGGAACTGTTCCTCCCCCAGGCCTCCCTCCGGGAGCCCTGCTCCTCTGATCCAGACAGAAACGCTTCCCAAACCCCTCCCAGTCAGTTGTGGTCCCCAGAGATCCCTCAGGGCAGCCCAGCCCGGCTGTAGCCAGCAGAGGGTCCCTCGGGGGCTGCCCACCCCATCCAATGCCCCTCAGACCCCGCCCTCAGGGCATCAGAGCACAGACTATACACTCACTCTGGCCCCTGGCCCTGCCCAAGGCTCCTGCCTGCCCACCTCAGTCTCCTGCAGGCAGCCGGGTTCTCACTGGCCAGCTCACGGCCTCTGATGCTGCCATCCACCTGGGGCAGCAGTCCTGAGCTCAGCCAGCACAGCAGACCTGTCCCACAGTGTCACCAACCCCCGCTCCTGCATTCACAGCCTCCCCGCTGGGCGTCCAGCACGCCCAATCTCCTCCCAGCCGCACCCCATCCCAGCGTCCACGGACGAGGAGTGCACAGACACAGTGTCCACCTGGGGTCAATCCCAGGCCCCCGGAGCACCTCCTCTCCCCTCCCACCCCACCCCAGGGGACTGCAGAATGTGGCCCCCTCTGAATCTCCAAGGCCAGCCTCCAATGCGCCCCCAGCAACTGGGCAGGTGTCCGGGTCCCAGGGCAGCTCCCTGTCTCCTCTGTAGCCCTGATGGCCCCTGGTGCATCCTGCCAGCCGGCTGATGCTCCCTGTCCCGAGGAGGCGCCTCTCGTTGGCCCCACCTCCAGGTGCCAGGCCCAGGTCATCGTCAGGGGCATCGGGCAGTGGTCTAGATGATTCCACAGCTAATGCCACCCAGAGCAGCAGCCAGGGCCCACTCGGCAGCCCCCAGCACCACCGCACCGTTGGGCCCTCTGACCCCAGGCCTGGCAGCTCACACATTCAAGTGTGGGGCCCTCAAGTCCACTGGCCTCCGGCCTCTGCCCTGAAGGGATGGGCCCCCTAGAGCTGGGGGGTCTGTGCTCCAGAGGGGATCCCAGGACCAGCTGGCTTTAAGTGACCATACTAAAATCACAGGCTGTTGGGGACAGGCAGTGTCCAGCACGGCCAGAGGGGCAGTGCTGGGGCCAAGGTCAGAGGAAACAAGGAGGGCACAGGCCTGGGCACCCACAGGCAAAGGCTGAGGGGCCAGAAGTCTGGAGCCAGTGCCTGACCGGGGCGGGAGCCCAGGCCCAGCGGCCACCCTGCATCCCCAGGGACAGGGGGCACAGAAGCCGCCGGGCCAGGCTCCTCGTCCTCCTGTCAGCCCTCCCCATAGAGGCCCTATCAGCACCCCTTCCACAGTGGGGAAACTGAGGCATGGAGCACCAGCCCAGCCAGTGAAGGAAGGGGTTTGGGAGCCCTGGTGGACAACCCAGAGCCCTGAGTTTACCTGAGTACCCACCTGCCCAGGCCACAGGGACCACTCAGGGAGACACCCAATTCCTCACTGTGAACGCACAGATGAGCCCCACCCCGCCAGGGCAGGCCCCTCAATTAAGCCTCACTGAGGCAGGCTGGAGGGGCCATGGCCCTGGCTGAACAGGGAGGGCAGCTGTGGGCCGTGTCCTCCTCTGGGCTCTGGGGACAGGACATATTGTCCGGGTCTCTGTCACAGTGGGAACTGAGGTAGTAGCTACCACAGTGACGCGGCCCGTGCTCAAAACCCGATGCCCTCGCTCACTCATGCCATCCTGCCAACCGCCTAGGAGGCTGGGAGCCCCGGCAGGCAGCCCAAAGCCCTGAGCTTACCCCAGTACCCACCCACCCAGGCCACAGGGACCACTCAGGAAGACACTTGACTCCTCGCTGCAAACCCACAGGTGAGCCCCACCCCACCAGGACAGGCCCCTCGATTAAGCCTCACTGAGTGGGTAGCTGTGGGCCGTGTTCTCCCCTGGGCTCTGGGGACAGGACATATTGTCCGGGCCTCTGTCACCGTGGGTACTGGAGTAGTAGTTCCCACAGCGACACGGCCCGTGCTCAAAACCTGCTGCCCCCACTCACTAAAGCCATCCTGCTGACCATCTAGGAGGCTGGGACCTCACAGAAGGCTCCTGTCCAGAGCACCAGGAAGACCCAGGGACGCTGGGCTGAGAGGTCGCCCAGCTCCTCGCTGATGTCCAGGAAAGAGTGTACACAGCACTGACTGGGCCTCCAACACTCCGGTGGTCCACCCCTCCTGCCCAGAGCCGGTCCTCTCCTCACACCTGCCCCAGGAGGGCAGCCCACCGCCTGTCCATAGGCCAGGAATACAGGCCTGGGGGCGCAGATGTGGAGCACGGTCAGCTGGCTGGTCTTCTCCAGAGCCCCACCTCGAGCACCTGTCCCCAGGGCCCCCAGTCCAGCTGCTCCTCCTCTTTTCCTCCACGCAGATATGGACCCGCCAGGACTCCTGAGCTAGGGGCGGGGACAGCGGGGGCGCTGCGCATAGGATTTGGTATGGGGCTGTGTTGCGGTGAGAAACTATGGTGCTGGTTACCACTGTGGCTGGCAGCCAAGCAAATACCAGCCGGCATCTCACAGGGAACCCGAGACGGGGTGGGGGCGGCTTAGGCCCCAAACCTGCTCTAGAGCCCAGACAACCCCCAAAGAGCTCTATGAACCCCACCCACCTCCCCGCCAACCCCACGGTGCTGTCCTGTCTCCCAAGTCCCAGCTCCCTGACCCAGTACGCGGCCAGCGGCAGAGCAGGTGTAGATGGTGTTGCTGGGGTCGCTGCGTGGGGAGGGGAGGGGAGGCGGAGTTCCACTGAGGGGGCCCCCGCCCTGCGGAAGAACAGCAGAGATTCCGCATGGGACCCTCTCACGGTGGAACAACCCCTACCGTGGCTCAGACCAAACAAGAGGCCCCTCTGCCCTCAAGGACCCCTCTCCTGCAGCCCACGACCGGCCAAGCAGGACACGGCTGAGTAGGACGCCAGGCCACCAGACCTGGGCTGAGACTGCGGCTCAGAGCTGGGATGCCTGTGCCCCATGCCTGGGAAGCAGGACCCTCTCTGTCTGCAAGTGGCCTGGGGACAGCTGGCCTTGCCTCAGAGCCCACCCACCCACGGGGCTTGTCCGGACACTGGACCCCACTGAAAGAGCCCGCAGAAGCCACACACTGGGGGCCTCCAGAGCTCAGAAGAAGAGTCCAGTGTGGAGGGACCCCACCCCTCCATCAGAGCCAGACAAGACCAAGGGGGTGCTGAGCCCCGCCAGGCCAGGAGGTTTCTGACCCTGGGTGTGTCACTGTGCTACTACGGTAACAGCTGGTACCACAGTGACACTGTCTAGGTCAGAAACCCTGCCCCAAGTCGGTCCACCAGCAGGGGGGCCTGCACTCCAGATGTGAGGTGCAGCCCCAGCCCTCCAACCAGCAGACGCCCCCACGCCCTCGCCCTGCATTCTCGGGGGAACAGCAACAGCCTGAGGAGGGGTCCTGGGCCAGGAGAGGGGCTGCTTAAGACGCAGCCAAGCGGGACCCCCATACCACCCAGCGTCCTTGATGGGATGTGTGTAGCCTGAAAGGGTGTGGGTGTTACTCAGACTGGAACTCACAGTGCCTCAGGCCACTCATCCCACCTGCCATGAAGGCCAAGCCGCTGATCCAGCGCCCCCGGCAGGAGACCCCGCCCAGCAGCCCACCCCTCACCGCGTAGGCCCCAAGGCCAGGACACAACTGGAAGATTTTGAGCAGCCCCGTGTCATGGTGGGTCCAGCCGGGACCACCACCGTGAGAGAGGCTGTGGCTGAAACTGTCCCCATGGCCTCCGGGGGCCCAACCCCGGCTGGAGGTCAGAGAGCAGAGCCCAGCTCCAGGCCAGGCACTGTCCTCGGATCATCCCGGAACACCACCCCCCACAGTGTCCCCATCCTGTGGTCACCTGCACCCACCCGCCCATCGCTAAGGCCTGTCTCCAGGAGGGTCAGGAGCCCCCATGCTGGGGGGTCGCTCAAGGCGGCACTCACCGGGGCCCTTCCTCCCGACAGGCCAGCGCCGGTCACAGGTGGGGCAGCGGGCCTGAAGCATAGCCAAGCCCCCCAGGCGGCCTGTTCTCCCGCAGCGTTCAGGGCACCGCAGGGTGCCCCAACCTGACCGCCCTGCACACAGGAAGCAGATAAGTTCTGGCCAGCTCAGGGCCTCCAAACTCGCAGAGCCCCCTTCCAGCCTCCCTTCCTGCCCGGCCCACTCCTGCGCTCCCTCTCCTCCAGCCCCTCCCATTGCACACAGACCTGGAGGTTTTCTAGTCCTTTAAAGCTGGGACCACTCTGTGTGGATTTCTCTGCCATTTGTTTTTTCCAGGCAAAGATGTATTTCTTCACTCACTCCCAAGGCCACAGTGCTTCATTCATTCACTCCCTCACTCACTCATTCATCACCCCAGAGCACCTGAGCAGCACTGGGTGTGGCCACAGCACTCACGGGCTATCACCCTCCCTCCTCCCACCCCGCCCCATCCTCAGAAGCTTGTTGCTCTCCTCCTGTCTGTCCTGTCACAATCAGGGACACTCATGGTCGTGGCCTCTCTCACAAGACCGTCCTTCTCTCCCCCAGCCACCACTCCCAGGCCAAAGCTGGACCCTCGGCACCCACCGCTCTGCCTCCAGAGTTCGCAGCATCAGACCTGGGCCCACCATCTCCTCTCTTTCCAGCACCCATGACCTTGGAGCCTGCACCTTTACCCTCCACCCCTCACACCCTCACTTCTCTCCCTGCATCTCCCTCCAATCCCTCTCCCCTCCCCACAGCCGGTCCTTGTATCTCCTTGCCCAGTAAGGTCCACCCAACTCTCCACAACCAGGCCAGGCCGCGCAGGGCATCATGACAGCCAATGCCTCTGGCGCCATTTTGAATTGGTGGCCACACAATGCAGTGGGCTGTGGACGGCCCACTCCACTCTTACAGCTCCTACTCCATCACTGGAGCAGACTATGCTAGTGCCCACGCCATATACACTTTCCCATCATCCTTTCCAACATAGCCCAGACTCTTTTGCAGCTATAGGTGGCCACATGACCCATGTCCAGCCAGTAAGACATAAGTGGGGTCAGTGGGTGGGGCTTCCAGAGTGTGGTTTGCTGTTAGCTGTCTGACCATCCTGGGATGCAGATGCAATGCCTGGAGACGAGCAGCCCCTTTGCCCACCTACTAAGGACAGCAGACTGAAAATATAGACAGAAACTTGGTTACTGGTGGTGTTTTGCGAGTCCTCTGTTATCACATGAGAGGAATAACCTCTATTTGACTAAACGGTATAGTACAGTTTCCATTACACCCACCCTGATTGAATCCCACTGAGGAGCTTCCCAGCCCCCATGATTGCACTTCACATCCTGCCCAATCCCCCAATCTCTGGTGGCTCCCTGCCTGCCATTCGGCTGAGGTCCTCTTCTAATTTGACCAAAATGATAGAAAAGGATTCCCCATCCTCCTATCACCATGTCCACCAACTTGCTTACATGTGTGGGTCCTTGGGGAAGCCACCCTTGCAGGCAACCAACAAGGACACAGCCAGGCCACACAAAAGGTGATGTGATATTTGTGAAAAACGGACATACGTGGAGCCATTTAAAATAGAGCCGGGCAGCCATTCCAGAGGAACCGACTTGCTCGTCTTGTACCTTGAAACTTTGGACGGCGCCAAACCGGCAACTGTTTTACAAGAAATTTTTTAAGTCAGCAGGAGAACAGCCATCTTGATCACAAGACTGACGACTGTGGACTTTCTGAAGACAGAATCAGTGACCAGCCATGGGGAGCCAAGAAGGCTGAGCTGGTCAGCACCAATGAACTCCTCCTAAAAACACCTCATCTCGTCTTCTTCCTTTCTCCCGTAAAAACCCTGAGCTCCTCTCCTGTCACTGGGACACTACTGGGTTTCTACCTGAGTCTGTGCTCCCCAAATGGCAACTCTTTGATCCCAAATAAATGCTTTGCCTTTTGAACTGGTCTCTGATTTGTATAGGTTGACGTAGTGTAACAGATAGTATGTGATACACACATGCCTGTTGTTACCGTAACATGAAAAAAAGAGTGGGTGTTTATTTGAAATTATAGATTATGTAGTATTATTTTCCTTTGTGTTACCTGAATGTTATTACTTAGTCAAAACAATAGGACTAGTGGCAATTAGTAGTAATTAATAGCAGGACTAATTAAACAAGTGGTATGTGCAAAAATATGTCACAGTGTTTTTGTAATGTCTCTTCTGTCCTCTGACATAGCAATTTATTGTAACTCCTTTTTAACTCTCTACAGCTTTATTTACATTTTGTAGGCTATAGTATTGTATGTTCTCAAGATTCATAAATGCAAAACTTTTTAAAAGGAGAATGTAAACACAATAGAGCTATTTAGGCAAATGTCACCACATTAACAAAAACAACGAGGACACGTCTCTCTGCCCCATGAGGCAGTAGATATTTTTACGCTCTCTGTTTCCTTTTTCCAATAATATTTCTGAGCTGCCGGCAGCCTGGAGGACATCCTTCCTCTCTCCTCTGCAGCGGTAAGGCCTGTAAGGGAGGAAGAACTGTTCCTCTACCCTCTAGGTCCTTCTGGCTGGCCTAAGAATTACATTGACATGAGACAGAATAACAGGAGAAAGTCAAACTAGGTTTAGTAACATGTATAAATGGGAGAAACCCCCCAAAAAACCAAGTAACTCACCAAAATGACCAAAGCCACCACATTAAATACCATCTTCAGCTAAAGACAAAGGAGGATGTTGGGGGGTAGTGGTTTGGGACTTCAAAGGGGAAGAAGGCAATTCACATGGAGAGGGAAAAGCAAATGTGTGATAAACAAGTGTTTGCCGGGCCGTCTATAGACAATGTGACCCAAGAGACAGAACTTCGCTAAGAGTGGGCTTAGCAAGGACCCTCTCAGTCTACCGATACCCAGAGTTACCTATGGTGATGGCCTGGCCTGGAACAGGCCTGTCTTAAATTCTTGTAGGCAGTTAGGGGGAAAGTCAAAGTTTCTTTCAGAGCCTTTTGTTCTTAAAAATAATTAAGCTGAGGCTGGCACCATGGCCTAGTGGTTAATTTCAGCATGCTCCGCTTCGGCAGCCTGGGTTCGAGGGTTCAGATCCCAGACATGGGCATACACCACTTGTCAGCCACACTGTGGCGAGGCCCCACATACAAAATAGAGGAGGACTGGCACAGATGTTAGCTCAGGGTGAATCTTCGTCAGCAAAAATAATTTTTTAAATAAAAATAATAATCAAATCAAACAGACATTTTGGGGTAACAAATTCTGATCCCCCACAGGCCTCAGGCCTCAGAATAAATGGTTTTAAAGCACAGAGGTCATTTGAATCTGTGAAATCAAAGCTGGATTCCAAATTAGCTGTGGTTCTGGTAAATGATTCTGGCCTGTCCAAGTCCACAAGTTGCAGACAAGTGCCCTGGCTCCTTCTGGCACATTCCTGGCCTCTGAGGCATCTGTTCTCTGTCCCTCTGCCCTGGCCATCCCTCTGTCCCCTCTGCTCCCTCTCCCGTCCCCACTGCTGACTCGACCCCAGGATGGCACTTGCCCTCTTCCGCCACATGCGACCCTGCACGACCTCATCCAGTCCTCCAGCTCAAACACCAGTTTACACGCTGCTGAGGCCCACAGAGAATGCTCTGGCCCAGAACCCAGATGGACAGGACAGCCACACACCCACCTGTGCACTGACACCTCCCAATGTAGGGCAGCAAGGCCAGAGCTCGCCTTTCCCGCCCCCGGGGGCTGTGCATCCCCTCTACTCATCCCACTAAGTTCACCGTGCTTACAGCTACTCAGGCCACACACTTCTATGCTGTCCTTGAAACCCCTCTGCTCTCACCCCCTGTGCCCAATCTCTCCAAACCCCGCAGGCTCCACCTGGAAGCCCTACACAGTCTGACGGCACTGCACATCCACAGCTCACGGCCCAGTCGGGCCCCTGCCTGCCTGCGTGCCCCGCCCCCACAGCAGCACAGCAGGCCTTCCAAAACCCCACCTTGGACCCTCGCTGTGTCCCTGCTGGCAACCCTCCTAAAGCCCCGCCTTTCTCAGAGAAAATCCCACAGTCCCTCCCATGGCCCACGCGTGTCCCGTGCATACTCCCCAGGCCACGTGGCGCTCACCTCCAGGCCTTGGCAGGGCTCCTTCCCTACCTCCCCAGAGTCAAGGTCACTGTGGGGTCGCAGGGCTCAAAATCTCTGGGGCTGCACTCAGCAAGGGTGTGTGCCTCCCCCACACCAGAGCCCCTGGGTGGCCCCCTGCTCATGGTGACAGCAGCCGGAATGCCATCCGAGGGGACAGGGGGCCTTCGCTTCAGTCACACCACTGGCCAGTCACAGGGAGAGGCAGCCAGAGATCCAGGAAAAAATTATCAGAGCAGTCGATAACAGCTTCAGAATAAGCAAAATGATCATCTAAGCAAGAAGGTCAGATCATTTGTAAGAGGAAACAATCTAGCCTGATTTCTCAAAAAAAAAAAAAAATTTTACCAATGCCTATAAAACCTTGTTGGAAAGAAAATATGATCGAAGAATTTTATGTCCAAGAAAGCTGGCATTCAAATATATTTTCCACATGAACGAACTTGGGGGATTGTCCCCTTGAGTTCTTCTTACCAAGTAAATTTATATTTATATAATGTATTAATATTTAGTTATGATAAAATAAAATTTATTTTCAATAGTCTATGTTATACATATTGATATTGAATATATATGTATAGGAATATTTAATATATATGTGTATATATATTCAATATTTAATATGCATAATAAAGACTATTGTATAAAGTTTGTCTTTATTCAAATAAATAATTTTATTTTCAAAAGTCTAATTAGGGGCAGCCCGGTGGTGTAGCGGTTAAGTTCGTGTGCTCTGCTTCAGCGGCAAGGGGTTCGCCAGTTCGGGTCCTGGGCGCAGACACCGCTCATCAAGCCATGCTGAGGCAGCATCCCACACAGAAAAGCTACAACTATACAACTACGATACACAACTATGTGCTGGGGCTTTGGGGAGCATAAAAGAAAAAAAGAGGAAGATTGGCAACAGATGTTAGCACAGGGCCAATCTTCCCCAAAAAACAAAGTCTAATTATACACATTGAAGATGTGCATATACGAATATGTATATACACATACATATTCAACATCAATATGTATAATAATGACTATTGAAAATAAAATTATTTATTTCAGTAAAGACAAACTTTATCCAACTCAGATGGAAAGAGTCTGACGCAAATGTCATGACTATTTAGAGCAGAACTTGGCGCCGGCACCGTGGGAGAGAGAGCAGCTGCAGCACAGGCCCTCGACACCCAGGAAGCACGAGCCTTCACCAGGCGACTGTCGGGGTGAGGAGGCATGCTGTCATCTGCAAAGCAAACAGTAACGCGGATGCAGAGGGAGCATGGCTGAGTCGCCAACAGAGGAGCGCCAGTAAAACACTAAAAAAAACTATTTAATTAACCCAAAGCAGGACGAAAGGATGAATAGAGGAGCAAATGTTGGAGAGTTTGATAAAGGACTGTGGGCAATGGAAGGACAGAGCTCAGGGGACCCAGCCAGGCCGTCCCGGGACCATGCTGTCTGAGCCTCAAGGGGCAGCAGGAGTCCTGGGTGGGATTCTCTGGAAACAAGACAAAGATGAGCTCCAGAAGGCTCACTGTGGGCCCTCCCTGGGCAACACCCCAGAGGGAGTGAGGGCAGCAGGTTGGACCAGGACTGCGGGAGCTGGAACCACCCCGCAGAGCTGGCCCTGGCCTCAGGGTCCTCACATGGCCAGTCATTGGATGCAGACTGTCCCCAGGGATGAGCAGCCCGTACAGGTCCCTCCAGGGTGCAGAGCTGGCCAGAGAAGGTGAGGAGGTGGACTGAGTGTGGTAGGAACTTCTGGTGTATATATCTGATCCTCCTCCTCCAGGCACACCTCCCCACACAGCAGTTTCCCCTTATCTTCCCACAATTTGGGCAAAAGCAACACGAAGAATGTTTTTTAATGGAAACTTCCACTTTTAATGAAACTAGGAAAACAGATATAGGCCACAAAATCCAAAATATAAACAAAGGTGCCAAAAGCAGTGGACATCTGGCAGAGGCCACGGGAGGAAGAGAGACGACATGGAAGCAGTGGTGAGGATTCCCAGTGGCAGCAAAATCACGCTAGTGAAAACGAGAACATTTCCTTAGAGTTAAAACATTTCACCTTATGTGCAACACCAGCACAGGAAGTGGAATGAAGCCCTTCTGTGTTCAGTGTGATTCAAAGGGGCAGACTGCGCCAGGCCAGGAGAAGAATCCCACCAACACACCACTGCTGCTGGGCGTGGTTTGTCATCGTGGAGGCAGAGAAGGAGAAAGCCTAAGGCTACGAAGTTCCCGGGTGGCCCTCCTCTCACCCAGAGGAAACACCTACAAACAGCAGGTCCAGAGAAGTTGAATTCATGAAGCAACCTGTAATAAAGTTGAACAGAAATGGTACTGATTTCTTTTTAAAAAAAGGCAGGAAAATGTACCAACAGATGAAGAATATTCACCAAAAAAATACTGCCAAAGGATAAGATGAAAATTTCAGCCAAATAGCCCTTCATGAATAAAAAAATTTAACAAAGCCATTGAATTTATGAAGGAAAATCACAACTCCTGAAGACAAGTGCTTAGAGAAGAGAGCAGAAGTTAGCAAGAGGAGATGGAGTATGGTCTGGCCAAAGTAACAAAAGAAATCTTTTTAAAAATGAACCTTAGTGAAGACAAGTTGAATGAGCACAAAGAAAAATAGACCCACAGACAGGAGCATGAGGACAGAAGTGAATGGGAAGAACGTAGAGCAGAGAGTAAAACTGAGGCCTTAAGGCGACATGATGGACGTGGGAGACGGGCAAGGAGACAGGACACACACTCAGAGTCCCTGGAGAGAATGGGGGCCAGGACATCTGCTAGCACACATCTCAGGAGTCGCCAGTGTGGGTCAGTCTTCTCTGGCTCACAGTGTTCCCTGTCAATGTGTGGATAGTGTTATCTTATTTCAGGATGGAGTTTTTGAATTCCATTTTAAACTATTTTTTCTATTCTGTTACTTTTGGTAGTTAGTTTTGGAAAGAATTAATTTTGGCAGCATTCAAAAATGTCAAATCAGTGATAAGGGGGAAAACAGGCTGGTCTTAGATTTCTTACCAGCCACATTTGGCACCAGTGAATGCTGAACAGCACCTACAGGCTCCTTGAGGGAAAAAAGATGGGAATCTAGGAGTTTATATACAGCTATCTGTCCTTCAACACTAAAGGCCACTGAAGACATGGAAACAACCCAAGTGCCCATCAATGAATGAATACAAAAAGGAGATGTGGTGTATACACAATGGAATACTATTCAGCCATGAGAAAGAAGGACATCCAGCCATATGAGACAACATGGATGGATCATGAGGGCATTATGCTAAGTGAGATAAGTCAGATAGGGAAAGACAAATACTGTATATGTGAAATCTAAAAAAGCTGAGCTCGTAAAAACAGAGAGTAGAGTGGTGGTTACATGGGCCTGGGGGTAGGGGAGACATTGTTAAAGGAAACAAAGCTACAACTAGTAGATAAATAAGTTCTGGATCTCTGATGCACAGCATAGTGATTATAGTCAACAATACTGTGCTACAAACTTCAAAGTTGCTAAGAGACTATGTCTTAATTATTCCCACCACAAAAAAGAAATGATAATTACGTGACTTGATGGAGGTGTTAGCTAACACAACAATGACCATCATGTTGCAATCTATAAATGCATCAAATCAACATGTGTGCACCTTACACTTCCGCAATGTCACATGTCAACTATATCTCAATCTAAGAAATAAAGTACTTCATTAAAAAAAAAAAAAAGAATAAAGCTTACTGAAAAGCAGTTTTGAACATCCAAGAATCCAGGAAATAGATTTCCATAACCCCATATGGCGAAACTACCAGTGGAAAAACATCAGCCACCAAAAGATGGTTCGAGAAGCCAGGGCCAAAGAACCAACAGTAAATAGTCCGTGTAGTTAACTGTGAGACTGAGACCGAGACTGGAGCCTGAGCAGGAAGAGAACGGCGCCTGTCCTGACAAAGCACAAACTTTGGAACCAGCAGAAACTGGTCCAAGGGAACCCAACACGGGAGGTAGACTGTGAACTGTGGCCTCACTCGTAAGAGCTGGCATCAAAGGACATCCACTGAGTTGAACCAAGGAATAGAAGCATAAGCAGAGTAGACGTGCAAAGAAGTACTAGAAAATAACATGACCGACTAGGATCATGTGATGGGAGGGACGGAAGGAAGAGGAGACCACCGATGTGCAGAGAACTGGTGCATGTCTTCGAAGGAAGCTCAGCCCAGAGGACGTTTTGGAAAGTTACCACTAGAAGGATAACCACCACACACACAACAGCAGAGAAAAGGCAACTTGAAATGGAAACTCCCTGTGGAAGTTTAGAAATAGAAAACATAACATTGGGCCAGCCCCGTGGCTCAGCAGTTAAGTGCGTGCGCTCCACTGCTGGCGGCCTGGGTTCGGATCCCGGGCACACACCGACACACCACTTCTCTGGCCATGCTGAGGCTGCGTCCCACATGCAGCAACTGGAAGGATGTGCAGCTATGACATACAACTGTCTACTGGGGCTTTGGGGGGAAAAAAAAGGAAAATATAACATAAAATGGTAACACAGGATGGAGACCAGACACACCTGTCCAGTCAACAGATGGGAGCGATGTCAACAGGCCTATCAAAGGGAGAGACTTTCAAATCGGGTCACAACACAAAACCCAACTCTCACAGCACCTGAGTATTACACACACAAGGAGAGAAGTTGGAAAACTTGAGTAAATTTGTGTCGCCTTTTACAGATGAAGGGACTTGAAGCTCGGACCATTTACGTGACTTCTCCATGGTGATAGCACAGTAAGGTGGAGCAGGACCTACCTGTGGCCCTATGGATACCAAAGCCCCTGATCCAACGTAGGTCGATCTGCCCACTGCAAGACCACAGGGAGCTGGCCTGGCTCAGCGCAGACGCAGCACTATCAGCAGAAAAGCAGCTCAGCACGCTTGGGACAATTGTGATGGGTCAGTGACCATGCTGGTCGCACGTCTGGATGGGAAGGCCAGCACATCTTCAAGACTCCAGAGTGGAATTCACATTCCAGAAGCTGAGGGAGCCGTATTTTCTGATTCTGTCCCATCCGAGACTCAGTCCACAGACACCACGTTCTCTAACACAGTTGGGTGCTCAGCCTCAGCCAATGGTCAATGGGAGCCTTCCCAGAACTCTGAGGCCACGAGGCTCCCCGCCTTCCCTCTCACCACAGGCTGGAAGTTTGGGAGGGTGGAAATCTGTGGGAACATAAGAAAAGAGTAGCAGGCAAGGAAGAACCTCAAATGCTAAGTCCAGACCCACAGCAGAAAAGCTGGAAACCGCCTCAAAAATGCCGATGATGACAAGGAGCATGAGAGCAGCCCCCTTCCTGCCCTGGGATGTGGGAGTGAGTCCCCATCTCCCTTGGCCCCTCCTAGGGCTGTGGGTTCCCCTCTGGGTACTGTTGGCTGATCACTGGGCTTGGCCCAATTTACTCCAACCTTCGGGCAAAGAAGGGATGAAGGGGCTCGTCATCTCTGAGACCTTGTCGAATGTCCAGGTCAGTGCACGGAAGGGACAGGCAGAGGGGTGCTGCCCTCTGGACCTGAACCCAGGGCTCCTTCTCCCAAAACTGAAGATCCCCAGGGTTGCTCCATCCCGTCCCTGCGCAGTCAGTCTGTGCCGTGCAGAGAGAGGTAAAAACGAGGTGTTCGTAGAACAGCGTGTACTCACAGATAGGGGAGGCCCAGGATGGACACGAGGCATCGTTCTGGACAAGCAGGTGGAGAAGAAGCTGGGGCCTCCCTTCCTGTATAAAAAGCCAGATTGGCGATGAGAATGCCTTTGCTCCTATCCCTCCTTCCTGCCTCAGGTGCCCATGAGCCCCTTAACGCCTCCGGCCACAGCAGCCCCTCTCCAGTCTCCAAGGAAAAGACATTCACAGAGACACCACATTCCCCCACCAGACCCTCAGCAGCTGAGCAAGTTCCCATCTCGTCTCCTCATTCCATGAGAAGACACAGCCCGTCCCGGCACTGACCAGGCCTTCTGCCACTTGTGGCTGACGGTGTTCCCTCCGCAGAGAATGATGACCCTCCCGGCCAGTCCCCTTCTCTCGGGCACGTAGGGGAGCTTATGAGACCTCTCAGGACTTTGTCAACCCCCCTGCCTCTCCAGCCATAGGGACGGGTGGGGTATGTGTGAGGAGGCCCCAGAATCTTGCTCTTTCTTTGACTATCGCCTTTTGAAATTTACAGCATGAGTTTGTGGGGCCCCCCTCATTTTTTTATTATCTGTTTGTAAGTTGTTAACTTTTTTTTCTAGTTTGTATTCTTTTTTGCTCATGTCACCGAGTATTAAAGGAGGGAAATTCCGTTTCTTTCCATTTATTTCTTTGTATTTCCCTGGGTAACTTCTCACACCTGTTGATTGATTGGCTGCCACAGCCACGTGCCCTGGAGTCGCTTCTGACCCTTGAAATGAAGTGGCAAGACCTTTTCTCTGTGTTTTTGCCCACAAGGACCTTCATTCTGGAGAAAAGCACTCAGAGACCACCCCCCGATGGTAGAGGCCACCAGAAGTCAGATGTTCCATGAACGTGAGGGATGCTTGGCTTGCATTGCTCTCCAAAGCGCATCTGCACTCCGGCCACCTGGTCTACCACATCCTGCAAAACCCCACCTGAGTGTGACTAGCTCACCACGGTGCCATTGGCCTGGAAGGCTGGGGAAAGCCCTGGGCCCACCAGCAGTGTCCTGTCCTTCAGCGAGGCCCGTCCATCACTGCTTCCAGTCACCCCAGCAGAGGCCAGGCGTTGTCTCTGATTTTTCCATCTGCTGGACATCATGATCCGGAAGATCAATGAGCAGGGCCAATGCTGCTCCCACGATCTTCCGTCATCGCTGACCCGACGGCCTTACCCTCTGGGTTGGACATCAAGGCCACCAAGCCAGCCGAGAGCCACTCTTAGATCACTGGCTGTTTTCAGAAGCAATTGCACTGACGTATCCTGACTAACAAGGGAGCTAGTGACCAGGACACCCTCTCCACCTGCCCTCAGGGGTTCAGCCCTTAGCTCAGCTCCAAGTCCTGTTCAGGGCAGCCGAACCAGGAGACACCTTCCCAGTTGCCTGTCTGGAGTAGAGTAGGGCCCCCCATGAAACCAGAGCTGTGGGCAGAGGCTGGAAGACCAACTCAGCATGGCCAGTGGGCCCAGTTCTGGCCACCCCATTGCACCAATCCAAGTGCCATGCCTGGCACACATGGGGCCCACGCCTATAACACCCATGTCCTACCCCCAGCCTGTGCTTGTGGGGTGGGGACAGGGGTGGGCTCCCAGACCTGGCCAAGGGATGCTGCAGGAGCCCAGCCCGGGCATCAGCACAGCCAGCCTCATAGTGGGCAGGCTCTGTGCCCACCACAGCTGCCTTGACCTGAGCCCTGCACAGCACTGCCAGGAAGAGACAGGGACTCCAGGCCAGAACTTTCTCTGGAAGGTTAGGAGAGCTCTGCAAAGGCCAGGTCCTGTCACATGTGGACCCAATAGGACACACTGGTCAGCAGGAGCTGGACCGGGTCCTCCCCAGGCCAGACGATGCATGCAGCCTGGCTGGTCCTCTGCCCGGGGTGAAGAGGCAAGATGGGGACTGGAGCCTGGAGGGAAGGGGCTGAGCAGGGCCTGATGGACACCTTCCCTCCCCCCCGTCAGGAACCAGACACACTGGAGAGCCAGAGCAGGTGCTTCCTTAAGGGTCTGAGGCAGTCCCCACCCCTCGGTCCCTGAAAGGAAGACTGGAGGCCCCAGAGCTGAGACTGCAGCAGGAAGAGCCTCCAGAAAGGGGCTCAGGGCCTGAGGAAGGCCTGCCCATGAGCTGTGAGCACCCCTACAAGTCCTGGAGGGCAGGACCCCAGCCCACAAGAAGAGGGCACGCTGGACCCTCCCCCATCACCCTACCGGAGGGGGCTCTGGAGGCCCAGGCAGTGGGGAGGGGAGAGGCCAGGAGGACATAACCCACCTTGGACCTGCTCCCTGCAGGGACAGCCAGTTCACCTCCTCACAGCATGGAAACACCCATCAGTCTCTCTTCACCCCCTCCCTGTCTGGCCTCCTCCTCTTCTAGCCTCCACCGCAGGTGCCTTGGGGCCATGCATCCCATCTGCCTGTACCCAGTGTGGCCCCTGACGGCTCCACCCCACCGTCTTCTGTCAGCACCCTAGACCCAGAGACTGTCCCCATGCTGGTGACTGTCCAATCGGTCTGGAGAGGCCCCAGTGCCCCCACGTCACCGTGGGGTCTCCCAGGCACCTCGAATTGGCTTGCCAGAAGCTGACATTGCCAAGTGCGCCCCTCGCTGTGCCTGTGCCCCCACACTGGCATCTCCCCATCTCTCCAAGACCCAGGGCCAATACCTGGAACCCCACCCTTTGTCCTGAATCCTGGGAGAACTGCCTCAGAAACACCACCACTCCCCCTGCCCACTGCCCACCTCCCTCGTGGAGGCCCTATGACCCCACTCATCTCCCCCTGGCCACCCCAACCTTCTCTCAGCACCCAGGCTCCCTCCCCTGAGGCCCCCAGCCCAGCCCAAATCCATCCTCCTTGCTGTATCAGACGGAACCTTTTAAAGTGAAACTCTCAACAAGCCCCCTCCACATCCTTCAGCCTCTTTGCTGGGCACACAGACCACATTTAAATCCAGCTACATCAAACCACCTGCCCTTCCCCTCCAGACACATGGCCCAGCCTCTAGGGCTCAGCACTGGCTGTTCCCCTGCCTGGAATTACACACACACACACACACACACACACAAGCACAAGCACAAACACACACACACTCACACACATGACTTCTCAACATGCTGCTCACTCACCCCTCCCCCAGCTGGCCTTCAGGGTGTCATCACTCCATCCCGGGCGCCAGCTGTGTCCGTGCCCCTCTGTCTCCCCCAGCAGTGGGCTGTGCTTGAGCGCACTTTCCATGCTCACACCTGGCTGTTAGAGCCTATGCCGTCTCCATCTCCCCTAGGCCCCGCACCTGGTACACCTGTGAGCCCCAGTGCCGAGCCCCAGGTCTGACAGGTGGTGGGTGCAGACTCCCCTCCCCCTCCCCCAGAGCCCCCCAGGGTTGGGGGAGAACAGCCTGCGCAGTTCTGGGGGGACCCTCACCCTTAGACCACCTTGCCCCTCCCCCTGCACCCACCCTCTGGCCAGGCATCAGCAGCTGAGACCCCTCCCTGAGGACCAAGAGCCCTGGGGCGCAGGGCAGGGACCTGGCTGCTGTGAGCACACAGTGCCCAGGACTCGCCCCTCAGGAGCCAGATCCCTTGGAGAAGAGTGAACAGATGGAATTAACAAGGGGCTGCTGCAGGTCAGCCATGAACCTCGTGGGGTCTACGGACCCGCCAAGCACGGTGCGCTGCCCTCGCCCACCTGCCACCACTGCTGGCCTTTCTCCAGCTGAGAGCATGATGGGTACACAGGGGACGAGACAGCCTGGAGGCACAGCCTTGACTCTGCTCTTATTTCGGAAAGATAAAGAACAAGGGTTGGGTGATGGGGGGCTCCTGGGCCTCCTTCAGCTGCCAACTCAGCCCCCTGCCCCTGCTCCACCTTACCCACCCACCAGCCTTCAGGTTTTTGGCTAAGCTGGGAACCACAGTGCTAACTGGGACCACAGTGGCTGACAACTTTACAAAAACCCCAGGGCCAGAGGGACCCAGGGCAGCTGGGCCCACGCCCTCCAAAACCCACTGTCAGGTGCACGAGGGAGTCGGGCAGGGAGTCCAAAAAAGCTGGAAGAGAAGCAGCTCTTGGGCCATCTCGGAAGGTGAGGGGACTTTCCAGGTGGACACGAGCGGAGACGTGGAGCTGGGTCATGGAGGCCCTGGGGGAGGGGTGGCATGTCAGCAGCCTGGGCATGGGGCGCAGTGAGGGGCATCGGAAGGTTGAGCAGGGAAACGTGGCCTCATGGGACCAAAGTAAGCCAGGTGTCAGGAAGGATGCCCCAGCCCAGACCTGGGCACTGAAGGCAGGAAGGAGCTTGCAGCGGCACGGAGTGGGCCGTCTCTTCAAGCAGAGAACAGACTTTCCAGCCCCTGGGGGCCCTGGGGCTCCCGGGGACCCTGGCTGCAGGGGTTTCTGTGACCCCTGGCACGGGGCCGGCTCACTGTGCCTACGCTTACTTAGAGCACCGGGGCCTGGGCACCCTGGTCACCGTCTCCTCAGGTGAGTCCCCATCAGCCGCTCTGGTGTGCATCGGACCAGGTCCTCTGGCCTGAGGCCGGTCTGTGCGGGCTGAGTCTCTTGGCCTGGGATGAAACTGGGGCCCTGGAGGCCAGGCAGGGACCCTGCTGGGTTCTGGCCCCATGAGGGACTGGCCCTCAGGGCTGACAGACCCCTGGGTGGTGAGCAGCCGAGAGCTGGGAAGGAGAAGTTGTGGGCAGAGCTATGTGGCTGGGCCAGAAGGTTTGTGTGCCAGGGGCCGGGCAGATGCACCAGTGCGCTTATGAGTATTTCGATCACTGGGGCCAGGGCACCCTGATCACCGTCTCCTCAGGTGAGAGGGCTTTCTCTCTGCCCTCTGTCCTGGGGCTGGGGAAGAAATTTCTGGAGATTCCTTGGTCTGTGTGGGGCCCTTGGTCTGTTCGGAGGCTGTTTTGTTCTCCGTTCTGGACACGGCCTTTCTGCAGGGATAGGGGTCTCTGCCTCTGCCTTCCAGGCCGAGTGGGTTCCTGGGCTGGGACACAGACACCTAAGGAGATGCGGCTTCTGTCACAGCCAGGCAGCTGTGCGGGGGACCAGGGTTTTTGTACACCCCCTAATGGGGCCTGTGGCAATGTGATGATTTTGCTCCTGTGGCCAGGGCCACATGACCATCTTCTGCTCAGGTGAGTCCCCACAACCCCTCTCCTCTCTCTCCCTCTGAGGATTTTTGCTGCATTTTGGGGGAAAATGAGGATGTCTGGGTCTAGGTCTAGAAGGACTGAGGGCAGCCTGGGGGGCCCAGGAAGGGGACGAGAAGGGGCCACAGCTCTCACGGAGGAGGAGAGGCTTCTCCGAGGGTCTCGGCCACCTTGGCCTCTGGGGTCCTATGGTCCTCTCGGCCCTCACTGGGTGCGATTTGAGGTGGTCCCAAGGCCTTAGCCGGGCGCAAGTTCTTGCCTGGCATCCCGGCACAGTTGTCACAATGTGACAATGAGTTGGATAACTGGGGCAAGGGCATCCTGGTCACCGTCTCCTCAGGTGAGTCCTCCACCCCTCCCCACTCTGACTATACTTGGGGAGATCTGGGTGTCGGGGTCTTGATGTCAGAGAACACGAGGCATTTTGGAAGTCAGGAAAGGGAGCAGGGAAGAGGGTCCCCCTACAAGGGGGCTGGAGAGTGACCTCCCCCTGCCCTAAGAATGCCTCTGTGTGGGGGACGAGGTGGCCCTTTGGCCCCTCTGGCCATTTAATGTGAGCCTTATTGGTGGCCGCCGTGGCTGGTGCGTAATCAGGCTTCATCGGCTCTGAGGTGCCCGCTCTCAGGGCGGTGGCCATCGGGGTGATTGGACTGCAGAGTTCCACTTAGGGGCTGTGGGTTCACAGTCAGATGGCCCAGGCCGGAATGCGGGTACTCCAGACAGTCGGGGGGGAGTGGCCAGAGGAGGGTTCCGGGACCCTCCAGAGAACTGTGACTTGGATGGTCAGCTTCCATTGGTGCCTGGAGGCAGAGCAGGTCTCCGGGTGGCCTTGGGGCGATGCCCAAGTCCCAGGGTTTTTGTGGGGTAAGGATGGAGATTCCACCATTGTGATTACTACTCTTACTATGTGGACTACTGGGGCCAGGGCACCCTGGTCACCGTCTCCTCAGGTGAGTCCCCACAACCCCTCTCCTCTCTCTCTCGCTGAGGGATTTTTGCTGCATTTTGGGGGAAAATGAGGATGTCTGGGTCTAGGCCTAGATGGACTAGGGACAGACTGGGGGGCCCAGGAAGGGGACGAGAAGGGGCCACAGCTCTCATGGATGAGGAGGGGCTTCTCTGGGGGTCTCAGCCACCTTGGCCTCTGGGGTCCCATGGTCCTCTCGACCCTCACTGGGCTTTGGTCCCAAAGCCTTAGCCGGGCACCAGTTCTTGCCTGGCGTCCCAGCACAGTTGTCACAATGTGACAATAGCTTTGCTAACTGGGGCCAGGGCACCCTGGTCACCGTCTCCTCAGGTGAGTCCTCCACCCCTCCCCACTCTGACTATACTTGGGGAGATCTGGGTGTCGGGGTCTTGATGTCAGAGAACACGAGGCATTTTGGAAGTCAGGAAAGGGAGCAGGGAAGAGGGTCCCCCTACATGGGGGCTGGAGAGTGACCTCCCCCTGCCCCAAGGACGCCTCTGTGTGGGGGACGAGGTGGCCCTTTGGCCCCTCTGGTCATTTAATGTGAGCCTTACTGGGGGCCGCCATGGCTGATGCGTAATTGGGCTTCGTCGGCTCTGAGGTGCCCACTCTCAGGGCAGTGGCCATCGGGGTGATTGGACTGCGGAGTTCCACTTAGGGGCTGTGGGTTCACAATCAGACAGCCCAGGCCGGAATGCGGGTACTCCAGACAGTCAGGGGGGAGCTGTTGGAGGAGGGTTCCGGGACCCTTCAGAGAACAGTGACTTGGATGGTCAGCTTCCATTGGTGCCTGGAGACAGAGCAGGTCTCCGGGCGGCCTCGGGGCACAGCCAGGCCAGGCCCCTGGAGTTTTTGTGGGGTGAGGATGGAGATTCCACCATTGTGATTACTATGGTGTAGGCTACTGGGGCCAGGGAACCTTAGTCACCGTCTCCGCAGGTAAGAACGGCCCTTCCACGGCCTTATTTTCTGTTTCTGTCTGTGGGGTTTTCTGGGCATCAATGGCTGGTCCTTGGGACGTGTCCCCCAGGGGTCTGGGCAGGCTGGCCAGTGGGGGACCGGGACCGGGCGCCTTAGGGATTGCAGAACCTGTGCATTTTCTGACGCCTTTTGAAAATCGGAATAATGCCGGCATGTCAGACAGAGTGACTGATCCCCTGACAGAGGGGCTGCGGGTTTGAAGGGCCACACTCAGGTGAGACGCCAGGCAGGACCCCGTGGCTGCAGGACACTTTGGGCTGCGGCGGGAGATGCTCGGGTGTTAGAGTCACGGTGATGGTGGAAGACTGTGCCTTGGTAACTGTCTGTAGAGCCGCAGAATGCCATACGTAGAGGGCAGGGAAATATTTTCTTCAGAATTATGAGTTATGTTTTGTGCTAGATTGTATTTAAAATTCTTTATTGGTTAGAAAGAGAACTGTCTGGGTCATCAGGGACTTGGAGTCCTGGTCTTGGTGAGAGTAGGGTCCCCGGCCCCCTGAAAGGGCAGACATGGGGAGGCTCCGGGAAGACAGCTTCCAAGAGAAGACGGTTTGTTCCTCTTACGAGGCGCGCTTACTAAACATGGAAAGACAGGATATCTTAGACGTGGCTCCTGAGAAAAAAGGTTAAGAAAACTGTGACTTTAAAATGTGAGAGATTTTCAAGTGTATTTAATTTTTTAATCTTATCATTCAATTAACTACTATAATTATGTCTTTCTGGAGTTGTTAGTGGTGCAAGTTAGGTCAAGAAAGGTAGTGCGGTGTTGTCGGCCCCCCGGTTCGGGGCTGAGTTTTGATGATAATAAATCAAGCTTATTTTTTTTAATTAATTGAGCGATGCTTGCAGTGGATGGTGCTGAGTTAGTCGATGTGGCCGCGTGCAGGGCTCGGACACCTGCAGCAGGTGGCAGGAAGCAAGTCGCCTCGAGAATCTATTTTAGGAAGCCAGAAAACAAGATTGGCAAATTTATAGTTCACGGTTATGAAGAAGTGGTTTTCGCACGGTTTCGCCCCACAGATCTGAAAGCGTTCCACTGAGCAAAACAACACCTGGGTGATTTGCATTTCTAAAATAAGGCAAAGACCCTGACAGAAACTAGAAGTTTCCTTTTTTTTAACTGTTTGAAGTTAATTTTTCAATCTTAGCTTACCAACTTCTAATTTGTTCAAACTTAGCTTATCAACTTTTCATTTATATTCATTTTCAAAGTAAGATGTTTGAGAAATTAAACAGTCTTGGGACAGTTTATCGACGCATTCATATAACATTTTTTAGATATTTCTTCAAATGGTAATTAACTGAAACCATTTTCCGATGCCCCGAAGCATTGATTTTAGGATGACTGCATTCACAACTTCTGAGTTAGTTGATTTTCTCCTCGTGATTGAGAAATACTTTGATAGTCTGATAAAGTTGCCTTGTTTCAGTATTTTTCAAGACCACTTTTCAAGTATTCACCTTAGGACAAATTTTAGGTGAAATGTGTGTAATTGTCTTGAATTATTTCAGTTGATTTTTTAACTGAAATTATTATGAACTTGAATTATTTCAGTTATTAACTGAAAAATTAAATTATTTCAGTTATGTTTGTTGGTCGATTAAGAGGAAATCCAGTAAGGTATCGAATCAGAGGGGAACTCAGGGACGTTTTAGGAGGACAGTTTCTGTTCTGAGGCGTCGGCCCAGCTTCTTAGTTGCAAGAGCTTGGTGGAGGGTCTGCAAGGGGTCCTGCCAGGCCCACCATGGCTGAGGGTCCCTGGGAC
This sequence comes from Rhinoceros unicornis, assembly GCA_028646465.1. Classification (NCBI taxonomy): domain Eukaryota; kingdom Metazoa; phylum Chordata; class Mammalia; order Perissodactyla; family Rhinocerotidae; genus Rhinoceros; species Rhinoceros unicornis. The sequence continues at coordinate 725,172 of CM053536.1, forward strand.
CACCTGGAGCTGGAAATGCGCGGTCCTGGTCGGCCGCCAGGCCAGCCAGCTAGTCATGAACCAGCCATTTTTAATGGATTTGGAGGAATTCTTCCATGCCAAAGACCCCACGGGAGTCTCCAGCGACCAGGCACCGAGACGGTAAGAGAGCGGCAGCCACAGCTGCCGTATTTGCTGCTCCGTGACCTCGCTCTTTGATGTCTTTGATTCTACTTGAAGGGGACTTACTCTTTAACGATTGCCCAGTGAAGACAGAGGTTTACTGGTGTGAATCCCGTGAGTGGCCGTTGCCTGGGTCACTCACATTTAACTGTCCCTAAAGAATGCTTCAGGGAAAACTGCCAAGAGCCACTGTGTTATTTCTCAGCTATTGATTATCTGACTTGTGCTGCTTTCACATAGACAAAGCACCACTTATGTTACCTTTATTGAGGCTGTAAATGCAGCTCTGGATTTTAGATCACTGTGGTGTATGAGACAGTAGATCACGGCTTCTAAAGAGCTTTATGGTAAACAGCAGACTTGACTTGTAAGTGGCAAATTCAGATAAAATGCGTTTCCTGGTCATTTTTAGTGATGATTCTTATCTAGAGTGAATTTAAAGTCAGGGGCTTCCTTTAGACTCAAGAGGGAGGAATTCGGGTGAAGGGCATGTGCCCAGGAAGGTGAAGGCACAGAGAGGGGAAATCCCCGATGCCCTTCTCGGTGCAGAAGCAAGGCTGCCGATTCGAGAGCAGAGAGGGACTTTCGTTCTGATGATGACAAATGTCCCTCAGTCCTCGCAACATGTTTTAATGAATTTAGAGTTGCCAGGAACAATTTCACCTAGGTAGCTGAAGGATGGCAGTGATCAATACCTCTTGTGAGCCAAAAGCTGGCTGAGACTGGGGCCGGGGAGCAAGGAATTGGGGTATCCAGAGGAGAAAGATGAAAGGGGATGCCTGAGGGTGGAGAAAGGCCTGAGAGGCACCGGGAAGGCACCTGAAAGCCTAGTACCACTGGGCTTTCAGGACTGTGTAGGGCTGCACTGGGCTCCCCATAGCAGTAGTGAGCTGAGCTGGGCTAAAACAGATTGAATTGGGCTTTTGGAGCTAAGCTGGGCTAAGCTAGCTGGGCTGAGCTGGGCTGAACCGGGCTGAGCTGAGCTGGGCTGAGTGGGGCCTGAATTGAGATGGGCTGAGCGGGGCCTGAACTGAGATGGGCTGAGCCGAGCTGAACTGAGTTGAGCTCGGGTGAGCTAGGCAGAGCTGGGATGAGCTGGGATGAGCTGAGCCGAGCTGAGCTAGCTGGGCTGAGCTAAGCTGATCTGAACTGAGCTGACCCAGGCTAAACCGGGCTAAGCTAAGCTGAGCTAGGCAGAGCTGAGCTGAGCTAGGCAGAGCTGAGCTGAGCTAAGCTAGGATGAGCTGGGGTGAGCTGAGCTGAACCAAGCTGAGCTGAGCTAAGTGAGCTGAGCTGGGCTGGGCTGAGCTAGGCTGAGCTGAACTGAGCTGAGGTGAGCTGGGCTGATCCAGGCTGAGCTGGGCTGAGCTGGGGTGAGCTGGAGTGAGCTGGGTTGAACCAGGCTGAGCTGGGCTGAGCTGGGCTGATCCAGACTGAGCCAACCTAGGCTGGGCTGGGCTGAG
>CM053536.1:727296-755819 GCA_028646465.1 Rhinoceros unicornis
TTTGGAAATGACTGATGTAAGGGAAACGGGTTGGGGCGGGGTCAGAAATGTCAGGTAATGGGTGATGGCGGAACGTTGATGCCTCTCCACAGTGGTCCTGCTGCATGCCACATACCTGAGAAATCTAAGAAAACCTCAGGGACTTCTTTATCTGGGACAGAAGGAATGGTTTGGGTAGAGGACATAAATTTTCTGCTAACAAGTTATTCTTTCTCTTGGTTACACATTAATCTGACTACATGCAGTTGTAAGCATTTTCCTAAAGCACATTGTGAGAATAAGACTGGGAGGGGAGCATGTGGCCTTGGGGGTGAAGTTCTAAGAGACTTTTGGGCAGGGGTGTCTGTCTTTCAAATTTCTTATGATGTATGAAGCTTACAATCGGTCATTTTAGCTTCTCAATGCTCTTGCGAGATGCTGAGTCAGGCGGAGGGCTGTGAGCAATTTCCTCCCTTATCAGCCGTCCTCCTCCTGCTGTGCTGAAGGCAAGCTCAGAAACTTTGGTTACTTTGTTTGCCATGTTAACCTTGTAGGTACAGGCCCAGGTTCATCCTAATCCAGGGAAACTTCAACTCCTTTGTCCTCGGTTTCACATTCTCTCCTGTGGTTTTTCATTTTCATTTCCCTTGTAAGGAGTGTGGTTCAGCATCCTTTTCCTATGTTTAATGGCTCTGTGGATCTCTTGTGCGGTGTCTGTTCAATTCTCTTGCCTATTCTCTACTGAATTATGTGATTATTCCAGTTGATTTTCAGGAGTTCTCTGTTATTCTGGACATGTTGTCAGTTGTATGTTTGTAGGAAATTTTGTGAAAGACTTTGAAATGGACCAAAGACGACTTCTTCTGTCTTTAGTGGGAAGCAAGGCACCGTCTAGCACCCCCCTTCCATGTTACCTGACTCAGTGGGGGCTCCGCACTCTCCATTGTCTTTGAGCTCTTTTACAACTCTGTAACTTGTACAGAATCGAAGGCGATAGGAATTCTCTGCTCTGTAACGATGGTTGATTCTTCCCTGGCTCCTGCGGAGAAAGCCAGGTTCATTAGAATGTGCGTCTGTTTATAAACTCTTTTTAGCATTCTTGATTCTAGTATATCAATGAGAGACTTTGAATTCTACTTTGCACTTGTTATAACCCCTTAATTGATGAGTTACACAAAGTCTTTGAAATGTGTTCATTATCTGTGTGTATGAGAGTCGTGATCACCATGTTAAAACCTGTCCTCTAACATCTCGCAAATGTCTTCTCCCCACGGCCCCACTTATCCTGGGTCGAGGAAGTTCTGTGACCAGGGCAGGAGGTGCTGGAGACCAGATGTTGACTAGCATACCTGAGAGAGGACAGCCAAGCCGTTCCTCCAGGGTTCTGGGTCAGGGCACTCCCTCGGACAGATTCCCTCCGTCCCTTCTGTTGTGTGGCCTCACAGCCCCACACTTTCCCCTCACAGCACTTATCACAGTGTCCTTATGTCACTGTTTGTGGGATCATGTACTTCACGTCTGGGGAGACGGACGCAGGTGGATACTGAATGGGAGAGGCTGGCACAGACACAGGCCAGGGGAGGGTGGGTGCATTCTGCTGGGTGCATTAGGGAAGACTGACAGAGGAGGAGGTGTGGAGCTCAGAGCTAAGAGAAGGCCGTGTGGGAAGTGCTGGGTGTGTAGAGGGAAGGAACACTGGGAGAAGGGACCAGCATGAGCAGACACACGGGTCAGGAGGCAGCGTGAAGGACCGAGGTCATCAATACCTGAGTGCGTGGGGACAGGGTACTGTGTGTGTGTGTTCCTGGACCTAACTCCTTGTTTGGGCTGAATTGTGTCCCCCTAAATCAAAATTGAATCACTGACTCCTGGGATTTCAGAATGTGGCTGTATCTGGGGATAGGGTCTTTCAAGAAGTAATAAGTTGGGGCCGGCCCGGTGGTGCAAGTGGTTAAGTGCGCGTGCTCCGCTGCGGCGGCCCGGGGTTCGCCGGTTTGGATCCCGGGCGTGCACCGACGCACCGCTTGTCAAGCCATGCTGTGGCGGCATCCCATATAAAGTGGAGGAAGATGGGCACAGATGTTAGCCCAGGGCTAGTCTTCCTCAGCAAAAAAGAGGAGGATTGGCAGATGTTAGCTCAGGGCTGGTCCTCCTCACAAAAAAAAAAAAAAAAAAAAGTAATAAGTTAAAATGGGGTCAGTAGGCTGGGCCCTAATCCAGTGTGACTGCTGTCCTATAAGATGAGGGATCAGGACACAGACACTCGCAGAGGGAGGCTGAGGCAAGGCCACGGGGAAAATAGGCTGTCTACACAGCCAGGAGAGAGGCCTCAGCAGAACCCCACTCTGTTTACACTTTCTCTGGGACGTGCATCCTCCAGACGTGTGAGAGAACAAAAGTCTGTTGTTCAGGCCGCCCAGGCAGGTCGTTGCAGCAGCCGTGCTGACTCATACACACCCAGCATGGGGGTCTTGCTTCTGACCACGGCCAGTGCTGGAAGCTCCTCCTGCCCCCGGCCCCCTAAGCTGGCCCTATTACCCACCAGACCGCATCAGACACCTCGTCTGTCGTCATAGCCCGGTTTCTGGGCCGCCTTCCTCCCCCCCGGCACCCCAGGGGCTGGAGGAGAGCTGAAGGCGGGAGAGGAGGGAGGGTTGGAAGCTTTTGCAGCTGGGAGGGTGTGGAGGGAGCCCCTGATGCATGACTCGCCCAGGCTCTGGATTTCACCAGGTGTGTCAACACAGTGAGGTGTGGAATTTTTAAGGATGTTTTATTGTTGTTTTAAACAAAGTAAGAATAAAGAAAATCAATGGGCCTCAGAAATTTCAAAAGAAGGAAAAAGCTACCCCAACTACAATCTGTACTTTGAGCAATCTCTCTGCGCATTTTCCCCCAGTAGTCAGTGCGGGGGTCCGCCTCTCCTTCCTGTGAGCATCCGTGTCTTTCCCTTCTAGAGATGCCAACTTGCCATTCGCTCAGAGACATGAGGGGGCAATCTGTTCCGGGGCCAGTGAGGCTGGAGGTTGGAGGTTGGTCCACCTGGTCGGCTCCCCAAGGCCACAGGCTCTCTATTCAGGGGTCTCCTCTCTCAGCCCTGGGCCATGGAGCAACGGGAGTTCCTGTGGACCGTGACTCAGGCCCTGCTGGCATCAGGTCGGGGTGGCCATGCCTGTGGCGCTGCTCTGCTGGAACCCCTTCACCTCTGTCCCCCAAGACCACTTCTCGTTGCTCGGTGACCTGGTCACCAGGTCCCTCTGCAGGAGGCCCTTCTGGCCGGACACTCACCCCATCCCTGGTGGTGTCGCCCCCACCCCCGGGGCTCCTGCAGCGGCCATGGCCCAGGCCCTCCTCTGAGTGCTCTCCTTGGGAGGCGGTGACTGAGTGACCATTAGGGGCATGTCTGTAAACTTCTCTCTTGATGGAGGAAGGCCCCATGTCCTACTGGAGTTGGTGGCAGATGTTCCCACTCAAGGATCTGAAACCACACGTCTCCTCTCGGGAACCCTGTGTCCTGGACTCTGGTGTGGACGTGGTTTGCGTGAAGGCCCGTCCCTGTCCAGACAGACATCGGCCCCTCGGCCCTCCACCTCCTCCAGGGCGACCGCACACGTGGACCCTGGGACAGTCCTGATGAGGGACTCTTGGCTCTGATGACTCAGCATCCACATGACCCTGGGGTTTCTTGGTGGCTGCACTGGAGGGGCCGGTTGTTGTCCAGCAGGCTGAGGGACGCTCGGCTCTGATGACTTAGCATCCACATGACCCTGGCGTTTCTTGCTGGCTGCTCTGGAGGGTCCGGTGGGTGTCCATCAGCTCAGCTCAGGGTTACAACTACCGTGCACTCAATTCTCCAAATGAAGTCAAGGGGCAGGATGCAGCCTGTGCTGACTGCGAGGCCAGAGGGTGGGGTGCAGGCTGAAGGGGGTGGCGAGGTCAGAGGGCAGCAGAGCAGGTCTGGGTGGCAGGCTTAGCATTATGAAGTAAAGGACTCGAATCCTGTCTGGGGTCCAGGGCGGTCTGGGAAGCCCGCCCAGGAGGAGTGGCCCTAGGCCGCCTGCCCGATCACGTTCGTGTAGTCAGGGACGATGGTCGGCTTCAGCTCCACCACCGAGGAGAAGATCCACTTCACCTGTAGCAGGTGGGCGAGGGGGTGAGCATGGGCTGGACCCCAACACCAGCCTCCCGCCAGGTCTGCCCTCCCTGCACCCGGGGCCGCCTGACAGTGTGCTTCCAGGTGCGGATGACATGGGGACTTGTTGGGGGCAGTGAGGGGACAGAAGGGACACTGAGAAGAGAGAGAAGATGGGAAAGAGTTGGACAATAAAGGGACAGAGAAGGGATAGTATGGGGACAGGAAGGGAACATCGGGCGTACAGGAGGAGACAGCGAGGGGACTGCAAGGGGACAGTGAGTGGACAGCAAGGAGACAGTGTGGGCACTGCGAGGGGACAGTGGACAACGAGGGGACACTTGGGATGGTGATGGGACAGTGTGGAGACAGTTAGAGGACAGCAATGGGACAGTGTGGGTACAGTATGAGGACAATGAGAGGACAGTGAGTGGACAGCGAGGGGACAGTGAAGGGGACAGCGAGGGGATGGTGTGGGGACAGGAGGGGACAGTGAAGGGGCAACAAGGGGACAGTGTGGGAGAGTGTGGAAACATGGTGGGGACAGTGAGGGGACATGGTGAGGAGAGTGTGGGGACATCATGGTGACAGCTATGGGAGGATGTGGGGTGGCCTGGCCCACCTTGAAGAGGGTGACGGTGGCGCTGTAGCACACACTGAGCAGGAAGAGTGTGATGATGGAGATGGTGGTCCACAGCTCGTCCAGCTCCCCGTCCTGGGTCTCAGCACAGCTCTCGTCCAGGACCACCTCTGGACAGGGAGGGCGTGGTCAGTGCTGTGCCTGCCTGAGGGGGCCTGGCGCAGGGTTGGCAGTGATGTGGGGGGTGGTTTCCTCTGGGCAGGTTGGGGAGGGCAGGTGGAAGACCCCGGCTGGGGTGGACCAGCCAGCCCTGAGGTCAGTCTCTGTGCACTGGCCTCAGCAACCCTGTTCCTCCAGCTGGGACCCCAGGACAAGAATCACACCCCTGACCCATATCTCAGACTGGCCAGTGGCGATAGCCCTCTCCTCTAATCTGCCCTGTGTTGGGGCCCTCTGGGGAGAAGGTGTCCCGACCCCTGCAGAACAGAGACTCAGGGCCCACCTCGTCTCTCCCGGGACCAGGCCCAGAGGGCGGAGCGTCAGCAGAGCCTTTCCACAGCATGGGCGCTGCCCCAGGGAAGGGCCGATATGGGTTTGCGTTGTGTCCGCAGAGCATGAGTGGTCGAGTGCTGGGGACAAGCTGGGTGTGGGGGGATTTCTGTGTGTCATACACCCCAGGGTGTATGTGCCCTGGGGAAGAGGAGGACAGGTTGTCAGAGCTGGTCAGTGTGGTCAGTGTGAGGATGAGGCCTGAGAAGCCCCCGGGGTGTTGGAGGTGTGGGGACCCTTTGGTGTCCACGATGAGGGGTCAGGAGACTGGGCTACGTGCTCTGTTGGGAATGTGCAGGTTGCCCTTGTGTGAGCCCGAGTATGTAAGGCCTGAGTGTGTGCGTGTGTGTGCGTGTGTGCGTGTGTGCGTGTGCACACATGCGTGTGTGTGGGCTGGCACTGCTCGGTGAGAGGGGCTTGTTTTCACTGGGTCTTGGCTCATTGTTCACGTGGATGTCAGGGACCATCCCTTCCCCGGGCTCTCAGGGCCACCTGCCTCTGCCCCTTTGGGCCCTAGGAATGAGTGTCCCCACCAGTGGACATGCCTGGCCCCAGACAGGACTAGGCAGGGCAGAGCCACCTGGCCTGAGGGAGGGTAGTGGCCTGCTCTCGGAGTGCCCGATAGAAAAGGAGGGCCTGTGTCCACACCACGGGCCAGGGAAGTGTCACTCATGGACCAGAGCCACCAGATGCACCTCTCAAGTGACCCAGTGGACAGGGAACCCAGGGGGACAAGGACGGGCCACTGTCCCACAGCTTGGGCTCCTACAGAGGAGGGACAGCCTGTGCATGCATTTCCCTGAGGGACTCTGGAGGGGCTTCTCCTGTTCCCTGGCCACACTCCAGCCCCCAGCAGCTGCTGCTGGAGGGAGGCCCAGAGGAGCTGCCACCTCTGGTGAAGCCCCCTACCCTCTTCGGGCAGCCCCTCAAGCCATCCTGGGCGACCTTCACAGCCCAGAGCTCTGGGTCCTGCCTCAGTGGGACCGTCTCTCTCCCCTAATGGTGACAGCTGTGGTCTCAGAGCTCGGCTGCCTTGCTGCCTGCAGTGCGCCTGAGCTCTGCCTCAGAAAGTACCATGAGAGCGTCACAGGGTCCCAGGGCCATGCTGGGTGCTTTATTTCATGCTGGTGCCCGGGACTTGTGTACAGAAGTGTGAGGGCTTCTCATGGGACCCTGAGAGCCTGAAGGGAGGGAGGGAGGGCTCTCAGGAGAGACGGGCATGTGGCTCATTTACCCGTAGCCTTGGTAGTGGATATCTGGGTGTAGTGATTGTGGAGAGCCTCGTGCATCACCCCACATGTGAACACGTCTCCCTGCTGCCACCTGTTCGAATCCACCGAGAGCTTGCTGTACAGGAAGTAAGACCCATCGCCCTCCCGCTGGGGCAGGGTGGTGCTGTACTTCTCCGCCGGCTCTGGCTGCCCATTGCTCTGCCACTCAACGTTGATGTCAGGTGGATAGAAGTCTTTGACCAGGCAGGTCACGATGACCCGTTCTCTGGACAGCTCAGCATGGCTTGGGGGGAGGACGTACACCAGTGGTTCCCGGGCCTGCCCTGTTGGTACAGGGGTCAGTATAGATGGTCACTCCCTGGGGTTCCCCCCTGGGACCCTCCCCACACCCGTCCGTCCTGCTCTCACCTTTGGCCTTGGAGATGGTCTTCTCAATGGGGGCCGGGAGGGCTCCGTTGTTGACCTTACACTTGAACTCCTTTCCCTTCAGCCAGTCCTGGTGCTGGATGGGGAGGACGCTGACCACGCGGTAGGTGCTGTTGAGCTGTTCCTCCTTCGGCTTCGTCGTGGCCGTGTTCACCTCTTCATTGTCCACGTACCAGCTGAACTGGACATTGGGATGTTTTGGGCTCACATCCACCACCATGCAGGTGACCTCGGGGGATCGGGAGATTGTGAGGGTGTCCTTGGGTTTAGGAGAGAAGATGAAGACTGAAGGCCCTATCAGGAGTTCAGGAGCTGTGGGGGAGACATGGGGGGGTCAGTACCTTGGTGGGACTTCTCTTGGGCAATCGCCCCCCATGGGTCACAGCTGGGCTCGGGCCACCACGAGGGGGTGGAGGGCGAGGCACGGATGACTCACCTGGTCGTGTGGGATGCGGGGGGCAGACAGGGCAGGGCTTGGGCACTGCAGAGAAAGCAGACTGGGGGTTACCGGGGCTGGAGGGGGACGGGCTTCTGGTGAGCTGATGTCAGGGCCAGGTTTGGCAGGTCTGAGTCCAGCGCCCGCCTCGGTGGGCCCAGGGCCTGGGTTAGGGGTGTCCAGCCTGCCCCAACCCTGGGCAGGAAGAAAATGCTCAGAGGACCCCTACCTGTACTGGGGAGGCCTCCTAAGCTGCCATAGGGTCCTGGCAGGAGGGCTGAACCCTGGCCTGTCTCCCAGCGAACGCCTTCCAGGCAGCCTCTCCTTAAGCCTCCTGTGGGTGCCCTTCCTGACCATGCCCTCTGTCTGAGCCCTCACTGGAGACCCCTGCTCCTGGCCGGCTTCTGCTGGTCCCACAAGCCCTCTGCCATATTGACCAAGCCTGGCCCTGCCTAGGGTGAATGGCCATCTCTTTGGGTGTGGTGGTTCTGTGACCCCCACTGCCCATGTCTGCTCCTGGTCCTCAGCCTCTAAGAGACCTTGTCATGGCCATGTCTCTGCTCGCCAGGCCCCGTCTCCTCTGAGTCAACTCTGCCAAGTCACCACGGACCTGTGTACCCAAGCTGCGTGGACCCCATCCCTGCCCTGGACCCAATTTCTCCCCTGGACCCTCTCCTAACCCCGGACCTTCTCCCTTCCCTGCAACCCATCCCTGTCGTGGACCCCGTTCCTGGGAGTTTGCCTCTCCTCCTCCCCTCTGTCCCTGTTGCCCCCAGCCCGGGCTCCTAAATGTGCCTCTGGGCCCACCTGTCCCTCCTTAGGTCCTCCTGGCATGGCTCCCTGAGTTGACCTCCGGCGCCTCTACCCAGCGCCCCTGCCCTCCGCCATCCCTGCTCTTGGGCCTGTCCAGCTCCTTGCTAACTCCAGAACCATCCTCCAGCCAGGGTCCTCCTCAAGCCAGCCTGCCCCTTAGCAGGAACAGGAGCGGAGCACGGCCCTTGCTGCTCCTCTTCCCTTGGTGCCACCTCCCTGGGGTTGAGGGCAAGGCTCAGATGACTCACCTGGGCATGTGGGACACCTCGGGCAGTCAGGGCATGTCTTGCACACTGCGGAGAAAGCAGACTGGGGGTTACCGGGGCTGGAGGGAGATGGCCTTCCAGTGAGCTTAGGTCAGGGCCAGGTTTGGCAGGTCTGAGCCAGCGCCCACTTCTGTGGGCCCAGGGGCTGGGTTAGGGGTGTGAAGCCTGCCCCCACCTTGGGCATGAGGCAAATGCCCAGAGGACCACTCCCTGAGCTTAGGAGTCCTCTCCGGACCTCCGGGGTTCAGGCAGGAGGGCTGACTTTGGGCCTGTCTCCCAGGGAACGCCCTCCAGGCAGCCTCTCGTTAAGCCTCCTGTGGATGCCCCACGTGACCATGTCCTCTGTTTGAGACCTGACTGGTGACCCCTGCTCCTGGCCGGCTGCTGCTGGTCCCCTAAGCCCTCTGCCATATCGACCAAGCCTGGCCCTGCCTGGGGCGAGTGGGTATCTCATCGGGTGTGGTGGGTCTGTGCCCCTCACTGCCCATGTCTGCTCCTGGTCCTCAGCCTCTAAGAGACCTTGTCATGGCCATGTCTCTGCTCGCCAGGCCCCGTCTCTTCTGAGTCAACTCTGCCAAGGCACCACGGACCTGTGTACCGAATCTGCGTAGACCCCATCCCTGCCCAGGGCCAATTTCTCCCCTGGACCCACTCCTAGCCCCGGACCTTCTCCCTTCCCTGCACCCCATCCCTGTCGTGGACTCCGTCCCTGGGAGTTTCCATCTCCCCCTCCCCTCTGTCCCTGTTGCCCCCCAGCCCAGGCTCCTAAATGTGCCTCTGGGCCCACCTGTCCCTCCTTAGGTCCTCCTGGCATGGCTCCCTGAGTTGACCTCTGGCGCCTCCACACAGCGCCCCTGCCCTCCGCCATCCCTGCTCTTGGGCCTGTCCAGCTCCTTGCTAACTCCAGAACCATCCTCCAGCCAGGGTCCTCCTCGAGCCAGCCTGCCACTTAGCAGGAACAGGAGCGGAGCACGGCCCTCGCTGCTCCTCTTCCCTGGGTGCCACCTCCTGGGAGTTGAGGGCAAGGCTCGGATGACTCACCTGGGCATGTGGGACACCTCGGGCAGTCAGGGCATGTCTTGCACACTGCGGAGAAAGCAGACTGGAGGTTACTGGGGCTGGAGGGAGATGGCCTTCCGGTGAGCTTAGGTCAGGGCCAGGTTTGGCAAGTCTGAGCCAGCGCCCACTTCTGTGGGCCCAGGGGCTGGGTTAGGGGTGTTCAGCCTGCCACCAACTTGGGCATGATGCAAACGCCCAGAGGACCACTCCCTGAGCTTGAGAGTCCTCTCCGGACCCCCGGGGTTCAGGCAGGAGGGCTGACCCTGGGCCTGTCTCCCAGGGAACGCCCTCCAGGCAGCCTCTCGTTAAGCCTCCTGTGGATGCCCCGCCTGACCATGTCCTCTGTTTGAGACCTGACTGGAGACCCCTGCTCCTGGCCGGCTTCTGCTGTTCCCCCAAGCCCTCTGCCATATCGATCAAGCCTGGCCTTGCCTGGGGCGAGTGGGCATCTCTTCGAGTGTGGTGGGTCTGTGACCTCCACTGCCTGTGTCTGCTCCTGGGTCCTCAGCCTCTAAGAGACCTTGTCATGGCCATGTCTCTGCTCGCCAGGCCCCGTCTCTTCTGAGTCAACTCTGCCAAGGCACCACGGACCCATGTACCCAAGCTGCGTGGACCCCATCGCTGCCCTGGACCCAATTTCTCCCCTGGACCCACTCCTAGCCCCGGACCTTCTCCCTTCCCTGCAACCCATCGCTGTCGTGGACCCCATCCCTGGGAGTTTCCCTCTCCTCCTCCCCTCTGTCCTTGTTGCCCCCCAGCCCAGGCTCCTAAATGTGCCTCTGGGCCCACCTGTCCCTCCTTAGGTCCTCCTGGCATGGCATCCTGAGTTGACCTCTGGCGCCTCCACCCAGCGCCCTTGCCCTCCACCATCCCTGCTCTTGGGCCTGTCCAGCTCCTTGCTCACTCCAGAGCCGTCCTCCAGCCAGGGTCCTCCTTGAGCCAGCCTGCCCCTTAGCAGAAACAGGAGCGGAGCACGGCCCTTGCTGCTCCTCTTCCCTTGGTGCCACCTCCTGGGAGTTGAGGGCAAGGCTCGGATGACTCACCTGGGCATGTGGGACACCGCGGGCAGTCAGGGCATGTCTTGCACACTGTGGAAAAAGCAGACTGGGGGTTACCGGGGCTGGAGGGAGATGGCCTTCCAGTGAGCTTAGGTCAGGGCCAGGTTTGGCAGGTCTGAACCAGTGCCCACTTCTGTGGGCCCAGGGGCTGGGTTAGGGGTGTTCAGCCTGCCCCCACCTTGGGCATGAGGCAAACGCCCAGAGGACCACTCCCTGATCTTGGGAGTCCTCTCCGGACCCCTGGGGTTCAGGCAGGAGGGAAGACCCTGGGCCTGTCCTCCAGGGAACGCCCTCCAGGCAGCCTCTCGTTAAGCCTCCTGTGGATGCCCCGCCTGACCATGTCCTCTGTTTGAGCCCTCACTGGAGACCCCTGCTCCTGGCCGGCTTCTGCTGGTCCCACAAGCCCTCTGCCATATCGACCAAGCCTGGCCCTGCCTGGGACGAGTGGGCATCTCAACGGGTGTGGTGGGTCTGTGCCCCTCACTGCCCATGTCTGTTCCTGGTCCTCAGCCTCTAAGAGACCTTGTCATGGCCATGTCTCTGCTCGCCAGGTCCCGTCTCTTCTGAGTCAACTCTGCCATGTCACCACGGACCTGTGTACCCAAGCTGCGTGGACCCCATCCCTGCCCAGGACCCAGTTTCTCCCCTGGACCCACTCCTAGTCCCAGACCTTCTCCCTTCCCTGGACCCCATCCCTGTCGTGTACCCCGTCCCTGGGAGTTTCCCTCTCCTCCTCCCCTCTGTCCCTGTTGCCCCCCAGCCCGGACTCCTAAATATGCCTCTCGGCCCACCTGTCCCTCCTTAGGTCCTCCTGGCATGGCTTCCTGAGCTCATCTCCAGCCCCTTCACCCAGCGCCCTTGCCCTCCGCCATCCCTGCTCTTGGGCCTGTCCAGCTCCTTGCTCACTCCAGAGCCGTCCTCCAGCCAGGGTCCTCCTCGAACCAGCCTGCCCCTTGGCGGGAACAGGAGTGGAGCACGGCCCTTGCTGCTCCCCTTCCCTTGGTGCCACCTCCTGGGGGTTGAGGGCAAGACTCGGATGACTCACCTGGGCATGTGGGACACCTCGGGCAGTCAGGGCATGACCTGCACTCTGCAGAGAAAGCAGACTGTGGGTTACTGGGGCTGGAGCAAGATGGCCTTCCAGTGAGCTGAGGTCAGCGCCTGGTTTGGCAGGTCTGAGTACAGCGCCCACTTCTGTGGGCCCAGGGGCTGGCTTAGGGGTCTCCAGCCTGCCCCCACCCTGGGCATGATGCAAACGCCCAGAGGACCACTCCCTGCGCTTGTGAGTCCTCTCCGCATCCCCTGGGGTCCAGGCAGTTCGGCTGACCCTGGGCCTGTCCCAGGGAACGCCCTCCAGGCCCCCTCTCCTTAAGCCTCCTGTGGATGCCCCGTCTGATCATGTCCTCTGTTTGAGACCCCTGCTCCTGGCCGGCTTCTGCTGGTCCCCCAAGCCCTCTGCCATATCGACAGAGCCCAACCCTGTGCGGGGCGGGTGGGCATCTCTTCGGGTGTGGTGGGTCTGTGCCCCGCACTGCCCATGTCGGCTCCCGAGTCCTCTGCCTCTGAGAGACCTTGTCATGGCCTGTCTCTGCTCCCCAGACCTCTCGTCTTCTGAGGAATCTCTGCCAAGTCCCCACGGACCCATGTACCGAAGCTGCATGGACACCGTTCCTGTCCTGGACCCAATTTCTCCCCTGGACCCTCTCCTAGCCCCGGACCTTCTCCCTTCCCTGAACCCCATCCCTGTCCTGGACCCCGTCCCTGGCAGTTTCCCTCTCCTCCTCCCCTCTGTCCCTGTTGCCCCCCAGCCCTGGCTCCCAAATTAGCCTCTGGGCCCACCCGTCCCTCCTCAGGTCCTCCTGGCATGGCTTCCTGAGCTCATCTGCAGCCCCTCCCTCCCAGCGCCCCTACCCTCCGCCATCCCTGCTCTTGGGCTTGTCGAGCTCCTTCCTCACTCCAGAGCCCTCCCCCAGCCATGGTCCTTCCTAAGTCAGCCTGCCTCCCGACATGGGTGGGAGCTGTGCACTGCCCTTGGCCCTCCTCTCCCCTCAGTACCAGAATCCCCACTCCCCAGTGTGGGCTGGGCTGTACCCTCGACCCACACATCCCGGCCAGGCCTGTCCCCTGCAACCATGACTCCTGTCTGATCAGCCCAGGGCCCTGCCAACCTCTCCCCAGGCTAGCAGTCCAAGGTCAGACTGCAAATCAGCCCCTTGTTCTTCTGTCCACCAGGTCCATTGCTCCGTGCCACCTTGCATGGCTTCTGCATGTCTACCCCGACTCTCCCTTGTACCCACAAGTCCCTGGAATAGGGCTACTGCCCTGGTACCCAAGAACTACATCCCGTCTGGTCCTCTCATGGGTTCTCTTCTGCCCCTTCATCCACAGAGACCTAAATCCCAGGGTCCTCCTCCCTCCCCACTCACCATCCCACCCGGTCCCTCCACCAGCTCCCTCTCCTCCTGCACAGGGAGGACCCCTAGCCCCCTGAGCCCCAGCTGTCCCTGCTCCCTGAACCTGCTCAGCTCCGCCTGTCCTGGGCACTGTTTATCTAAAGCCCACTGATTCTTGTCCCCTGAGCTCCCGGGCAGCCCCCTGCCCCTCCTGCCCTCCCACCTGCCCTTGCTCACCTGCCAAGCTCTTCCTGCTATCCTGGGGCTCCTGGGCAGCCCCCTGTCTCTACAGCCCTCTCAGCTCTCTCCTCGCCTGCTAAGATCTGCCTGCCCCCCCCAGAGCCCCTGGGGAGCCCCCTGCCTCTCATGCGCTCTGGGCACCCTGTTTTCCTATAGCCACTCTCCCTGCCCCTCGGTAGCTCCTGGGTCAGGTTCTGCCCCCTTGTGCCCTCCTACTTGCCCCTTGTCCTCTGTAGCTTCTCTGCTCTTCATCCCTGGAGGACCAGGTCGGCAGCAGCTCCCTACCCCTCCTGCCCACGATCCACTCTCCTACAGGTCCCTGAGCTCAGCACAGGACTACTGGGTCTCCCCAGGGCTGCCTCTGCCCCTCCTACCTGTCTCAGCACCCTCAGCCCAGGTTCGCCATCTTCCTAGAATCATTCGTTTCCCAGCACTGGGCTTTGTGTCCTGGAGCCACCAGGTGCCCACCCTCTCTCTGGCTGGCTCTCCCCTGGCAGAGCCCCTGCCCAGCCCCTCCAGCTGGGCCTCACCCTCTCCTCGCCCCTCACCTCCCTCGGAAGCCCTTTCTGGAAGGCCCCTCTGGAAAGAGGTGCCAGGTCAGCTGCCTTCTGCCCACCAGCTCGCAGCCCCTGGACCCCCAGCTCCTGCTCCTGACCCTCACTGCCTGGCTCCCGCCGTCCCTCCCATACCCCACTCAGCTCATGCTCAGCCCTGTGCTGTCTGAGTTCTGAGCACACGGGAGCCCATGCTGTCCCCTGCTCTGCTCCCGGGTCTCCGACTGCCATTGACCTTGGCCGTAGCCCAGGACACAAGGCCTCCTTCTCTGACCGTGCACTGGGGCTTGAGCTGTGTCGATTTGCCTGGACAGGATCCTTAGGCCACCCGGGGGACCTCTTCCCCACCTGTCCTGTTCCAGACCCTTCCCTGTGTTCTGTGGTCAAACCCATCTGTGCATCCCGTCGTCTGTCCTGCAGCAACTCAGATCCTGCCTGGCCCTACCCTCAGCACAGCTGGCCAGTGGCAGGCTTCAGGCTTCTGGACTCCCAGCCCATCACATTCCTCAAGGTTGACCTCCTTTGGCATCTACTGCATCCAGCTCTGTTGGCGGGGGAAGGCCCCTGCCCATGGCTCCCTGGTGCGGGCTCTGGGATGGCGCTGTGACCTGTGGGCAGCCTGCCTTCCCCTGTGCTGGCTCATTGCTTGAGTCCCTCCATAACATCCTTGAGGGCCTGGTTTCCCCTCAGCTCCTGTGGCTGATTTAACTGCCCCCACTCCACTCCCGTCGCCTCCTCCATGGGACCCCACTCACCGAGCGTGGGGTCATGAGTATGGCTCCCCCTCAGTCCAGCCTGGGTCTCCGAGGAATCCCCGCCCCCTCTGTGCTCTGGCTCTAGGCACATGTGGCTCCTCACAGCTTCGCGCTCTGTGTCCACTGTCCTGCTCCTCGGAGTTCATGCTGGTTCCTGGAGGTGTGAATGCCCTCCCAAAAGCCCTGCAAAGACTAAGAACGGGACTGAAACCAGAGGGCACCGCTTGCTTCCTGAAGTTCCCTTTTCTTCTGGGTGGTTTGTGTCCCAGAGGACCTGGGGGGATTCCAGACATTGTGTGGGCTACCTCACATGGGTGTTTGGCAGTGTGGTGAGGTCGGTGCCTGGGACCCAGGGGAGAGTGCCGGAAGCCTGGCCCCATGTACTGTTCTCTGCTCTCTGCCTCCCACACGGATTATGGCTGGTTGATGCACCACAGAGCGGGGTAACCGGGCCTCTCACCAGAGCCCTCTTGTCCCCTTACCCCAGCGGGCACGTCTCCCTGCCTGGGTCAGCATGCAGTGTGGAAAAGGCTGTCCTGCTCTCAGCCTGAAGCCCCAACCAGGGCCTGCTTGTGTACACCCCCCAGGACAGCCTCCTGAATAGAAAGCTGTCTTCCTCTGGGTCCCTGCCTCTTCCCTCCTTTCCTCTTGGGCTCCACCCATGGCTGGATCTCTGTCGGAATGGTAGTGTATCACCCAGGGTCAGAGGGAAGCTATTCTCACAAGCACAGCTGTCCTTCAGGGGACAGACAGAAGTCTGATGTGCTAGGACACAGATCACTGTGATCACAGTCGCACAAAATTGTTCCTCCATCGGAGAGACAGTGTGCAATCCCTTTCCTCTCGTGTGTGAGCTGAGACCCAGCTGACTGATTGTGTTTGGGGCACGTGGGCCCTCAGTGTCTCGTGTCCTGGAGTGCCATGGCTCACCCCAGGCCCCAGGTGCAATCCTGGGCTTCCCCATATCTCACATGTTAGCCCTTGGATCAGAGATCCCTGGGAGGCACCGTGGCCTCCAGACAAGGATTGCCAGTGGTCTGGAAGGTGACTGGGGAGTGTCGGGCCTGGGTCCTTCCAAGTGGTTGATGGTCAGGGGCGTGGGTTGTGGCCCCTTCATTTGGGCCAGGAGCAGAGTCCAAGGCTGTAGAAAGTGAACCTTCTAGGAGGTGCCCTCAGACACAGGAGGGGAGCCAGCCCTACCACCCACCTGTCTTGCAGCATCCTTTGGCCTCAAGTGCCCCCAGGGCCCCCAACGTCCTCCAACAGTTTCCTCCGGGTCCCTCCGCCTCTCTTATGGTCAAGTCCTAATGCCACTTGCCACAGGTGGGGGTTTCTAGGAGCAGCACACATGTCCAGTTCCCAAATCCTGGTCCGGTGGCTCATGGGTGTGCAGTGGGCCGTCACACAGGGAGAAGCTTGCACAGCTACTCTGCTGATTTTGTTGGTGAGTTGGCAGGCTGCAGGCAGTGCAGGGCTCTGTGGGTGATGGGTACTCCTCTCGGCTCGACTCACATGAGCGAGGGGCTGGAAGGCTCCACTTGGAGTCTATCGCGTGGGCTAGGTGGGCACCTGTGGTCTTCTCTGTCTCCAAGGGCCTCACTGCAGGGACTCCCCAGCACTGCCCCTTCACATAAGTGGACTGCTGCTCAGTGCCTGGGACTGACTCTGAGGAGAAGCCCTGTCTCCTTAGGTCCTGCTGTCAGAGATCCAGTTGCAGCCCATCATGACCCTGTCTCCTTGGAGGTGGTGTCACAGGCTCTGGGTTCCAGGGAGGGAAGTGAACCCTTCCTCTGCATGGGGCAGGGCCAGCTGATGGAGGAGCCCGTGGCCCTGGAAATGTTGCTGTGGCCACCCTGCAAAATGCCACTGGCCACAGCCTTGGTGAAGGGAGAGTCCTCTGGTCGCTCCCAGGAGGAAATCATGATAAATCCACAGCACACTCCCGGCTTGTCTTGTCCAACTTCCTCTCCACGGTGCCCACACAGTTGCCATCTCTCACAGTTTGGACGTCCTAGTCAGAGCAATCAGGAAAGAAAAAGAAACTAAAGGGATCTAAATTGGAAAGGAAGAAGTGAAATTGTCACTAAAGAATCCACCCAAAAAACTAGAAATAATAAATGAATAGGCTACAGTTGCAGGATACAAAATCAACATACAAAAATGAGTTTCATTTCTATACACTAACAACGAAGTAGCAGAAAGAGAAATTAAGCATACAATCCCATTTACAACTGCAACCAAAAGAATAAAATACCTAGGAGTAAAGTTAACTAAAGTGGTGAAAGATCTGTACACTGAAAACTATAAAACAGTGTTGAAAGAAATTGAAGAAACAAAGAAATGGAAAGATATTCCATGCTCTTGGATTGAAAGAATTAACACAGTTAAAATGTCCATACTTCCTAAAGCAATCTAGAGACACAATGCAATCCCTATCAAAGTTCCAACAATATTGTTCACAGCAATAGAACAAAGAATCCTAAAATTTATATGGAAGAACAAAACACCCTGAATAGAGAAAAAAGAACAAAACTGGAGGTATCACAGTACATGCTTTCAAAATATACTGGAAAGCCATAGTAACCAAAACAGCAGGGTACTGGCACAAAAACAGACACACAGATCAATGGAACAGAATCGAAGGCCAGAAAGAAACTCACACATATATGGACAGCTAGTTTTTGACAAGGAAGCCTAGAACATACAATGGAGAAACGAAAGTCTCTTCAATCAATGGTGTTGGGAAAACTGGACAGCCACATGAAAAAAAATGAAAGAAAACCATTATTTTACACCATACACAAAAATTAACTCAAAATGGATTAAAGGTTTGAATGTAAGACCTGAAACAATGAAACTTCTAGAAGAAAACATGGGTAGTACGCTCTTGAACATCCATCTTAGCAACATATTTTGAAATACATTGTTTGACTGGGCCTGGGAAAGTATAGAAAAAATAAACAAATGGGACTACGGCCATCTAAACAGCTACTGCACAGCAAAGGAAACCATCAACAAAATGAAAAGACGACCTAACAATTGGGAGAAGATATTTGCAAACTATATATCTGATGAGGTGTTAATCTCCAAAATGTATAAAGAACTCAGATCTCAAGAACAACAAAAACTAACAACCCAAGCAAAACGTGGACAAAAGACCTGAACAGACATTTCTCCAAAGAACATATACAGATGGACAACAGGCATGTGAAAAGATGTTCAACATCATTAATTATCAGGGAAATGCAAGTCCAAAGTACAATGAGAAATCATCTCATGCCCTTCTGAATGGCTATCATTAACAGGACAGGAAACAGCAAGTGTTGGAGAGGATGTGGGGAGAAGGGAAGTTCATACACTGCTGGTGGGAGTGAAAACTGGTGCAGCCACTATGGAAAACAGTATGGAGATCTCTCAAAAAATTAAAAATAGAACTACCATACGATCCAGCTATCCCACTACCTGGTATTTATCCAAAGAAAGTGAAATTACAAATGCGTAAAGATACATGCACCCCTGTGTTCATTGCAGCAGTATTCACAATAGCCAAGACTTGGAAGCAACTTAAGTGCCATGAAGGGATGAATGGATAAAGAAGATGTGGTATATATACACAATGGAATACTACTCAGCCATAAGAAACGATGAAATGCAGCCATTTGTGACAACATGGCCAGACGTTGAGGGTATTATGTTAAGCAAAATAAGTCAGAGGGAGAAACTCAAACACTGTGTGATCTCCCTCATGAGCAGAATATGAAAACAGCAACAAACAAACACATAGAGACAGAGATTGGATTGGTGGTTACCAGAGGGGAAGTGGGGAGGGAGGAGGGCGAAAGGGATGACTAGGCCCGTGTGTGTGGTGATGGATGTAATTAGTCTTTGGGTGGTGAATCTGATGTAATCTATGGAAATAGAAGTATAATGATGTACATCTGAAATTTATATAATGTGATAAACCATTGTTACCACAAAAAAAGACAAAAAAAAACAAAGAGGAATATCTGTTTTATGACAGTTGCAATATTCTTTGATAACACAGCAGGTCAGTGGTCACCCGATGAGCACAGTAGGTCAGTAACGAATCCTCAGTTTGTGGGCAGAAATGCTTATTTGTAAAGAAATGCTAATAAGGGGCTATATCTTTAAGGGCATTATTCTCACCTTTGGGACACTGTGCTGCTTATAGCAGGCATACAATGCATGCTCGACAGGCCACGTCAGACCTTTCTAGAAAATCAAGGTCACACTGAAATAGTTTTAAACAAAATGGCTTCTTCATATACGTTTCTATATTAACTTTTCTTATTTCTTTTCATTTATTCATATATTTTCCCCCTTTTGATTGATAATCTTTTGAAAGAAAGCATTGATTATCAAAATATTGTCCCTCGGTACCAGGGAGGTTGTTGCCTACCCTGGCTACATCTGTCCCTCGGCACTAAGTTTCTGTCTCATTGATTTGCCAAGTCATCCATCTTGGGGGGAATTATTTGGATATAGTGGATGAGCATAGAGCTATATATTAACAGGGTAAGCATTTCATGCATTATGTAATTTTTCCATAATTTTAGATTGTCACGAAACCATTGTACATGTGCTTTTACATGATTCTTTATAGAACAGGTATAGTAACAATCATGATAATTCAATAGTTGAAATGATTAGCTTAAAAATGATTTTTTAGTCATACTCTTTATCAGAGCAGGAAATTCATCTAGGGTTGCAAGGTCGATTGACGACTCGAAGTCTCTGAACAATCATTACTGTAGTCTGCATGCCAGTCTTACACTCTGAGTAAAGGAAAGAGTGATCAGTTTGATATGACGATGAATATAAGAATTTCAAGGAGTAACGGAAACAGGAATTTTAATCAGGATTGCAAAATTGGAAAAATACATCAAAGGAGCCAACCAAAGAAATCAAGACTGGGTGTAGGATAGTTTAAAGCATTCACCTACTTTTTCTTGCACTTCAGCAGAGATGACACATTGGAAGATTCGTCAGGTATCAATACACAGCATTCAGTTTGAATGACTGAACATGTACCACCTTGGGCTGCAGGTAGAATATCTAAGGCCATTCTACTTTCAAGCACAGCCATTCTCACTAAAGACATTTCAGTATTTCATAAGGTTTTTCCTGCCTGACTGTCATTAAGGGCTTGTTGAATAAATTTAGTCAGAGCCTCTATGTGATATGACTTCTAGCCCCAAGGAAGCAATGAATATAGCCAGTAGGAGGTCATACCAGTGGAATACTGAGTGAGTCCCTCCTGTCTTAAGGAGAGGGAGATTGACAACAGATGTTAACTCAGTGTGTATCTTTCCCTGCTTCTAAGCAAAGAACAGGGTGCAGTGTCCTAGCCATGCGGGCAGTAGCCAAGACCACAGGTTTGTTCCTCATAACCATGGAGTTCCATTAGGAGCCACCCAATGAGTGCCTGCTCTTGGAGACCAGTCTGTTCCAAACCAATCACTTTTTTTAAGGATGGTAGTATTCTGACATGACTCGAAAGATATCCATCCCATGTGTGTGTCAAACCACCCATATCTCACTGTAATATTTGGTTTCTTTTTATTTGCAAATTGTTGGTACAATTGGGTGGTGTGAGTAATGGAAAAAGAGTAGCCATGCCCTGTAATCCTTTGTAGTACAGGCTATTGGCCATGCTTTAGGATCATAATTAGTAACGTCGGACAAAGTGGGAACACTGGAACTAGATCTTTCCATCATTATAAATTGCTTTAAATCTTTCCAATCCATACCTTTAAAAAGAGAAACCCACCAAGGTAACCCAGACGTACTAGAAAGGGGAAGATGGTCACACAGCCAATAATTGGACTGATTTTTGTGTGTAGCAAAGGAATGTGTACATTTTAATAGGACATTGCCATCAGAGACCCAAACAGATGTGGATTGAAAAACAAACATA
The DNA here is from genome assembly GCA_028646465.1 of Rhinoceros unicornis. NCBI lineage: Eukaryota > Metazoa > Chordata > Mammalia > Perissodactyla > Rhinocerotidae > Rhinoceros > Rhinoceros unicornis. Next base: position 747,704 of record CM053536.1, read on the forward strand.
GTATCAGGAAAATCTTGCATTGCATTTTTGTGATCAATGAAAGCTTTTGTCATTATGTTATCATCTATCTTATAGCGTTCAAGCAGAAGAAAGTAAAGTATAGGGGTATGTAACAGTGACAATGGTTTAAATGAGGACAGATATAAGTTTGGGAATACAGGTCTGGGCCAGACTTGGGACAGCTGTCTACAACAGATCCATCTTCTCATCCTGGTGAGGAGGTACTTGTGTTGGTCAACTGAAGCCGGTGGATGAAATAGGAGCTGAAACCAACTCAGGCAGAGAAGCCCTTTTTTGAAAATGAGAAATATGAATCCATGAGTCTATGCTTTTTAATTTTGCAGTGCATGAATAGGTTGAGTGCCTGGTATGTTCCTTTCCAACTGGGCTGCAATTAGTCTTTCATCTGGTATCTTTTCGAAGAAAGAAAATCTCCAGGTTGTAGCCCACCCATGATCTTTAAGGTCTTTGTCTCCTGGGAGCTTCAACTCCTGCTGTGAAAGGAGTCCGCTACCAACCTTTCATTTCTCTTAAGTGTCTCAATGAGACCTTGACAATAATGCAAGGTATCCCCCTTGAGAAAGTTGATTCATACATTCCCTCATCTAATTGAATAGGTCATCCTGTTATTGTTTCAAAAGGAGACAGCTGATGTTTACCAAAGTGTGTTGATGGTAAGATTGTGGAGCACTAGCAGAAGAGATTTTGGCCACGAGCGATTATATCCTCCTGAAAGCCTTTCCCATTGAGCTTTGTTTGTGTCATTAGTTAAAATGTAGCATTATTTGACAAAATGTCAAAAAAGACTTAATTATTTGTTTGACCCAGTGAAATGAGTTCCCCAATCACTGTGTAATTTGGTAGGAATTCCTCAAAAGTGATTTTTCCTTTCCAGTAATTATTAACCTACTGCTAAAGCCAGTGTTCCTCTGCAAGGAAAAGCCTCAACTCACTGTGAGAACACTGAGACCACCTATGAGATATTTATGTCCTTGAGATGATGGCATCTGAACAAAGTCCAATAGCCATATCTCCCCTTAAGAAAGGGAATGTGGCTTTGTGACCCATGAAGTGGTTTGCCTGGATCCTTTTGTGTGCATATAGCACAACAAGCCTAGGCTTTATGAGCCACTGTGGGAGAAAGTTTCTAAAAGTATTGTTTTCCCCATAAAATCATCTTTTCAAGTGCCCAGTGGCTAATTGATATATATCCTGGAGCAGTCCTCCGATAGGCACTATTGGTTTTTTATCAGGCCTGACCCACATCTGCGTGGTGGTGTCAAAATTCCCTCTTTTCGTTACCATATTTGTTTCTGTCCATGGTGATTTCTTGAGGCTGTGGAAAGAAATCATTTACAGGGCTAGCAGAGTTAATAGAAAGTTGTGTACATTCTTGAGCCTTGACAGGATATCCAGCCCGGTAATGTCCTTGCTCATCCTCTAAGTAAGACTTATCTGTAAACCAAATGAGATAATAGAATGTAGTCACTGTTTTTTTCCTCCTGTGGTGATGGAAGCAAGGCAGCAGGGTTAAGAGAATGATTAGAATTACAAGATGATAACGTTATGCCAGGAAATAGTAGGAATTATTTTTAAAATATCATGTAATTTCTATATATACTTGTATAAATAAAATGTATGCCTGCAAGGTTATGAATAAAGGAGGCCTAGCATCAGTTATTTGAGAATACTTCCCATGTAATTTAACATACCAAACAAGCCTAATTAGTTTATTACCTCTCCCTTTATAGGAATAGAAACAAGGTCTTTGAGACGTCCCAGGGGCCCATTGGAAATTCTTGAAATTATTTTCAGGTCAGAAGAAAGTCTTTATTTAGGATTTTAATTTTGGTAAAGCTTGTCAAAAATACCAAATGGCTTTAAAACTCTTGGTCAAATAGGATCATATTTCAGTGTGAAACAATATTTAGTTGTCCATTTAACGAGCTAAACTTATATGCAGGCTCCACATGAGCCTTTAATTAATTCACGTGAATAATCACAGTGGAGTATCCCATGGGACCACTACACGTCATGGGGATTTATCCTCTGGCACTTCCACCAGGTTCTCAGTCACCTGAGAATGCCTTTCTGCTGGAAGGAGCTGGTATCCCTTCTATTCAGAGCTGAACATGTTCAGAGTCACATTTCTCTATCAAACAATTTGTTCAGGCTTTACAGACACAATTCTTTCCAATTTAAATCCAAATTAAAAAGGTCAGCTTGCCCCATTCACTCCAAATCTCCCCTGAGTGTCCGCTGGCCTGGGACATTCCCTCTAGTTTCCTCTTGCTTAAGACATGCCCTCTAGGTTCTTGTTTCCTAGGACATTGCTGCTAGGTTTCTCTTACCTAGGAAACAGACCAGCAGGCCTTTAAGACACGTAGTCTTAAAGCTTGAAACAGATCATATAAAATTCTGGAGCATTGACTTAAAATAATTTGGCCTAGATTTCAGGCGAACTCACTGGGGTCGCTGAAGAATGCAGTGAAGCCAGGGTGGGGGATTCAATGTAGATTCCAGCTGGTGTCCACTCAGTTTTTCTGAAATTCTGCTGACTAGGCCAAGAACTGCAGACACAAACAAGCAACAATCAGTCTCTAAGTCAAATGGGGATGAATTCATTGCATGAACCAATCTGAGGACTACATATCCTAGGAGAATGACCTTCACCAAGGAGGGAAACATTCCGAAGAAGCGGGGTTTACAGGGTGGTTTTGTACAATCCTGGAACAAGGGAGATACGTCACCTATGATGGGAATATCCCTTTTACTACAGTCCCAGGATGTTTTGCTAGTACAGAAGTTCAGTCGTCACGAGAAGAGGACAGCAGGGGCTATGAGAGGTTCGGGGATTCAATCGGAGATGTAAAAGAAACCTTCCACTCCAAACAAGTGGACAGAAGGTATATTTTATTATATAGAGGAGAGTAAAGGCGATAGTCTGCAAACAGATCCTAATAGGTCAAATATTAAGAGGGAAAAACGTCAGCTCGACTGGAAAGGGAAAGCATCCACATTGACTGAGGTAGCAGCAGATTCGAATATGTCATGTAATAAGAGGGAAAAACATCAGATCGATTGGAAAGGGAAAACACCCACATCGACTGAAGGGAAATGACACAAATCAACAAGAAAGAGAAACACCAGGTTGACCGAACAGAGAACACATCAGATCGGTTACTCACAACATCCACGCCCCACTGCCTGGAGAGTCCTTTCAATCGACATGGAGGGCAGGAATCACATGTCCTGGGCAAGGCATTCCTTCCACAGGTGGAACTCTCACCAGGCCTCTGTTTCCAGCAGTTTATATAAGCAGTTACAGAGTTTACAGAGCAAGCATTCAGTGTTCCCATGCACAAATGGTTCTCAGTGGCATACGTGCGTTGAGCCTCCTGGCTATTGTCCCAGCCCAGAAGTTGTGCACGTGCTTTGTTTTCCCTGGTTATCCTCCCAGCCTGGCACAGATGGCCAGTGTGCCCCAGGCTGGGATGCCCAAAGGACCTTGAAATTCTTACAAATTGCAACTATCTCCGTGGGAGAAAGGCCAGTTCCTGGGAAAAAGGCCAGTTCTCACAACACAGAAAGCAGCTTTATATTTTTTTGTGTGCTTGTGGCTGTAGGTTAATGGAACGGCCAAACACGGCTGTACTCATGGCAAGACAGTAGGTCAGCAAGGAATCCTCTGTTTCTGGGAAGAAATGCTTATCTATGAAGAGATGCTGATATGGGGTTGAGGCATTCATCCCTCTCTTTAGGGGCATCATGCTAGGCTAGGCTGTAAATGATTACAACAGATGTACAATGCGTGCTGCTCAGGTCACTTCAGGCCTTTCTTGAAAAACATGATCAGGCCGAATTGGTTTTAAACCAAATCGCGTCCTTACATACCTCAATATATTAACATTTCTTATTCTTTTCATTTCTTCATAATCAACAATTTTGATAAGTTTGGCAAAACCCCTGACAGTGTCTGGCTAGTGGGTGTTAGGTGCATATAGCCCACTCCCCCGTCTGTGCCCAGGGATCTGGCAAGACAAGTTTTCACGTTGCACTTTGACCTGGGGTTCTTGGTACCCCTCCTGGTCCTCATGCTGTCTACCCTGGTTAGGGTGCTGGCGCTGGTGTCAAGGAAGGTCAGTCACTCTTGGGCGCATGACAAGATTCTCAGGAAGCAGGCTGAGCCGTCCCCAGATCCCTGTGGGGCCAGGCCACCATGGCTAGAGAGGGCATGACCTTGCGATTTGAGTGCTCAAGCCACTGGGCTTCAGCAGAATCCACACACATATCCCCATCTTGCTCTGAAGGTCCCCTTCTTTCAGATAAACCCTTTCACATGAAAAAGTTGGTTAAGATGTGCAGATACATCGTGCTGAAATTATGCAAACCATCCTATTGGTGTCTCGGTGTGGCTTTCAGAAACATTTGCCCTGTTGTTAGAAGACCAAAAATATGCTTTGAGGGTGTTCACAGAAGCCCTTTCTTTGGCGTTGTCCTTAACTAGGATGTCAGAGCTGAGGGGTCCTCCATTGTGGCAGGCCCTCCAGAGCAGCAGGAAGAGGCCAGCCCGGCCCACAACCTGGCAATGCTCATTCCCAGCCTCACCTAACCTTACCTGTCTTGACAGTGCCTGGCCCGTGGCTTGCCTCCATTCAGCACCTCATCCCAGGCAGCTGCAGAGGCCACCTAAGAGCGACATGCCTACCGTGCACCTCTGACCACCTGCATCTCATTCCTGTTGTGAGACGATCGCTGCTGCCCCCAAAACTAGCAGGGCGGGTAAGGGATGCAGTTCTACCTTTGAGGTCTGCTTGCCGGAACTACTTTTCACCTATTGCTGTGCAAGTCCGGGTTGGATCTAGGAAACAAAACTCCTGCAGGCATTTCAGGCGGGACTGATGCCACCCAGGAGACCAAACCATTAAAATCATGAGGGGAGCTGGGGGAACGTGGTCAGGAGGAACCACCGCTGGCTTCCCCAGGTGCCCAGATTGGGGTCCCGGGTATTACATGACGTTTGCAGCTGCAGGAGGCTGCTCAAACCCGCCTGCAACTCGCCAAGGACCCCTGGCAGGCCACTTTCTTGATATGTTAAGTAAATGCCCCCATTCTCTTTGTGGCGTGGTTCAGTGTGCCTGTGTGGGGTGTGTGCAGGCTCAGCTATGTGATGGGTCCATGAGGACGAGGACATGTGGGCAGGGCCTCCGTCAACGTCCGGCTCCCCAAGGCTGGGGTTGCAGTAGGTGGGAGGGCGCTCCCTGCTCACCTTGCTGCTCTGGGGGGTCTTGGGAGCCCTTGGCCACCCCTTCTCTACTGCTTTCCACAGACGACACACCTCCCCGCCCATGCCCCGCTCCGCCTTCCACTGGACGCTCGCCAGCTTCCCCTTTGTCCCTATTGTGTCCAGGTCCCAATACATATGTGTGACTGTTTGTGACCATGATAGTGAGCTCTTGTCACAAGTCCTGACGTCTCCATAAACATGTGGGAATGAAGACCACGCAAACGGAAAAATCAAAGGCTGAGTATAGTTGGAGGTGCTGCAGCCAGGGAGTCGGGGCAGGAGGGAGCGTGGGAGCCTTTCTAGCGTTGTTACATGTACATGTGTTAATTGTTACTATGTGCATATAATATATCCATATATGGGTCTATAACGTGTACATGTAATACAAATCACATAATCTAGATGTTCATATGTTAAAATGTTTTCTATGCATAGAAAGCTTCTTTACAGGAAAAGGAGGGACTCCGGGGCACCTGATGGGGGCCTGGTGAAATGGGTTGTCCCGTGATTGCTTGAGGAGCGCATTTGGCTTTCTCCCGTCAGTCCTAAGCTGGAAGTGGGGACAAACATTAGGGAAGCCGTCAGTTACTGATCAAGGTCTGGTGGTTCAGGGCGACCATATGAGAGGTTGTTCACTCCCTGGGCTGTGTCTGCAGATAGAGGTCTGACTCCCTGCAGGTCAGAGTGCAGAGAGCAGGCTGCTGCCTTGGCTGTACCCGCAGTGAGGTGTCGGCATCCTGGGCTGTGGTTGCAGGTTGTGGTCAGGGCTCCATGTTCGTGTGTGTTCTGCCTGCTGTCCGTTTGTGTGTTCAGTGTCTCACCACAATCCCTAATCCAGCGTCTTCTGCATGTGAATCTGTGAGGATCAGCTGACAGCATAAATCTCCAGTGGGTCCTGGCCCCTCCTGGAGAGACCCCTGCAGACACTGTGTGCACGTGTGGGCGTGGGGGGGGGCAGCAGGTCCATACTTTTAAAGTGACCCCCAGGTGCCACTCCTGGGGGGTGTGGCTGGGGCCAGTGGGACAACCTTGGCTGTGGCCACCGTCCTCATCAGCACCCAGAAACTAGATCATGTCCTGGCCGAGAGGGAGTTCAGGGTATTTTGAGTAAGAACAGAAACACAGGCTTGTCTTGTGCTAATAAATATGTACAAACATTAAGGACCCTCTTGTACAATTGAGATCTCTGCAGCTTTCTGCTGTGACCCCCAGTGTGCGGGACATGCATGTCCCCCTCCTGAGCCATAGGCTCTCTTTCCAGAAAGAGGTGCAAAGCGACTTCTGAGTCCTGACCTAGTTTCTCGTCCTCGCCCGCCGTCCTTGGAACTCAGAACAGCCTCCGCCAGGTCAGGCCTCTTGGGCTGTGCGGGTGTGGTCAACACAGGTAGAGGGAATCCTCTGGTCTCCAGCCTGCACAGTTGTCTCAGGGAATGTGCCAGACAGGGGCTTCACTGCGAGAGCCTTGGCCCAGGCCTTCCAGTTCTTCCATGTAGACCAGAGTCATCCCTGGAGGTGTGGCGTTAGCAGTAGCCTGGGGGACCTGTCACACTTCACCCTCAAGTTCCCGTGGAAGTAACACAGGAATTGTCTGCATCTGACTCTACCACACCCACAGTGAGAGAACTTTCTGGAAACACTGAAAGAGCTCAGGTAAGGGGTGACCTGTCCCTGTGTCCACCCCTTATTGCTGGAGAGGGTTGTCTTCCAGAAGGGGAAGCCCGGTGTGGCCTGCTCAGATGATTGCTCTGGATTCGGCTCCGACAAACCTGGCCCTCAGCCTCTGTTCAGGAGGGTCCTTGGGACTCATCTCTCAGGCTGTGCGTCCCACGCGCCTGCTGGCTGTTCTGACATCCTGCATCTGCCCCAGCACCCTGCCATCAGGCAGATTCTGACCTCCTGGCTCACTGGCTGTGGGTGGTCTGCTTGTCAGGAGGACCGGCAGGATGGCCAGCCTGCTGAAGGCCAGAGGGAGGTGGTGCTGAGACTGAGACACCACCAGGCTGTCTCCCTGCAGGACCCAGGCCCGCCCGGGGCTTTCTGCCCCCTCAGCAGATGGCCCGCTCCTCTCAAGGGGCCTGGACTTGGCCTCCCTCCCAGGTCTCAGCCCTGCCCCCTGCTCTCCTCTTTCTCGGTCGGGGGAGGGCTTGCTCCTGTAGGGGGAGGACGTTTCCCTGCTTCCATGTTAGGTCCTCTTCCTGGAAAAGTGTTGGCTTTCATGTCACAGGCAGTTAGCTTGACTACACGTCCATCTGCCCTGTGGTTGTCCAGAGCTGAAATCTCCGAAAGTCTTTCATCCTCCGAGCCAATGTTTTTCCCTCGGCCTTTTGGAGTTTCTCCTAAACACACACCATTGAGGGATCCGCCCAAGACTGAGTAGAGACTCTATGCAGATTTTGGAGTTCCCCTTCGGTGTCTCTCCTCTTATGGACATCTCCCCTTCATTTCCAGCTTCTCTTGAAATGCAGCCCTGAATCTTATAGCCTGAGCCCTCTGGCTGGGATGGTGCCGTGTCTGTGGTGTTCCCCTTGCACCTGTGGCGTGGCCTGGGGAGCACCTGCAGACGGACCTTGCGAGGGCTGATCTTTTCCAGTGTCTGCTTGCTTTGGCCATTCTCCAGTGCCTTCAAAGCATTGTTGTTTTCAGCGAGTTTCCTCTGTTTATGATGCTATCTGCAAGGGTTCTTCTGGTTCAAGCTGCTCCCCCAGTCTGGGAATCAGAACTGCCTTTGATACTGAGCAAGGTCTCGATCTGCTGTCTGCGAGATAAATGCCAAGCAGGTGGTGGCAGAGAAAGGGCTTTGATAAGCGATAAGCGTGCACATGGGAAGAT